>JAWWTY010000001.1:116854279-116865574 GCA_035222235.1 Margarornis squamiger
GGAAGTGTCCAAGGCCAGGTTGGACGGGGCTTGGAGCACCCTGGGCTGGTGGAAGGTGTCCCTGCCCATGGCAGAGGTGGCACTGCATGGGCTTTAAGGACCCTTCCAGCCCAAACCATTCCATGAGTCTATGACTGAATGGTCTCATTGGGGTTGTGCCAGTCAGAGACAGTCTTTGGGAATGACCTGGAAAGGGGACACGACCATTTGGGTTGGATGAGCTCTCCTTCTTTCTTCTTGTTCCCTTGGGAAATAGCATAAAGTCAGAAGTTGGGACTGGATTCTTTGGGATGTTATGGAAACCACTTAGCTGCAGAAGGTAAAAAGGTAAATTTGGCTGGTGGTCTCATTCTGGGCAAGTGAAATATCTGAGAGCTCACCCTCAGTTTGGGCATTCCAAAGAAGTGGTTTTCCTTACTGCCTTTCATCACTGTGGCCCATCTTGTGTGTGAGGTGAATTCATGGCAGTGGTTTGGTGGTGGCAGTGTCACAGTCCTGGAGCTGCTGTGTGGGAGTTGCACTTTGTCTCTCAATATTTGGGATATCTAAGATGGCAAAGGCTGATCTTTTTCTAGCTCATGAAAACGGATGATACTTCATTGTCTCTAAAAACACCTTCACAGGAGGACAACTGGTTTGGGTATCCTGATTGCATAATGTTTATTTCCTGGAGAAAGGGATTTTTGATGTGGATAAGCAGCTTGAACCTTCAGGGTTTAATTAATACTAATCAGATAGTAGGTAATTAGATAGGGTGTACTTTTATTAACCCTTGTAGTTCACTTTTGTTCTTTTTTATCTGCATTCTTGTTTAGAATTTGTGCTGAAGGAAAGAGATACAAGTAGATTTATATTTCTTTTTTGTAGAATGTGATTATGCTCTGCTGGAATTCTCTCTGTTACTTGAAGCTTTTATATCCTTGGTCTTTGGGAATCGTTTGCTAGGAACACTTTTTGTGGTTTATTTCTGTCAGGGATGGATCTTGTAGCAGGTTTGGCTGGATAAATGACCCTTCCTCAGTAGGTCCTTTGGATTTGTTCAAGTCACGTGCAGTTCATCCTGAAAACTCATCATGTTGTTGACCTTTGGCTGTTTTCCTGTGACCTTTTCAAACTGAAAAAGGTTCATGTGCTTTATTCTAGATTGTCAAGTGGTCAGACTATTGTTCACCGTTGGCCTATAAAGCTGGTGAACCTTTTAAGTTATTTGCTGAAGCGAGTGTAGATAATTTCAGTAGCCTTGGAATAGCGTTCATGGAAGACAGGCTGCAGATGGATAATGGGATGGTGCCACACAAGATTGTTTGTAAGTATCTCATCATCATTTTTCATAGCACAACACGTTGCTTTCGTGGTTACTTTAGGGCTTTCCACATAGTCTTTATGCCTACCCCAGAAAACTTGCATTTATTTTGGCTCAGTGTTTTCTTCCTGCTGTCCTTTGAGGTGCTTGATGGCTCTGTAGCTCTGCTGTATTTTCATGGAATGGGTTGGGTTGGGAGGGACCCCAAAGCCCATCCAGTGCCACCCCCACACCTTCCACTAGCCCAGATTGCTCCATCCTGGCCTTGGACACTTCCAGGGATCCAGGGGCAGCCACAACTTCTCTGCCCAACGTGTGCCAGGGCCTGCCCACCCTCCCAGGGGAGAAATCCCTCCATTTTACACTGAATATTCTCAAATGAGAGGTCCTTGAAAAGCTGAACACCTTCACCCTTGACAGAATGTCCTACAAAAGCAGCAACAGAAATAACAGCAAAATGGATTAAAATATTTTTAATAACCCTCCCCCCCTTTTTCTTTAATGCCTCATAAGCTGCTGTCAATAATTAACCTCAGTGTGGTGAGATCTCCCAGTAGCCAAGGTGGGGTTTAACCTTTTGCAAAGGCAGGAATGTGTCAATGTCATAAAGGTAAAGTTAGAAAATACTGGTTCTCTAAGACTTGTTATGTTTAGAAATCTAGTTGGAAAAAAAAAAAAACCCAAACACCAAGAAACAAACTCAGAAAGTTTTGTGCCATTGTTCTCTTTTTTTTGTATTTGAGATAGATGTGTATTAAAAGCTAAGCTTGTGTTGGGAACGATTTTTTTGCTTGCTTTGCTGTTTCTTTTGGGGTTTTTTAAATACAGATCCAGGAGCACAGGCTCGTGGAGGCTGATGATGGAATAACACAGGCTGGTAGCTGGGAAATTCTCTTGGGGTATCAAACAGTCTTGTTTGGGAGTTTCTATCCCAAAGGAATGCAAGTGGTAAAGGGAGAAAGGGGTTGACCTTGCATCTGGTGTGTTGTAACAACATTTTGTTAAGCAGGTTCCTCACTGAATTAAAAGCATAGAAAGTTTATTTGGTCTTGTGTGAGTGGAGGAGGATTCAGTAAAATCTGTTAGATTTTGAGTTGAAACATTTTCATGGCTCAGCAGCTGAAAAACTCCCTCCTGAAGAGCATTTTTTCTCTCTTTCTTAGTTTGCTCTGCAAGTTTCATGCTGACAATAATCACCTTTGCTCTTCTTTTCTTCTCTGTGTTTGCTATAAATTGTTTGCATTTGCAGTTCTGTTGTTTTCAGGAGGAAGATTTAATAATTCTTCCTATTTGCTTCTCGTTTCCTTGGATTCTTAGCTCCCAGGTCTTGCTGTGGGTGGGTTTCTCTCCCTTTCTGCAGGCTGAAAGCAGTTCAAGTATTTTTTTTTACTCCTTTTACTTGTGCCAAACTTCAATCTGCAGTCTTCAGCAGCACAAGAGACGTGGTTCAATATCTCCATCTTACCCAACACCATCACTTTATTAGCTTCTTTCAAAATAGCTTATTTCAAAAGAGTAACAAGTGATTTTTCTACCCTGCCCTCCTTAAAAGACCCCAAGGTATTTAAGTTGCTTCATTTTGTCCTCTGAAACAAAGAGTAATTACTTGACTTGTGTTATGAGTGCAAATTAATTGTGTTCTTGGGGGGGACACAGGATTTGGTGTGAAACAAGTGACGTTCCTTCTGTGAGAGATGATTTGGACTGAAATGCAATCCTGCTGTGTTTATTTATGATATTTATAATAACTCCTTGAATATCATTTTTCTAACCCCTTTCTTCTTGTATCCTTTACCTTTTCCAGCTGTCCATTTGAAGGAATCTGCTCTGAGGGAGCTGGCACGGGAGGCACCATCTGTGAAAGAGCAGAGCCCACAAATGGATGCTCATTTTGGGACTCCTGTTAAATCAGGGCTAGGAGTGGCTGAGCCTGCAGGACAGAGTGAAGAGGAGAAATCCAAGCTAGAGGAGGAGCCCAGCAGTCTGTCAGACAAAGAGGCAGGTGCTGGAGAACATCACCACTTGCATCTCTCCAGCTGCCACGAGTGCCTGCAGCTGGAGAACAGCACCATTGAATCTGTGAAATTCGCCTCTGCGGAGAACATTCCAGAACTTCCCGACGACTGCAGCAGCAGCAGGCTGGAGGAGGAGCAGGATGGCTGTCTGGAAGAAGGCATGAAGAGGGTGAACCTTGCTGGGAAGCCCCCAAATGTGTTGATTTACCTTGGCTCTGGACCGGCCAAAGAGAAACTGGAGCAGGTGAGGTCGATCCTTCGGGAATGCATCGACGTGGAGAGCTACACCATCTACCAGCTGCACCAGGAGCAGGTGCTGAGGGACCCCTGGATTGACAACTCCCTGCTCTTGGTCATTGCCACAGAGGAGCCAATTTTGGAGGGCCACCACAAGCAGTTCATGAAATATTTATCTAAAGGTGGGAAGATTTTGGGCATTTCCTCATCCTTCACTTTGGGTGGCCTTCGGATAAAGCGCAAGAACAAGCTGAGGAGGACTGTCCAGGAGCTGTTGGTCTCCAGAGGGGACAGCACTGACATGAGGCTGAACCTCCTGGTCAGTGGCTGTGTTTTTGAGGAAGCAATGAAGGAGGAGATGGGCAAAGTGAAGACGTTGTGTCGATTAAATAACGCCGAGGAAGATGCTGTCATTGTCCGTGTGCCTTACGGAGCCAGTGGAGGAGAAGCCATCCTGTCCCAGGTACTGTGTCTGCAGGGGTTCATTTCCACAGGGCTTTGTGCTGTCCCCCATCACGTGTTCTTGGAGAGTCCTCTCAAGGAGAGGTAGAGAATGATGGAGTGGTTTGGGTTGGGAGGGACCTCAAAGCCCATCCAGTGCCACCCCCACACCTTCCACTAGCCCAGGTTGCTCCAACCTGGCCTTGGACATTTCCAGGGATCCAGGGGCAGCCACAGCTTCTCTGGGCAACCTGTGCCAGGGCCTGCCCACCCTGAGGTACAGGTGGATGTGTTGGTGGATGTGCAAGGACTCTGAATGCAGATCCTAAGGAATGGTAAGGGATGTCACTGCTGTCCCACTTCTTTGTTGTCACCATGATGTGCATCAGGCAGGGGCACAGAGGGTGGCAGGAGAAGAGCAGGTTTGCACAGTAAGCAAGAGTCTTACTCACCAATCCATACCAGCATCTCCAAGGTGGGTGCCAAGAGGATGGTGCCAGACTGTTTTCAGGACAAGGAGCAGTGGCCATAAACTAAAACAGGAGAAGTTCCACCTCAACACGAGGAAGAACTTCTTTCCATGGAGGTGGCAGAGCACTGGAACAGCTCTGCTCAGCTCTGCTCAGCACCCAGGCAGGTGTGAGCCAAAATCTTACTAATTCCACTTAAAAAATAATATCCCAGGAAACAGGTGCCTCTGCAGTGTTAGGCTGTTGGGATATCTGAGAAAAAAATAAACCCATCAGCCAAACAAAACCCTCAGAGTGTAAACAGCACAGAAGATCAAGTGTTCATAATGGTTTTTTGTAACAGCTCAGTGTCTTCGTGGATAATGGGGGTGTTAAATGTTGGTCACTGATTAGCCAGCTATCTGTGAATGTTTCAATAAAGTTTGGAGTTGTGGAAAGGCTGATAAGAGGTAGCATCGAGGTTAGAAAATGAAGTGATGGAAAGGCTGATAAAGAGGTAGCATCGAGGTTAGAAAATGAAGTGATGGAAAGGCTGATAAAGAGGTAGCATCGAGGTTAGAAAGTGAATCTATTGAGCACATGGAGAAGAGTAGGGCAGGATTTCTTTACCAGTGTTTAAGTAGATTAAATTAAAGACTATATTGGATATATAGCTTTATGAGAGATTGTATTTTTGCCAATATTGTAGGTAGAGAAGAACTTTCTCAGGAGCCCAGAGCACTCAGATTTCACTGCTCAGGGATCAGGTACAAACACTCTTCTAGCAATTAGGCAATTCAGAAATATTCCTGGGCTGTCTTAGAAGTGTTTCCATCTCTTACCAGTTTAAATCGGGTAGTTTTGTGGAAACTGTTACACACAGCAGCCTGTTTAGGGCTCTCTTTGTAGGCAGCTTTGCCACCCTTGTGCTGGGTGCTTGGAGCAGAAAATGGGTTGGAAAGTGTTCCTGGCAGTTCCATGGTAAAGCCTGCTCTGCTGCACCCCTTACACTGAGTTTTCCCCCAGGAAAGGGCAGTCCAGCACAGCTCCAAAACTCACTGTAAAAAGACTGGGGTGTCATTTTAGAATTCTTAATGACCTCCAGTGTGGATTTGGAAAATCTTAATGTTTTCTCTTCAGGGGACAGGCAGTGACATCAGCTATTAAATATCCTGTCACAGAAATGTTTCCCTTTCTCTATACTCCCCTGGTGTGTGTGTTCTGCCCTCATTTTAATACATTTTTTTTATAATTATGGAATGGTTTGTGTTGGGAAGGACCTTAAAGCCCGTCCAGTGCCACCTCTGCCATGGGCAGGGACACCTTTCACCAGCCCAGGGTGCTCCAACCTGGCCTTGGACACTTCCAGGGATGGAACATCCACTGCCATTCATTTCCCTGAATTTCAATACAGCAGATCACATACAAAACATGAAAAACATCATTAAACTGTGCAAAATTGAAGAAGTGAGCCAAGATAATAGCTTTTAAGTTTCATGAAAGGAATATGCAAGTGGCAGAGCACAAGGGTCTCTAAATATCTTGAAAGAGTTATTTAAAATACAAAAAAAAAAAAGCCCCACAAAGAAACACCGAACACGAAAAGAAAACCAGGAAAAAAAAAAAGCCAAAAAAGGAGGTCTGTGAGGGATTATTTTTTTTCCCTTTTGCAATTAATTTCTCCTCTGAAGCAGCTGCTGCAGCCCTGAGGAGGGAGTGGTTCTCTGCCAGGTGAGAAAGCAACTCTCTCAGTCAGAAGTGTTGCTGTGTCTGCCCTGATTTCACCTTCACTCACGTGACACCCTAAGGACTTGCCTGAATTCTCCAGCTCTTGTGCAAACTCTGATAAAACCCTTTGAATTTTAATGCAACTCTCTTCTGGTACAAGCCAAAATATGACCCATCTTGCTGCTGATTCTGGCAGATGAGGGTAAATTTAATAAATATGAGTTTGAACAACTCCTCCAGGAGAAGATAATTTCATTAGGAAGGAACGTTTTGCGTAGATTTCACAGAAAACTGCAGGGGGTTGGGAATCCCTGCATTGAAAACTGCTGGTTTTTATTCCCTTTGCCCATATCCCACCAGGCCCACTTGGAGCTGGACAGCAATTCCATGGATGTGCAGACTGAAGAGGACTTCAATCTGCTGAAGATGAGCAACCCCAAGAGATACGAAGTTCTCCAGGAGCTCCTGGTGTCGCTGGGTCTGAGCTGTGAGCCCCGGGAGGTTCCTGTGCTCACCCCTCTCCACCTTCTCTCTCCTGATGAGGTGAGGCTCCTGCTCAGCAACCTTGGCTGGGCTTTGCCCCCCAACACCAGTTCACCTGAAACACACCTGGTTTCTCCTTTGGGGGGGATGTTCCAGGTAGAGCAGAAAGTTCCATTGCTGCCCCATGAATGTTTCGTTACCTGCTGGTGGTAATTTTGACTTTTCACTGATATCAGTTGGATTTTGCTGTATTTCCATTTGCTCTGTTTCTCTTAAGGGCTTTTTGATGCTTCTGTACTACCAGAACTCGAGGTTACTGAAAGAACTGCTTTAGGAGGCAGGGTTTGTTTTATTTTTAAAAGCTCTGTAGAGTCTGGCAACAAAAGATCAAATGCAAACGGTGGGCAACGCTCTGGAGCGAGTAGAGAACTGGTTTCCACAAGGAAGAGCTTTATTCCTGAGCGTGCTGGAATATTTCCCCTAGGAATATTCCACATGGAAACATGGAACAGCTCCTTTGGAAGTCAAGGAGCCCCAGGTGACTTGTCAGTTCGAGGCATTGCTTGGGAAGAGTGTGCAAAGCAGGAATTGTGCCTTGTTTTCCCTTAAAACACTGATTTGCCATGTGCTGATGTGGGGCAGGGCTGGGGAACTGCAGGGTGGATGTGAATCCAACCTGTTCCCATGGCCCTGTGAGCAGGCAATTCCCAGGAATTCACTGTCTCTTGGTGTGGCAACAGAACCAACCCCCTTGAACCCTTCTAAACCAGCCCTGCACACAAGGGTTGCAGTTTATTCAACTTTCCCTTTTTTTAATTCTCCTCCACTATTTTTTTTCCTGGTTGCTTCTATCCTGTGGCCTTGGAGTTCCCAAGGATGGCAAGAACTAAAATGTAGCTGATTCCTATCCAAACTTGCCATCTAGTGGCTTATTCCAGGGTTGCAGGCTGTCTAGTAAAGAGACTTTATATATTTAAAGTTTATAGCAAAATCACTATTTAAAATGTGACTTTTTTTAATGGTTTATTCCCATTTTTCAGGGGAGTTTTGCTGGGCTGGGCTGTGTGGTCAGTACAACTCACTTGTTTGGATATTACATACATTTCACTGTATATTAGATTGTTTCTAATGTTCAATTGTTCATTAATGGTTCTTCACCCCCAAATTGGAGTTTCCACCTGCACCACTATGTTTAAAAATTATTGTTAGGCCTCATTCTGTGAGCTTTTCCTAATTAATTTTGGAAACTACAAGCTTCTTTTGGACATGTGGAAGAAATAATAATTGATTTTGCTCTGGTTTTTCTTATTCCATTAAGAAAAAATACTAATTATTGAGGGTTTTTTTTGGTCAATTTAAAATTCTTTGAATCTAAAGTGCTAGTTTGGTGAGTTTTTTGTGCCTTGTCTTTAAACTTTAATTTAGAGCAGAGCTGTGCCCTGCTCTGGGTGATTTCTTTGGTGTCTCTTCCCCTTCCCTGAAGGCAGTGTTTGAATCAAGAGCAATATATAATCTCTAATTATATATATTATATCATTTATAAGAAAAGCAGGGTACTTGCTGGTTCAAAGTTAGTTTAATCTGCACCACTTGATGTTAAATGTAAGTTTAGAGGCAAATATTGGTGTGGAAACACAACACCTTCTTCTTGTCTTCTTTCCTTGCCCTGGTGCAAAACACTTGAGCAATTATTAATACCCAGTTTATGGGGTTTAATTTCTAGTTTATAGGTTAAAATCCCAGTCCTGCTACATGGATTAAAAAAAGCCAAGAAAATAGAGGCAAAACTAGTATTATTATTATTATTATTATTATTATTATAACTTGGAATTCAAATAAAAGCATCTGAACAATGGATGGTCATGCCCATCTTTGAGAGATTTAGATCTTACCATGTAGAAGTGGAAATTCGACTTGGGAAAGTTGAAAGTTGAGAAAAAATCAGAGTTTTTAAAAAAATTTCCAGGGCTAAAATAAGGGGTAGTTGCATTGAAACTCCAAAGTCTTCTTTTTAGTGCTATCCACGTTTTTGGTTTACAAGTGAATCAGAAATGGAGATCTGCTTGTTTTCCCTTGTCACCCTCAATGCACAAGCACCATCCCTGCTTTTTTTAGCCAGTAGGACAAAAAGCAAGAGCCCTTTGGAATTATTTATTCCAGAAAAGGAAATTTACTCTTTGCTTTGGCTCAGAAGTAACACAAGAGCTGAGAAAAATGTTGAATGAAATATGGTCCGTGTGAGAGACCCCAGTAAATCACTGATAAATACTTTGTGCATGACCTTCTTTTGTTTTTGTTAATGCATTTATTATTTGAAATGAACAGTGCATTGCTGCCAGAAATTATTTGTCTGTACCTGGAAGCTTCTCCCAGTCTGTCCTTTGGCCAGGAATGAAAATGCCTTTGTGGCAAAGTCGCCTCAGGGATATAACAGACAAGATCCAGCAGTGAAGGTGCATCTGTAGCTGTGAAAATGTGTATTTGCTGAAGGCCCTGATGCTTTTGGGGAAAGGGATTCAATGTATGACCTGTAGGGAGCTCTTTTTTGCTTAAAAACCATTATTTCTACCACGTTGATTGGGCAGTGCAGAACATCTGGGAAGCCACTGGCAGGTGGGATGATGCTTCTCCTCAGTGGCTTTCTGAGTGATTTCATTAACCCAAGGGTTGTTAACAGTGCTGTCAAATTAAAATATATGTCATTTAACTGTGGATTTAGGTCTTTTTCGTTTGTAAATTCCAAGTTACTTGCTGGCTTGCAAGGCTCTGAGTGGCCTGTGTGTGCAGGGAGGGTGGGCTTGCATTTGCTTCTTTGTGTTCTTTTCCCTCCCCTCCTCCAATTAACCTTTGTTTCTTTATTTAAAAAAAAATTGCAAACCCAGAGGGGGCACAGAAATGATAAACCATACTGATTTCAGGGTTGTCATTCATGGAAAAGCTCTTTGTATCAAGGTGTGGATTCCAATACCAGTCCCTGCTCTTTGGATTCTGAAAGGAATCCTTCTCTCAGAGGATGGATTTTGAGCCTGTAGCTCCTTTTTTGCCTCTTTTTGCTCTGTTAACACTTGCCATAGTGAAATTACAACAGGGATTGTCTCCTAAATCAACAGTTCAGAGCTCTCTTGGTCTGGTTCTTGTCTCAGTGGTGTTTCTCTTGCACCTCAGTGAACAGTTTTTTCACCCTTGGAATACAGTCACAAATAGGTGAGGTGTCATAAGAGCTGTGTATTTTGGCTCAATTTTCTCCTTTCTCCTCAATCTTCTATTACTCTGCACACCTTTTATTAGTGTAGTTTCCTCGTAGAACTGCCAGTTCTTCAGTAAATTTATAAACTTTGGGGTTCCAACAACTTTGTAGGGATAAAAGCTTAGAAGCAGCTGAGTTTGTACAGCAAATGTTGTCGCATCCAGTCCAGGGCAGCCTGTCAGTGTTCCCTGGCAATGAAGAATCAGTCAGAGGATCACCAAAGCTGCAAAAGACCTTCAGGACCATCCATCCCACCATAACCAGCACCACCAGCATCCCCCCTAATCCATGTCCCCAAGGGCCACATCCAGACCCCTCTGGGACACTTCCACAGACAGTGACTGCACCACCTCCCTGGGACACTCATTCCAAGGAAAACTGATCCTAATACCTCATCCCTGGTGCAGTTTGAGGCCATCTCCTGTCCCCTTGTCCCTTGGCCATGGCAGAAGAGCCTGACCCCCCTCACTGCCCCCTCCTGTCAGGGAGTTGTGCAGAGCAAGGAGGTCCCCCCTGAGCCTCCTCTTCTCCACACAAACAGCCCCAGCCTCCTCAGCTGCTCCTCCAGACATGTTCTCCAGTCCCTTCCTCTGTTCCCTTCTTTGGACATGCTCCAGCACCAAAAAGTCCTTTTCAAATTGCCCTTTTCTTGACTCTCTTCAGACAGAAGGAGCTTGCTTGGAATAGTGAGGGTCATTAAACTCACACCTTGCCTTGAAAAATTGCTTGTGTTCTGAAAAAAGCCTTTTCCCTGTATTGCTGGGAAGCATTTAACTGGTCCAGAGTTGAGAGAGGAGAGCAGGTGTGGGAGACACCATCTCCAAAGAAGGGCAGTGAAGCTGGTGGAAAATTTTTCTCAGGAATGAGTGTCCCAGGGAGGTGGTGGAGTCTCTGGAAGTGTCCCAGAGGGGTCTGGATGTGGCCCTTGGGGACATGGATTAGGGGGGATCCTGGTGGTGCTGGTGATGGACTGGATGATCCCAAAGGTCCTTCCCAACCCTGATGACCCTGTGAAATCAGCAGCAGTCACAGTAGGTAGAAGGTGTGGAGGAAAAGGGTGATGAGGGCTAAACTCAGCCACAGTCTCAGCAAACTCTGCTTTCCTGGCTCTCTGCTCAGGGGCTGCTTTCTTTTTGACCAATCCTGTAGTGCAGTATGACTGTGAAACTCCAAAAGGCATTTAATAACATTTGAGGCAAAAATTAAAGTGTTCAACAGAGTTGCTTATCCTGACTGGGAACTCCAAACTCCAGTCTGAGGGTCTGACTGGCACCTGAGCTTTGTTCATGCTGCCTCCTGTGATTTTAGCCTTAAACTGAAGGAGGGCAGGGCTAGATGGGATATTGGGAAGGAATTGGTGGCTGGGAGGGTGGGCAGGCCCTGGCACAGGTT
>JAWWTY010000001.1:116870636-116884963 GCA_035222235.1 Margarornis squamiger
GTGTCCAAGGCCAGGTTGGATGGGGCTTGGAGCACCCTGGGCTGGTGGGAGGTGTCCCTGCCCATGGCAGAGGGTGGGATGAGATGATCTTTAAGTTCCTTTCCAACCCAAACCATTCTGGGATTCTATGACAAGTATTAGAAGGCTGGATTATGTCTTCATTTGTTCACAATTCACATTTTCCTCAGCCTTCTCCCTGCAGCTGTGTATGAGGGAAAGGCTGGAGTGCTGCAGGGCTCTTCAGTGCATTCACCAGTGACTCCAGTATTGATCAGCACCCCTGCCCAGCTGAGCTCTCTCAGTGTTGGCATTATTGGCATTGTATTAAAATCCCTGGCAAGCTCTTGCTCTCAAAAGCTGGATGCAGTTGTGGCTTTTCCTGCAGGGAGTGGAAGGTGTTCACCACCAGGGGACACTTCCGAGCTGGATTTCAAGGCATGAAGAAGAAGGAAGGGATGGAAAACATTTTATGCATAGTGTGTTGTATATAGATTTGCATGAAAATATCTCTGCATGTTTGCAGCAACTGCCCTGTCTAATATTTCCTCAATTTGCCAATGGCCTTGGAAATTCCACAGGAGCCGATGGCACATAGTGTCAGAACCCAGGAAAGCATTTTCAGTGGAGAGAGCTTGATGAGACATGAAGGCAACTCCAAATGTGGAGCCAAGTGATTCCAGGTGGTTTCTAAAGATACCTTCTGCTTTTTCAGTCCTTTATATTCAGAGAATATTTACCATTTATTTGGGGGGGAGGGAAGGAGAAATCTGACCAACATTCCCCTTATTTTACACTTCTCTGCTTGAATCTGTGTTTGCCTTCTTGCCTGATGGCAGCAAACACGTTGTTTCTGTTAGACAGCCATAAAGCACATTTGTAGGCACAAAATAATGAGTAGCATTCTTACGTTGAGTTATGGTTTGTAAACAACTTTCTGGCCCTGCATCGATTCAATAAATATTTTTGAGGATCGTTTGGAAAACGTGAGAAGCTTTGAGGGTTGAAAGAAAATATCTTGTTTATAGCAATCTCCATAAAAAGGGTCTTTATGCTGCTGTGAGAACTAAAAGTTAATGCCTTTTGTACCGAGGAGCATTTAATCCTGGTGTGGAGCTGACTCTGATATGAAATTATTATGTGCTGGCATGTGCCCAAAGTGCCACTCATGGAATTGGATTCTCTCATGTTTCAAGGCTGGCTTGCAGTCAGCGTGCATGATACTTCACAACCACTTTCTTCCCTAGGCATGTTCCTTCTGTGCTGCAGAGAATGGAAAATTTTATTATCCTTCCAGAGCGGCTTATGTAATATATATTTAAAACATTTGTGAGCTCGCTGCTCGCGTCTTCTGCTGACTTCTGCCTCTTGAAACGACAGAGAACGGCAGCAGGGCTGGGGGATTCCAAAGGATTGGTTACTCAGCACAGTGCCTGGGGCTGAGTTTTCCCAGCCCCACTTTATCTTGGAGTTTGCAGTGGGAATCTGAGCTTAAAGAGTCGAGCCCGTGGCGGCGGAGCTGCCCAAATTCCCGCTGCCTCTGTGTCGCTCTGTGCCTCCCTCTGTGTCGCTCTGTGCCTCCCTCTGTGTCGCTCTGTGCCTTCTTCCATGCCAGGGCTGCAATTCCAGGGGGTTTGCTTTGAGCTGGGAGCTCCAAAGCCTTTGGATTCAGGGCTTGCCTGGAGCAGAGGGGTGATCAGAGAGGGCAGCAATCCTCAGCTCCGCTCCCATTTGGCCGCGCCGCGCTCGCCATGACCTCACCGGGGAAGATCTGACAAAAGTGGAGCCTTTCCAAAACTCGAGATTCCCTGCCTGGCCATGGGGCCTGCAGCTGATTTCTGGGAATGAGGGTGGGAAGATGAGAGCAGGCTTGGCATCAGCCGGAGCGCCGCTCGGCCTGCTCGGGTTCCCATCGCTCCCAAATGACGAGACCTTTCCACAATGGGACATCGTTGGGATGGGTGTCCAATGAGTTCAGGAGGGCTTCTTTTATAGCAAAATTATGGCCACATGGCACGAGGCTGTGTTTTAATGAAAGGGGGAAGGTGGATAAAAATACACAACCAAAGGGGAAATAGAAGTGTCTTCTCGTATTGCTCGTCACACGTGGTGAAAGTGCCAACTTGGCTGCTTTGGAAACGGTGCATTTACAGCACTGAGGGCTTCTAAATAAAGGGATTTTGACTTCTGACAGTTCAATTATGCAGGAATGTTATCAGATTAAAAAACTGGCCACAGCACCGAGATTATTATTTCTCGAGCTGAGTTCATTGTGGAAAATTAAGAGGGGAGCTTAATTAGAGTTCTTGCTGCTGAAGCCAGGGCAGTGTTCTCAGAGTTTTTAAGAAGGGAAAGCCTTAAAAAAGAAAGGAGCAGGTAGGATTGGGGTGGAAGGCACTGCCTGGGACTCTGGCATGTTTGTCATTTGACAGTTCGTTTTAAGCAATGATTTCTGGCAGGGTGAGGAAATCAGGAAATTCCAGGTGCAGTGGGAATGGAATCTGCCCTGTGTCCATGGAGCTGCCACGATGCAGTTCCTGTAGTGGGGAGCTGATTAAAGAGCAGCTGTCAGCTCAAATCAGAGAGTTTGCTGCAGTTCCTCCTGGAAAGTTTCCTGGGAGAGCCCTTTCTCTTTGGGTTGGCGTTCCAGTTTAATAACTCTCTGGATTTTTTGGTGCTGCTGACAAGGGATTTACAGGAATACCAAAAGAAGGTTTGCTCAGATGAAAAATTAAAAAGAATCGGGATACATCTTGCTCTGTCTGTTTTCATGGCATTTGTATTTTATTTCTGCCTGTAAAAATAGTCCATCGGGGCAACCTGTGTTCTCAGTGAGATCATCCTGAGCTGTTCTTCACAGGATGACACGACTTAATTTTAAGAATTCCAGCTGATTTTAGCTCTGCCAGCATTTCCTGGTGCAAACACTCCAGAGCAGTGATGGAGTTTGGTACTGCATCTGTGTAATCCCATAATCCCCTATGCAGATTTGTGTATGCGTGTCAATATGTGTATTTTTTAAAATCTAGATCTAATTTTACCGTATTAGTCATGCTGGCAACCTCAAGTTTCAGCAATTATCTCCTTAATAAATGCACAAGGAGAAGAAGTGCAGCTCTGGGAAGAGCTGGGATGAGAGTGTGTGTGGATCAGAGCATGCTCCTTGTCTGAAGGGGATAAGGACTTTTTATTTTTTTGGGAGAGCAAAAATGCAGGAGGAAGAGCAGATGAAAAAGCAGGCAGAGACTGTGGGAGGAGGAGAGAGGGGAGTGGGGCAGCAGCTGGAGAGGCAGAGGTAAGGAGCAAGACAGAAAACAACTTGATTTCCCTGCATTTTCTAGCATTCCCTACAGCTGCTAGCTGTTAGAATAAATATCTCCTGATTTTAGCTGTAAAATCCCTGCTGCTTGGGGCTGGTGGTTTCACTGGGATGGAAGATGTGGGAGCACACTGGACCTGTTTTCCTGGGAATCACTTTCCTTACCCAGCATGAATTGTTTCTCAAGGATATCCTAAATTGGGCTGTTGAGCTCCTTTAAGGAATGGTTTAAGAGCTACTTCAGCAAACATTTCAAAGTGTTCTCTTTAATTTGTAAAAACGAATAAACATGTAATTAAAATAATGGTTAAAGCTGAGCTTTAGCAGGCTCAGTACTGAGATTAGTACAGTCTGTCCCTGCTTGTTTTGACAAGAATCTCTTCTGCAGGTAAAGAGTAGTAGAATTGTAATAAATTCACTATTTTGCACGTGTTGAGAACTAAAATCTGGAGTTTACATCATTTCATAACCAGAGTCTTTCAAGGTGGGTCCCCAGACTGCTGAGCCTCAAAATACTCACTGGGGGAACAACCCCCACCTAAATTTTTAATCAGCTTCTTGCCCTTCAATATAGACTTTAGTGTAAAGTGACTTCCCTGTCTGAACAACTTCAGAGAGAGAATCTAAATAAAGATAAGGCCATTTTCATATTAATGTGTGTGTGACTGAACAGTTACTTTTGGCTCCTTTTCATCCTCCTGTAGTTTTTGTGATGTTACAAAGGAATCCCTCCTGGTTTCTGTGTGATTTGCCATTCAGCTGGTGAAGTCAGGGCATAACTCCAGTGGGAAAATGCATATTATTCTCATTCTAGAAATTATTGGAAAGCATTCCCTTGGAGAAAGGGTCTCTCTAAAGAGCTGTGCCTGCATTCTCAGTTTCAGGAACTGAAGGATATCTCGTGAGACTCAGAGAACTATTTTGTGTGAAGTTTCCAGGCAGCCAAAATGGATGCAAATGAATTCCAGGAGGTCTTTCTGAAATGCTGCTGAAAGATAAGGAACTGCAATTGTGATTTGATGCACACAATTGTCAAGGTTTGACTAAAAAATTACAGATGGCATGTTTTGATTTCAGCGCTTAGGGGTGAAGGAAGCAATTCCTCCTGCTCTTTTCCGGGCTGGAAAGCAGATTTTTGGTCTTTCCAACATGGAATTGTTGGGATTGCCACTGGTGTTTGTACCACAGCTACTTGACAGGAGCAGCAGCTGCAGAGAGAACTTTTATCTGGTTTAATTTCCTCTTTTTTGGACTGTGTTTTACGTGTTGGTGTCTTAGTACAGTGTATTGTTGGTATCTTAGTACAGTGTATTGTTGGTGTCTTAGTACAGTGCATTTTTTGTATCTTATTTATCAGCTGATGGAAAAGAAAATACAGCTGAAAGCAAATGCTTGTTGCTATTTTTTTGCTTCCCATAAAGGGCACTTTCCCAAAGTCACCATAAGCAGTACGAGCTGCAACTTATTCTTAATATTTAAATTGCTGATTCACGTGTTGAAAATAACTGAAAATGCTGCAGGTTGTACCCTTGTCTTTAGAATATTTCTGTGCTCATTTGGAATGAGCTTTTCCAAATTGGCATCAGGAACATTTTGCAATCATGGGAAGATTTCCCTTTTCTGCCTGTTTTAAGCCCAGCAACATCTGAGAGGGAGGAATGATGGCTTTGGTGTTTCGGTCCAAGAAGGATAAGGCTGTGCTTTTGTTATCCCTGCAGCAGTTTGGAGGTGGAAGTGGCTTCTTACCTAAATATTTTCAGGCTTTTTTCTATCCTACACAATCTAATTAGTAGCCCAGGAATTGCAAATTTAATATAATTATTGCCACCTTTATTGCTCCATGCAAAACAATTTCTCAGTCTGGTCAAGGATGTTTCCTCCTCTCAGAAGCATTTGATAATTTGCTGGTAAAATGTTATTTTCACAGCCACTGTCAAATTCCTGATTTATTTATTATTTTTTTCCACTAGTTTGACAAAGTAGAAGTACATATGAGACTTTAGATTCCAAAAGAAATAATAATTACTTTGCTCTTGGTGTCCTCAGCTATTACATTCGAGAAACAGAGCCAAATTGCCCTTATTTAATTAACCACGGATAAATTAATCACTGCACGTCACAGATTGATACAGGTTTTGTCTGTTTTGAGTGCATTAGTTTGTGGGGAACTATTCTGGAAATAGTTCCATTTTAAACTCTTTTTTTCTTGCATTTTAGTACTGATTGAAGTCACCCCTGAAACTTTTTCCCTTAAGATTATTTGCTTTCCGAAGTTTACCCTTGGGTTTGGGGCTGTTAATTAAAAGGTGTTTCACATTTAATCAGAGTTCATCTTTGGAGTGGATTATGTGATAGAACTGAGAATTTTGAACCTTGTTGTAACACTAAAAAAAGGCAAAAAAAGCCAAGGTTTGGTCAAGAGAGTCCAAAAAAATGAGAATTAAGACAACACCATCCTGCTCAGACTACACTTCTTAAGGACCTGATGTGGGGGTTTAGTTTCTCCCCATAAAGCTCAGCCTTATTTCCCCTAAGGGTTAAGTAGGTTTTCTGTCCACCTTTAAAGGATGTGGATTAAATAAATCCATGATTTACTCGGGGGCAGAAGGGAATAAGTTGGATTTGGGGTGTTTCCCCCCCCAGTTTCTCCCTGCCAGTGCAGGAATCCTTTAGGAGGTTGGCTCTGGTTCCTGAAGCTGCCAGTGAATTAAAACTACCCAAAATATTGTAGGATGGGCTCGGTGTCCTCTTGATTTTCCTCTGGGGAAAAGTTCTACCTCTTTTGCTCTCACCAATGTTTCAATCCCAGCAGAAAAAAAATGAAGTAATAAACCTGAAAAGGCTGAAGAAAGGAGGGAATTAGGACAGGTTAAAACCCCCCCAGCTGGGCTCTCTGTAGTTTGTATCATCCCCAAGGGTGTAAAACTCAATTTGAATATTGTATTTTCCCCATGTGTTGTCAGAAAAATTTATTAATTTTCTGATAAATTGAATATTATTGAGGCTTCTTTCAGACCTCTCAATTTGATATCTGTGCTGTATATGAAGTATTTTATTTTCGAAGCACAAGGCTTAGATTTTCTGATACTCTGCTAAATAAAACGCAGTGATTGACTTTTTTCAATTATTTATTTTTTTAATAATCCCACTCTGTCATGTTAATTTTTTTAAGATCCTTGCTTAGCAAGGGGATCTCCAGTGAAAGTTAGTAGGTGTTCTCTTAGTTGCTTTTTATCTTTGAAGTAATTATACCATAAATAACACCCCAGCTATGTTCTTGCCATCATAGCATATAAATTCTTCCTTTCTCAGATGCTCCTTTTGGCATCTTTGGTGTGATTTATAAACTCCTCAGTCAGCCTGAGTGTGTTTTGGGAAGGATTCTAGAACTGATGGGGCTACAGCTGGAAGTTTGTTGGAGTTTCAAGCACTTTGCAGTGCTGAGAGGGGGAATCTTTGGCTCCTCTTGTGCCTTTTCATATTCAGGAACACTGAATTCATTCACGTTTGATGGGTGGAAACGCTGTTGAAAGGCCAAACAAACCTGGTGGAGAATTGTGTATTATCAGCCCGAAGAGAAAATATTTTCTTAGGTTTTATTTGCTTAACTCCTTCTCCTGCTAATTCCCAAGATTTTCAACAAACAATTTTATTCTCAGTTTAGGGGGAGGGGAAAAAAAAAAAAAGGTTGGTACTAAATAAAAATAGTATTTTGTGATAGCTCTTATGCAGGGCCAGTTTGACCAGCTGAATATATTGCATCTAATTTATTGCCTTATTAGCTGAGAACAAAATTCTTCTGTACTTTTTTCCTGCTCTATACAGGATACTTTTGAGAGCAATTTAATATATATGTGTACAGCATTTAGGCTTAGATTTATATCTTAATTTATTCTTCCAAACATGACTTTGATTATATAATTTAAAAAAAAACCCACCCAAAAACCACTTTAATATGCATAATGCCCAGATTTTAGTGCCAAAAGTGGAATGTCTTTTCCTTTCTGCCTCCTTTCTCCAAGGCTTATTTTTAGCCCCGTTCCCTTCAAAAAAAACCCCACCAATTTTGTCCCAAAGTAGGTGTCAGGAAGAATTAAGGGCTCGAAGCCTAATTGAGCCCACCTTTTTCTGGGAGGATAAATCAACACCTGGCAGCCCTCTGATTTATCAGCCTTTTGGAGGAGCCTTACGTGGGGATGTTGGGTCAAAGGCAGACCTTGTTCTTCTTGCTCCTTCCCCGTGCGGGGCAGATTTATGGTGTGGGGCAGCAAACCAGCCCCAATTACTTGGGAGACCAGTTCCCCTCTCGGAGCTTCTCCTGGCCTCCTTCATTCCTGCCATGAAAAGCCCCAGCCTGGGAAATGAGAGTTGGCCCTGTGAGTGATTTTTAGTGTCCTTTCACCTAAAACCTTCGGTGTGGCTTTACTGACACCGAGCCTAAAACCTGGTTTTGCAACTTGTGCCTTTTTACTGTGGGTGAATAACTCAGAGTTAATAAAACATTTCAGAGCCTCTTCACGTAACTCTTCGGGAGTTTTTAAAGCCCCAGTTTTTTTTATAACAAAGGTCTCCAAGCTGAGCCACCAGAAGTCAGTGCAGGGGTACAAAATGCTGAATTCATCAAATTCAGGAGCTTTTCTTCAAGCCCGTCCCTGTTCCCTTCCCTTTTCCCTTGGTTTGCCCCTGCCATGGGCGGCCCCAGGTCTTTTTTTGCAGCTGGGCTCTCGGCTCTGGCTGACGTTTAGCCTTTGACCCAGGCACTTTCTTACAATAAACAGTTTGTTGATGAGAGCAGCTGCTGGCAAGATTGCTTCCAGACCCTCCCTGCCAAGGGAAGGGGAAGGGGAAGGGAAAGGGAAAGGGAAGGGAAGGCAGAAGGGAAGGGAAGGGGGAAGGGAAGGGAAGGGAAATCCGGGATGCACCTTACAGCGTCCTCCTCCTCGCTCCCCACCATGGTCCTCAGCGCCCATTCCTGTCCTCCTCCTGCTTCCTGGAGACCCAATTCCCAACTGGAACGCTCTCCTGAAGCCATGAGACAACCTTGGTTCTTTCCATATTAGTTTGAGCCTCCTTGTTTTGTCCTGTTTCCCGTGGCTCGCCGGATTCCGAGCCCCGCAGCCTGTTTGTGGGGTGGGGCTGCTGCACGGGGGATAAACCCATTTTCAGCACCTTCTTAAAGCTAAATTTAATTTGGGGTTCAGGTTTGGGCACGGGTTTATGAGCAGGTGCTGGGTGTGTAGTCTGGGGGTGGGTTGGAATGGAAGATGCTCCAGGTCCAAAGAGCTGGGACTGCAGGAAAAGGGATGAGGATGCTTTGAAGCACCTTGTTAAAAATATTGCCCTCTTTTTTTGGGGATGAATTATTCCACTTGCCAATGGGAAAATGGATCCACTTTTGTCTGGGACTTCTACTCCCCACACTGATGCACTGTGTTTCTGTAATGCTATACTTGGTTTTAAAATCACACTGAAGAGTGGAGACAAAAATAAGGCTCTGGAATGATCTTCCAGCAATGAGGAGGAGCTTTCTCTGCTCATCTCAAAGCTGAAGTAACCACCCAGACTAAAAATCTCACTGCTTTTGAGTTTCAAACATTGCCAAGCACTGCCCTTTCCACGTTTTGCACTATATCTCAGTTTAGGAACTATAAAAATATTATTAATAAACTGAAACAGATTTGCAGGCTCTGTAGGATGCTGGGAATGCCCAGCAAGGAGCAGCCAAGCGACTGCAGTTCACGAGGACATGAAAGGAGAATGTGCCTGGCTTGGACCACAATAAAATCTTTATGAAGTTCTTTGGGCTCTGGGGAAAGGAGGGAGTGGAGAACTGGGAATTCTCTCCTTCCCAAGGTTTTTATGCCATGAGCTCAAGCACCAGTGGTGGAAATCATGGCCTTCTGAATAGATTTCAGCTTCTCCCTGAGCTGCTTCTCGGCCGAAATGCATCTTCCTATGAAGAAAATAGGCAAAACAAATAAAAATATTGTGAATAATGTGCAGGCACATTAAAATCAGCCAGTGGGGCTGTGGAGGGAAACCACCAGGCTTGCTCAATTTTTAGCTATTTCCTGAACTTTGAAATTAGTGGCAGGCAGTTAATATTAAAAGAGTTTTTAGTATGTTTGCTGAAAATAAATTCATTTGGGGCCTTCGTGTGTTTCGAAGCAGATTTTGAATGTGCTGTAAATCAGTTTTGTCTTTAAAGGTCTATTTGTTCTGTTTGTTGTTGCAAAATCCATCTTCCAGGTTACACTTCAGTGTAAAAGAGCAACTATTCAGGATTCTGGGTGTGGGAATGTTATTCCATGTTAATGACACCTGAACAGCATTGAAACTGTTATGAGTATCCAGTGATATCCAAAATCTGTTCTTCATCCTCTTCCACTTCTCTGTGTTCACCAAGAGATGATTTTCTTTCTTCATCTCTTCTATCAGGTTTTTGTGGGTTTTTTTTCCTTATTTCTATAGTCTTTTCCTAAAGAGAAAGACACTGTGCTGGGTTTCCCCTGCTTTAGAAAGCAAATAATACCTTTGAGTTAATTATTGTGGTAGGAAATGTAATATTTCTAGAATGTTTTACAGCATCACCTCGGTAAAAGGTAACACAGACACAGCAGGGTTTGAAATGAATAAGGATAGTGTTTAACATCACATTTTTCCTGCATCATTTCTATGTTTACAGGAAGGCTTTTTGCTGATGTGAAATATTCCTTTCTTTTTGGAGTATCTCTCCATGAACTTGATTTTAAACTGGGGCTGTGGTCGTGTTTGAATCTCTGAAAGTTTCAGGTCTCGGAGTGGGGCATCATTATTGGAAATAAAACCCCAGGCAGCATCAGCAGAGCTTGTGGTGGATTTATATGTGTGTGGCTATTTAGATTTTCGAGGTGAACTCAGATTCCAAATGCCCTGCTCTCTTTATTAAAATAACTCTTTTATACCAGTGCTGTTGTGGAATCCATAGGAATGAAATAACTGCATTTGAGACCATGCTTGAATTGAAGCAAAAATTGAGAGGTGGGATGTCTGTAGATGGGGTTTTGCTCCCAGTGGGCTCCTCTAAAAGCTGGGTGTTTTATGCCTGTGCAATTTGAATTTGTTTGCAGCTTACAAATAAATAAATATATATATGATTTAATCAGTCCATCAATTGATAATATATGAATCACCTGCAAACTTTTCCCAGGTGCAGTGAAGCAAAAACTGGAAGTGATTCGTTGGAAAAGAATCGGAAGGAGAAAATTTGTTTAAAAAATTCTTAAATTGTGTTGTAGATATGCACCCAGAAAGTGAATATTTGGCCTCACTTACTCAACAAGCACAGCTAGAGTGAATTATTACATTATAATCCAAATATTGAGTCTTTTAGGTAGTTAAAATTGTCTCCTTTCCCTCCCAGCTGATGTCTAATGTTTGGTTTATGGCATTATATTTTTAGCTTTTATTCATTTGTGCCTCCATGTTTTTAATAAGAACCAAATGAATTTGGGCTGGGACTGAGTTTTGTCTCACCAAAGAATTCCACTGATACAGAGTTTGGTAGGAAAGAGCAGCTCCCAAATCTCCCCAGTGAGATATTTGCATTTAGCTTTATGTGTATATGAATACAGAGATAAAAATAAGAAAATATATCCAAACCCTGTGTATATAAACAGATTGTAAGAATAAACTCTTGGGTTTGGGCTTATTTTCAACTATTACAAGTGCAGGTTTGGTGCATAAATGTCATTGTTTGAGAGAGCCCAGGTGCAAATCAAATCCTCTCCACGAGGGGCAGTAATTGTGTGTTATTTTATACTTTTTTTTATAGAACACAGAAGGGTCCAGCTGGTTTTTGTCTCCTCTGTGTCCCTCCTTTCTCCCTGTTGCTCAACCTCAACCCTCAGCGAGCGTTTGGGAAAAGCGAAACGAATGATTGTGAAATCAGAAAGACTTAAAAACAGTGAAACAAAACTTCTGCTCCGGAGCACTTTCCTCACACACCTGAGCCAGCTGTTCAAATCAGAGCAAGGACAGGTTCAATCAGCCACCAAATGAAGCTTTTACTCCTCCTTTTTCACAGTGCAATTACCACAGTGACCGATTCCTGTTAGCAGAGCAGGAGCTGGGGGGGTGTAGTAGCTTAAATTCCTATTTCTGTGAAACTCTCCTGTGCTTTTACCTTATAAAACATTTTCTGCTTGTAAGTGTTAAACTTCTTGTGGAGTATTTTTACTGTGAAAAGCTGATTAACTCTCCTGTCCCTGAGCTGTTTGGTTGGCACGTCGAGTTTCATTCTAACTTTGAGAAAGAAGGGAATATCTTTGGGAATGCACGTGGAAAAAGGGTGATTTGAAAGAAACCCTACAGTTTTATGGGAAATAATGGCCTTGAGCTGAAGGAGGGCAGGGATGGATGGGATATTGGGAAGGAATTGGTGGCTGGGAGGGGGGGCAGGCCCTGGCACAGGTTGGGCAGAGAAGCTGTGGCTGCCCCTGGATCCCTGGAAGTGTCCAAGGCCAGGTTGGACAGGGCTTGGAGCACCCTGGGTTGGTGGAAGGTGTCTCTGCCCATGGCAGGGGGTGGGAATGGATGATCCTTAAGGATGATCCTTCCAACCCAAACCATTCTATGACGACTCTGACTCTATGACTGTTCAAACAAGAAGGGGAGCTGAGGGAGCAGTGAGTGGTGACATCCTCCCAGCACTTCGCACTTCTTTATGTTCAAGACCCTTGCACTCATCATTGAATCCCAACTGAGCTGGTATCACTGGGGGAGACCAGTAAACCCCTCAAGTCACCAAGAAATGAATGATTCAGCTGTGACACATGCTAAACAACCCAGAAACAGATTGGCACTGACACAAAACCTGGAAAAATCAGCCTTGCATTTTCCCAGCAGGCAAGCAGGAAGCTCAGCCTCCATCAGCCATCTGAGATCCCAAATCCCACTCAAGCAAAATACAATATCCTGAGGCAGCTGAGACTTAGATGAGCAGGGGGAATCTGAATTGGGAGGGCAAGTCAGGCCCTTCTTGCCAGGCAGAGGTGTGAGGGCACTGCTCTGGCTGCACCTGCAACTGGTTCTTATAAGAGCAGAGATAAATTCTGCACAGAGCTTTGCAAATGCCTTTCCAGTCCTTCTTCTGGCTGCCATAGATGTTGGGGTGGTTTGATTTAGGGCTTAGTTTGCTCCTCTTTCAAGGGCAAGTTTCCACTGAATTAGTGAGGCTGGAAAACAGAGTATTTATCCAGCTGCTCTGAGGACCTGGTGGGAATGACCAGGAAGAGGCATTGTTTGAATGTCTGAACTCATTACAGGCACTAATATAAATCTTTATTTTTAAATGGCATTTCTGCAACCTGTCCTGTCAGAAATCCATATTCTGAGCATGGCCATCTGCAAAGGGTGTGATAAAAAATGTCTGGAATAGTTTCTTGATGGTCCTGACAGGCATGAAATTCCATAACACCCTGGAGAGATCACACCTATGGACACTCAAACTCTTAAATTTTATTAGCTTTTCTGTCCACTGTTGCAAACACAGAAAGGAAAAATAAAAATCCCCTCAGGAAGCTCTTCCTGGCCATCCCAGCCACCAGTGTCTTCTCATCTGCAGCTCAGGCTGTGGCATCCAGTGGACTGAGATCAATCAGCCCACTGAGATGTGCCTTCAGGATCCCAGAACATCTATTCCTGAAATCAAATTTTTGAAAGCAGATCCAGCCTTCTGTGACTTCTTGCTGAGCCACTGCTGAATAATTTCAATTTGGTGCAATTTTTTCTAAACCTGATGGCTTTTCTGTTTCTCCAGAGCGTACCATTGATTTGAAAAATAAAGTGCAATCTATAATGAAATGCAGATGCTAAAGGTAAAATGCAGAAAAACAAAGTGCTTGTTTTAAAAGCTGTATCTAGGCAGGCCTAGTTCAAACAACACAAATTACTCAACCTACAAAACTATCCAAATTCACTGCATTTCTGAGATTTTAAATGAAAACTGCCACACCAAAGTTCAAATTCCAATCAAGATCATTAAACTTACTCACTTTAAAACCTGCAAATTATTTGCTGCACATGCAAAGGGTTCTTTTTGGTGTTTCTAAAAGCTCCCATAGCCATTTTGCTATAATTACAGGATGAATAAGGATAAACATGTAGGAAGGCACCCCTCCTTGCAAACCAGCTGGAAGCCAGTTGTTATGATTTAAAAACATTTCCATGCTCATGCTCTGGCAATGTTTCAGCATTTGGAAATATCCCAAAATGCTGTGTGGGAAGGGAAGTGATAGCAGGTACAGGGCACAGGGAATGACAATCTCAGTCCAAGAACTAGTGAAAAGAAGATGGGGCTTGGACTAGAGGACCTTCAAAGGTCTCTTCCAACCCAAATCACTCCATGGTTCTATGGAAATGCCATGACTTTACACTTAGCAGAGACTCCTGGAATATTTTGACCCTTTTCACTTCCAGCTGTGGCTGTCACTCAGTGATCATAGAATGCCTGCTTCCTCTCTTATTAAAAAAACCCTGTGTTTGGTTTATTTTTTGAATAAAAATAATAATACAATAAATGTCCAGGTAATATTTTGAACATAAACCAATGCTATATGGAATTAATATATTGAGCTAATACTGAACAGGATAATTCTATGCTTTTTTCTAATTCTATATTCTATTAATCTTCACAATTGGTGGGCTCCAGTTTTCTCCTGTGGCAGTAAGACCACATGAGCCTGACTCCCACAAGCTTTAATTAAGACATACTTCATCAGAGGGTTCTCCAAACAATCAAAACACAAACCAGGTAGAATCAGAGGAAAGATAAATTACATGCCAGCAGGTTCAAAAGCTGCTGGGCCTGAGAGAGAGATATCCCAGGAGGTGATTTTGGCCCTCTGTCCCCCAAGTGAGACCCCTGAGACCTGCAGAGCTGCCTCCAGCCCTGTGGCCAGCACAGCAAGGACATGGAGCTGCTGGAGAGAGGCCAGAGGAGGCACCAGGATGGGCAGAGGATGGAGCAGCT
>JAWWTY010000001.1:116885063-116899676 GCA_035222235.1 Margarornis squamiger
CCATCCCTCCTTCCAGCCCTCCATCCATCCCTCCCTCCCTCCCTCCATCCATCCCTCCATCCATCCATCCATCCATCCATCCATCCATCCATCCATCCCAGGCAGTGCCTCCCACAAGGAGGGCAGGAATCTCATCCCTAAGGAGGGGGTTCTTGGAGGGTGTGCCTGGATTTCAGGTCTTCCTTGCATTCCCTACATTTACCTGGAAGGGTTTTTCCTGTGTGAACACATCCTGGAAGTTCTGACATCCCTGGAGGTGTGAGGGCTCTGCATGATTTCCAGGGATGTGGGTTGGGTTTGGTTGCAGAGAACACGAGAGAAGTTTTATGTCCTGCAGATTTTACAGCCAATCCATAATCATGGCTGTGCAATTTTTGCCCCAAAATCTACTGACTAGAACCTGTTTCCCTCCTTAAATTTCCCCCCTTTGTGCTGCTTCTCTTCTGCCAGAGCACAGCTGGTGAGTACAGTGGGAAAGGAATTCTCCTCTGCTTCTTCATCCCTCTCAGCTCCAAATTTTACCACTCCCTGCAAGAAATTCTCATAGATTTGTGTTTTGTCTTGCTCTTCACCATATCCTTCATTGTTATTATTACATGTCCTTTATTATTCTGATTATTCAGGCTGCTTTTGTTGGTCTTCTGAAGCTTGTCCAAGTAAATGGCACAGGTGACCTGCTCCTCCAAAGAGATGCCTTTGTCCTGTCCTTCTTGCCTTGGAATCTTTTGGTTTCCTTCTGAAATTAGACCTGCCTTATACCCCCCCTCACCCTTTTTTTTTTGCCCCCCATCTCTCTTCATATCCCAGTTTAAACCCTTCTTTTTAGGGTGGTGCCTCGTTTCTCTGTGGAAGTGGCTCATCAGTGGCACTGGCCATAAAATCCTTGGTAGGATATTTTCCCTGCAATATTCAGGGCTGATTTGCTTGTGTTTTCCCTTGACTAATTCAATCCCATGGCTTTGGGTGGAGTCTCTGTGTGGTTTTAAGGATGCTTGTAAAGTAGAACTTGGTGCCTGTCATATTTATGTCATTTTCCCCACTTTATTTCCTTCCACTTAACAATCATTTTCAACAGCCCACAAGTCAAACCTACAGACTTGAACTGACAGTATAATTTGACCTCCCCTAATGTGGGAATTTAACAGCCCTGCTCAGGCTTTCTGGAGTAATTTCTTCTTCCTTCTCCACTTCATAATTTTGCTTCCAGAACCCTCTGAATGTATTTATTTTCATGTTGTAGATGCTGTATTTTCAGTTTTGGTTTAGAAGGTGCTCAGGTACACTTGGATATGTGGAATGTGGTTGTAGTTGAGAGTTTTAAGAACTTAAGCACGTGAAGAGTTCTGAAAGGAAAGGAGCATCTGCCTTTAGTCTTTTATCTGATAAAATTTAATCTTTGAAGTGTTTTTGTAAAGGCATCCCTTCCATGCTTTTATAAGAGTAAGCTGATAAAAAAATCTGTGCTCTGATTTCTTTCTGCTTGGGGTTTCAGCACGTTTAGTTCTGCTCTTGGGAATGAGCTCAGGTGCTTTTTGAGGGTCATCCCCAGCCCTTTTATAACATTCAGCTTTTCTGCTGGGTGTTTTCAGGGACAAATTACAACTTTTTGGTCAAATTACATAATAACATATCAAAGAATAATAAATGCCCTTTGTTCCCCATCCTTTAGTTCCCCAACTCTGGGCATCACTGGTCCAATGAGGTTTATGAGAGGCAAAAATTGGCTTTTTTTTTTTGGTGGGAGCTCTTTCTTGTTGTGTTGACAGAACGTAATTCAAAGAATTACCAGAATAACATTCTATATCAACACTTAGGAGGACTTGGATTGTTGGGTTTTTGTTTCCCAAAGGAGCTAAAATAGAGCTAAAAGGAATTTGGCTTCTTATATCAGATGAGTTGCCTTCCCTGTGGGAGATTTGGTGTTGAATAAAAGTTGCAAAATGCCTGGGGGAAAACAGGTAATTTCTTGAATGGTATCACATCCCAGAGACACGACAGAGGTGGAAAGGCAGAAGGGACATCCCTTGCTTTGGAATTAATGGCCAGGGAGCATCTTGAAGATGTGTTTCTGTGCTGAAGCTGCTCTTGTGGAATGGGAATTCTGTGAGTAAACCCCTGGTCCAGGTGGGAACCAGAAGTTCCCATGGATTTGGATGGAATTCCTGCAGGAGATGGTGAGAAATGGGGTGCAGTGGGTTCTCCTTAGGGTGATCTGCACTGTGGGTTCAGCATCTGACCCGGCTGGTTCTTGGTGGGTAAGGCAGGAATTTGGAGCAGTGGCTTCGAGTGGCTGCCCAGGGCTCGTGGCACTGCTGCTAGAAAGGGGACATGTGTGTTGGGAGCAGGAAGAAAGCCTGGGAAGCTCAGCTAGGAGTACAAATCACCCCCTTTCACCCACTCCCCTCCTAACTGAAGGGGGTTTTCTGGTGAGAGGTTGGAATTGAATTCCCACCCCACGTCACACAGAGCTGCTGCTGCTGCTGGCACTGTTCCTGCAGTCCCTCTGCCTGCTTGTGCAGGGGGGAATGAATGAAGCTTTCCTGAGGGATCCAATATGTGTCTTTGGTCATTCCAAATGTCTTTTTAAAATGTAGAACATGGCTAGGTCTGGTTTCATCAGCTTTAAAACTCTGGGCAGAAATTATCCCCTAAATCCCTCGCTGGGCAAGACAACCCCGTGGATGTTCTCCTGAGGGTCACAGGTGCTGTGGTGCTTGAAATGTCCCTACCTTGTCATAACACCCCCTGAAATGTGCCCAAAAAGCTGCACTTCCTGGAATCAGGGATACAATCAGCAGCTCCTGTGCTTGCAGCTCCACTTGGACACGTCCCTGCCCCCTGGAAAACTGCTGTGGAAAAAGAGATGTCTCCGGAGGCACGAGCTGCAGAGACTTATGGTTTGTGATCTGGCAGGGCTTGTGTTTGTCCTGCAGCTCCTGCCAGGTGCTGGTGACAGGATTATGGAAGGATGAAGTGCTGGAGCAGAGACCTGGAGCAGGAATTCCTGGGAGGAAGCAACGTTTCCTTGCTGTGGTTTGGTGGCCACCGTTCCACTCACACCGTGGCCTCGTGTGGGTGGTTTATTGCTTTGGTTTGGTAGGGTTGCAGTATTTCCTTCTGTGGCACTGCCACCCCTGAGGGACAATTCAGAGGTTGGTGTGTGACAGCTCCTGCTTATCTGCAGTGACAGGAACCACACGTGTCCATTTGTAGGCAGGGCTGTCACCACGTGGAAGTGAAAAACCTGTGGCTTGCCGAGGAAAGCACGTGCCTGGTTCTCTGGGAAAGCTCAGCTGGCTGAGCAGAAACCTCCTCTAGGTGTCTGAGACAGCCAGTGTGGCCCTTCTGTGGGTTCCTGCATGGACCTGACCCTTCTGGAATTGTGTCTGGGAAGAGCTAATCCTGGGAAATTCACCTGCCCTGCCGTAGCAGAAGGGTGGATGTCTCAAGAGGTGTAAAGGGCTAAAACTCTGTTTTCCTGGTCTTGGATGAAATGTGTCTCTGAGGAGAAGCTGATTTCCCTTGGGAAGAGGTTGTGTCCATGTGCTGGCTCTCTCAGAGGAGATCCATGGGCTGTCATTCCAGGTCAGTTGTTTGGACAGCCCAGCTTGATTGGTCAGAGGTTGGACTTGATGATCTTGGAGGTCTTTTCCAACCCTGATGGTTCTCTCTGTGTCAGGATACGTGGCTGGGAGTCCACCTGATGAGGGGCAGGGACTTCCACCCCCTTGGTTTGAGTCACCCTCAGCAAGAGGGAGCATTTCAGCTGCTGGGAACCCACTTATCTTGTTCTCAGAGGAGTTTGTCCAGGAAACTTTGAACTACAACTTGAACAGACCTTTAATTAACGTGAGAGTGAAGGATCCTTCCTCTCCCCTGCAGGGACAGGCCAATGTCTGCATGTCTGTCTCAAATGTCTGTGATTGTCCAAGCACCACAGTTTTAGCTGCCCTTTGTACCTCCTGTGTTTGAGTTGGTGCAAAGGTTTGGATATGGGAGAAGAAGAGGTTGTGTGGAGACCTCACAGCACCTTCCAGTCCCTGCAGGGGCCACAGGGAATCCAGAGGGGGACCTTCCATCAGGAACTGGAGTGACAGGACGAGGAGTGATGGGTTCAGATTGAGGGTTGGGTCAGATGGGATGTTGGGAAGGAATTCTTGGCTGGGAGGGTGGGCAGGCCCTGGCACAGGGTGCCCAGAGAAGCTGTGGCTGCCCCTGGATCCCTGGAAGTGTCCCAGGCCAGGTTGGACGGGGCTTGGAGCACCCTGGGCTGGTGGAAGGTGTCCCTGCCCATGGCAGGGGGTGAGCTTTAAGGTCCCTCCCAACCCAACCCATCCTGGCATTCCATGTGACACTGGAAATTTGCCACCCATTAGTTCCAGATAACTGGGAGTTGTAAAGTTTTATTGAAGGGGCTGCCACCCTTGGCCCCGTGTCATCAGCAGAGGGCCGGAGCTGTCGGGATGATTTCTCTTCCTTGGAGTAGAGCCAGGCTGTCTTCAAATGGTACAAAAGCAGCATTTCCATGGCACGTCTCAGTAAGCTGCCTGAAACCTTGGAGGGGGGACGTTTCTAGGTAACAATTTACAAATTCACTCATCTTATTGCAGAGATTTGCAGCAGAGCAAACCCCTGTTACGCCTTCCTTGAGGACCCTCTGTTTGAAAACGTGTCGATTTGGTTCTCATTCAACGTGCGCTGATGCAAATGGTGCCTTGCTGAGAGGAGACAAGGGGGATAAACCCAAAGGCACTGGAGGCTTCAAGCACGTGTAGGACAACAGGAAGGGGCTGAGTCAGAAATGCCAACAGGAGGAAATGCTTTACCTGCCTTTGTGGGCACTTAGGCCAAGGATATATTTTTTAATTACAAGACACTCTGTCTCGTCCTTAAGCACAGTTTCCCCAAGGTGGAACCTCACAGGACATTAATGATCACTTGAAGTGTCCAAGTCAGCCTTTCTCATGACTGCAAAAGCTCCTTGCTGCTTGGAGGGTGGGAGGAGAGGAGTTCACTGGGGTTAGAGTGTGGCTTAGCTTTGTAAAGCCCACTTGGGAATGCCATTCCAAAGGTGCAGGAGATAATGTTGGGATGGCAAAATCCCTGCCAGGGGACGGGGCCATGTCGTTCCTGGGCTCTGCAAAGGGTTCCAAAGCAAACCCTCTCTGTAGTTCCCTTATCCTTCAATTCAAGGAGCGTGTTTGGCTTCCACATTGCTCCCATCTGCCAAAGATTTCCTCCCCGAGTGGTTGGTGTAATTTGCAGGGAGCTGCTGAAGGCTTAATGGGCTTGGTAGAACTTCATCTTTTATGTCCTCCTCGGCTGAAGCAAATCCTTTCATCATCACTGTTACCTTTGGGCTGGGTTTTTTTTCTTTGGCTGGTTAGATCCTTGCATTTCCAGTTTCTTTGGGATTTCTGGGGTTTGGTTTGGGAGGATATGCTTTTATTTTTCTCAATTAAGTGGTACTGAGTAATATGCAGTGACTCTAAGTGGAATAGTGAAGGGACACGTTTCTCATTTAACTCCTAATAAAATGTAAGGACTTCACCTCCTTTGGCATCCTGATTTCAGTTGCATAAGGGAAGTTGGATCAGTATGGAATGGGAAATTCTAAAAGTGGCTGGAAGTGGTAATGATACTTTTACTTGTAAGTCTTCACGTGTAGCTGCTCCTAGTTCTGTTTTCCTTATGAAATATTACCCCTTTCCCTTCCTCAGGCAAGGAAAATATCCCAATCAGTTCAGTAAAAGCAGGGTAGACCAATAAAATCAGTTTAGTGCCATGATTGCAAACTGTTTTTCAAATGGTTTGAATTCCAAGAAGGTCAGAAATGGGGTCATTTATGTCACTAATGTGTCCCCTCTCTGGTGTGAAATGGAGCCTCTGGAATTGCCCCATTGGAGTCGTAGGTTTTGAAAAGCAAAGAATAATTGGTATTACCTGCTCAGTCTCAGGTGTATGATTAATGACTTTGTGCTCAGCAGAGTTGAACTGGAAGATAAAACCCCCCAGGAGTCAAAAAGCTCAGTTTCCAGATTACCCAGGGCAATCTCCAGGCTCCTCAGCCCTGCAAAATGGAACCCACCAACTTCCTTTCCGAGGAACAGAGAAACCCACAGTCCATTTAAGACTCCTCGAATCTCTGGCTGAAGGAAAAAGCTCCCCAAGACACTGGAAATATCCTCTCTAGTAAATCCCAGGGAAGATGGATTGGGTGGTGAGTTTGGAAAGCAGGCAATGTTGGGCCAAGCTGAGGAGAGACAAGTCAATGTTTCCTAAGAGCTCTCGTGTTTGCTCTCACATGTAGCTGTTGTTTGGACAAGGAGGGCTCGTGGTGCCCTTTCAGATCCGTATGAGCACAACTTGGGGGTTGCAGAAAGAACTTTGGACAAATTTGGTGCTTTTATCTCCATTGTCTTTACTCATTTCAACTGTGTGCTACTACAGATAGGAAAAGGTGCTGTTCAGTGTTTATTTCCTAGGCTGGGTTTGCTTTAAATGGGCAGCAAATCGTTTGCAGTAGAATCTTCTCCACATTTGGGGCAAGCCACAACGTTCAGAAGAATTTAAGTGCTGTAGAATGGTTCATTTTTCTGTAGTGAATTCTAACAGGCAGTCACAGAATTGTCTTTTAAAATATTAGGGGTTTTTTGGCAAAATGAGTTTGCTTTTTAATAGCTCAGCATTTGCCATGAAATGTATGAACTCCACTGTGAGGAGGAGGAGGAGGAGGGTGGTTTTGATGCTGGGGTTGTCTCTACAGCCCAGCATTTTCCCTTCTCCTTTTCATCATTGTCTCCTCTGTGATAAAATCTCTTAAGGCTTGTGTATTACAAAGAGCTTTTCCCATGTACCACCAGTGTGGTTCCAGGTGGAAAACACGTTCTTGGGAATGAAACTGAGTTGTTTCAGGAAGCTTTGGAGCTGCAGGGTGTTATCACAACTGGAACCTTTGCTCAGTGTCCAGCTATTGCAGATGTGGTTCATGCAAAGTCACAGATTCATGGAATGGTTTGGGTTGGAAGGGACCTTAAAGATCATCCAGTTCCAACCCTTTGCTATGGGCAGGGACAACTTCCACCAGCCCAGGTTGCTCCAAGGCCTGGGAGTGTCCAAGGCTGGGTTGGACAGGGCTTGGAGCAACCTGGAAGGTGTCCCTGCCCGTGGCAGAGAGGTTTAAAGTCTCCTGGATCTCTAAGATCCCTTCCAACCAAACCATTCCATGATTTCCAGAGGTTTAGACCCACTGAACATCTGTGTTCTTGTCCTTGACGCTTAAAAGGGTAATTGTCATATCGTAACCGTGCGCTGGAATCAAAACTCATTTGTCTTGGGTCCGGCGACTGAAGATTTCCTAACAAGATTCCTAATTGGTGTTTAAAAGTAAAATCAATCATTGCTCTGTAATTGCCCAATTTCCAAGCTTTCCTTTACCTTGTGCCCCTCCTCCTGGAGCTGTGGCCCCGTGCTGTAGGTAGGGAGGGAAGAGAGGAAGGAAAATGGGTTATTTGGCGAAGCACGGGGCATGCGATGGTTGTTTGTTGTTGTATGAAATCACAATCAAAATTGACACAAGTTGCCATTAAACTCTATTTCCTGTGTTAAAAAAAAAAGGAAAAAAAAGGCAGTATTAGCTCCAAAAGAAACCTGCAGCAGTAGATTTGCACATAGACCTTAATGAGCCCAATTGACCTTCTGTGCTGTATTTACAATTGCCTTCAAATTGTAAGCAGATGTCGGGGGGGGAGACTTTGGTTAATAGGTGCCTAACATCTGTTGCAGCCCTGGCATTGCCCACCAAAGCAGCTGTAATTAGGAGAGCACCTCGTGCTTGCATCTTTCTCTCCTCCTCGTGTTTCTCCCGGGGGGATGAAAGCAAAATCTTATTGGCACTTTTCTCTGCATAAATCCCACAACCCCTCTTTTGTAAAGGGGCGAGTTTTTCCACCAAATGCAGAGCAAGGGAAGGGGTTTTGTGGTTTTTGGGGTTTTTTTTTTTGCCCCCTGTGAAGTCTTAAAAAATGCCTTGCAGTGGCCACAGGTCCAGGAAGAGTGGAGAAGACAGAGCAGACGGTGAAGAGAGCAGTGGGAAACGCTGTGTCCATTTGTGCTGCTCAGAGTCATGACAGAATGCGTGTTTGGAGTGGAAAAAGAGGCAGAAGGAAAGGAAGAAAGTCTGAAACTCTGCTGAATGATAATAATAATAGCAATAATAAAATCCCCCAAGCCAAAGCCCAGTGTCGTTTGCCCGTTAAAGTTCTTTTATGTGCCGTAGTTTCCATTGGTGTGAGGACACAAAAACCTGTCCCCCTCTTTCATATGAATTGTTCTGACAGTGGGAAGGTTCAGCTCTGCCCCCGTGCTCGTTGCCAGCCTTCAGAGCTCTCCCAGCTCCAGGGGTTTTGTTTTAAATAAACTGCAATTTCAGAGTTATTCTTTGACTCCTGCTCCCTAAAATGCCGTCTGGAAAACGCGGCCGTGCAAAGCTGCCAATGAAGGTTCCACTCCGGCCCCTTCCAAGCAGGTTTCGTCGGAGAGAAGTCACTGGCAGAGGGGTTGCCCCTTTTCCAAAGGGAAGGATCTTATGGGAATGTTCTCTTTGATCCCAGAAGAGCTGCTGGGCTTCCCAAAGCACAGGAGCTTCCCACAATTTCGGACCTGGGCAATGAAGAGCGCCTTGTGTGAAATACACCTTGAGGTGCAGGACAGGGACGTGTCCAAGAGGCTTTTGCCACCTTAGATGTTGAATTCGTGCTTAGGTTGAGTCACCAAACTCCCCAGGGCACTTGTCTGACTCATGTGGCAGCTCTAGTGATACAAAATAGGGGTTTGACCGTGATTTTTTATGGTTAGAAGAAGCAACAGGACGAGTAGGAGGGAATTTTTAGGCAGATGGGATAGGAAAAGATTTGGGGCGCAGAGTCCTGCAATACAAGGAGATTTTTTAGGGTCATGGAATGGTTTGGGTTGGAAGAGACCTTAAAGATCATCCATTCCCACCCCTGCCATGGGCAGGGACACCTTCCACCAGCCCAGGGTCCTCCAAGCCCCGTCCAACCTGGCCTGGGACACTCCCAGGGATCCAGGGGCAGCCACAGCTTCTCTGCCCACCCTGTGCCAGGGCCTGCCCACCCTCCCAGGGTAGGATTTCATCCCAATATCCCATCTAGCCCTGCCCTCTGGCAGTTTGAAGCCATTCCCCTTGTCCTGTCCCTCCATCCCTGGGCAATTGTCTCTCTCCATCTTTCTTGGAGCTCCTTCATGTCCTGCAAGGCCACAAGGAGGTCACCCCAAGCTTCTCTTCTTCAGGCTGGACAATCCCAGCCACAGCTTCTCTGCCAGAGGTACAAAGAATCCGGGTTCTGTTTCCTTTCCCACCCAAGGAATGTCCAGGGCTGCCATTATGATGGTTCTTTATTGTTCTTCTTGGGTTTTTGGATCGAGAACAGGTTTAGAGGAACTTTATATGTCTTTGTCCACGTGACAAACGGAGTCAAGAGTCCATATTCCTTATTTTCTGCTCCAGCACCAGTCCCAGGAATGTTCTAGAGTGTCATTTTCCCACCCAAACTCCTTTCCCACCAGCACATTTTCTGTGCTCAGCCCCTGTAAGGGCTGTGCAGATATCCCAGTCCTTTTTTTCATAAAGGACTCAAATAATCTCCCAAATCCCCTTTTCCTTCCAAGGATAAAATAGAAAGCAGCTGATTTCCTCTCCTTGATGTGGAGCTGTGATCACGTGGATGGGAATGAAACAGGTTTTCTCTGAGGGTGCCAACAAGGAATATATTTGATTTATTGCGAGGGAGAAATTTGTTCTTCATTTCTGTAGACAAATGTAAAAATAGGGAATATTGTTCTGAAAACCAGCTGATACACATGGGACTTTTTTAACTCCTCCAAGTCTCTCCCTCTTAATTAAAATATCTTTGCAAAGGAGCTGGCTGAGTGTTCTCCAGGTAAAAATGGGCAGTTCAGCTTTTCAGTCAATCCTTTCCATGGTTTCCTTGGAAAAAGCCACTTTTGCCTTGCTTGGTTTTGTCACCCTTCTGGTTTTTAGCTGAAATCGAGTCAAGACTGGCAAGTGAAAACATGATTGTACCTAAAATAAAGCTAGAAATATTTCTACTGAGTTGACTTTTTTGGCCAATGTATAAATACAAAAGATTGAAAAACAGGTAATACTTAAATAATAAAAATATAAAATACATAATAAGGATATCCCTTGGATCAAATACTCACCCATTCATCTTTTCCACCCTGAAACCTGAAGGGAAATCAGATTTTTTTTTTCTTATATTTATTTTTTAGGTGACTGAGAAATGACCTGAAATTATTGATGTTCTCAGCTCTTTGTAGCACCTGGAGAAACAGTGAGAGCATCATGTAGGGCACTAAAGAGTCTGCCAGGGTCATTATATATTTTATTTATATCTTTAATAGTCAGATTTATATTTTTCATGTTTATATACTTAAATACTTTATATATATCCACTTATATATATATTTCTGTGTTTTTCCTTCACCTCTAGTTTCTGTGGGCACTGAAGTTGAATTAATTTGGTTTAGCCAGGAGTGTTTGGGGGTTTCCTTTGCAGTCCCAGTGTTAGTGATCAAATTTATCAATATTATATAAAAGAGATATCAATAATTGGAATATTTTATTCCCAGTACCACAATTTGGGCTGTAAAGAGCAGCCAAAAAACCCCACCAAACCAAGCCAAACCAAACCCAAACAAGCCAAACCCAACCCAACCAAGCCAAGCCAAGCCAAGCCAAGCCAAACCCAACCCAACCATACCCAACCAAACCAAGCCAAACCCAACCCAACCCAACCAAACCAAGCCAAACCAAACCCAACCAAATGCAAGCCAACCAAGCCAAGCCAAGCCAAACCCAGCCCAACCATACACAACCACACCAAGCCAAACCCAACCCATCTAAACCCAACCAAGCCAAGCCAAACCAAACCAAGCTAAACCAAACCCAACCAAATGCAAGCCAACCAAGCCAAGCCAAGCCAAACCCAACCCAACCATACACAACCAAACCAAGCCAAACCCAACCCATCTAAACCCAATCAAACCAAGCCAAACCAAACCAAACCAAACCAAACTCAAGCAAACCAGACCAAACCCAACCAAAGCAAGCCAAGCTAAGCCAAAACAAACCAAACCTGACCAAATGCCACCAAACCAAACCAAACCAAACCAAACTCAACCAAACCAAACCTACCAAAACAAGCCAAATTAAACCAAACCAAACCCAACTCAGCCAAACCCAACTCAACCAAACCAAACCAAACTCAACCAAATGCAACCCAACCAAACCAAGGCAAACCAAACCAAACTCAACCAAACCAAATCCACCAAAACAGGCCATACGCAACCAAACCAAACCAAACTCGAGCAAACAAAACCAAACCCAAACAAACCAAGGCAAACCAAAGCAAAGCCAACCCAGCCAAACCAAACCAAACCGAACTCAAGTAAACCAAGCCAAACCCAACTAAGCCAAGGCAAACCAAACCAAACCCAACTCAGCCAAACAAAACTTGAGCAAACTAAACCAAGGCAAACCAAACCCAACCCAGCCAAACCAAACCAAACTCAAGCAAACCAACCCAACCCCCAGAATAAAGTCAGGGCAGATTTAAAGCTCTTCCTGCTTTTAGTTGTCTGAAAAGCAAAATATTGAGCACTGGACACTTTGTTTTATTCTGAGCCAATGAAGTCTCATCAACTCCCCTTTCGAGATCGACACATCCATCCAATCAGGTGGCACCAAATAAGAACCTGAACCTCCCTCCAAAGCCAAACATGGGGGGAGATATTCTTTGAAAAAGCTGGGAGGTGGTGAAATCCATCACTAAGCAGCATATATATATATATATATGTTATACCTAAAGACACCTTTTGGTTTTTAGGGGATAATTTAATTTTTTTACCTCACACGCCGCTTTTCTCAAAAAAATAATAAATAAATCAATACAAAGGAAATGCAGTGGAGGGAATAAGCAGCAATTTTGAGTGCAGAAAGCAGAAAGTCTCAGGGAATATATAGAATTTCAAGGTGGGGGGCTCCCTGGGAAACAGTAGCATTCATTATATAGCTGGGCAAAACGTGATTGCAGTGAACGTGCAGATTTGTCTGAAATTGCCCTGCTGTGAGGAAAAAGCAGCCCTTCAGCAACGTGGGGAAAGGGCCATGGCTTGCTTTGCTGGTGACCTCTGTCCATCTCAGCCAGGCTTGGTTATTCTCACATGTGCTGCCTTTGCTGCGAGGACATATTCAAATGTTCCAAAGATTTGATTTGCTAGCAGAGATTTTGGGAGGGGGGGGGTTGTTTCACCAAGGGGAGAGTCGATCTCAGTTTCCAGGGCAAATCCTTGGGCAAGCCCTAAAATTGCTTTCCTCGGGTTGGATTTAAAAGTGGACGTGGCAGCCATATGAGGCTTTTCTGAGCTGATTAAAAATTAAGGCAAAATTGGGCTGAATAGGTGAAACAATCCGGATTATTGACGTCAGAGGTTCATTTGTCAAATGCCACAACAGGGTGGGGTTTTTTTGTCTGTTGTGTCTCCAGCTCTGTCAGTGCCATTTTTTTTTGGGGGGGGGGTTGTAGAAATGACTGCAGAGAAAAATCAAGTGTTTTTCTGCCAGCATGGGTGAAGGGAACGAAAGGATTGGGATGATTTCCGTGTGAATTATTCTAAGTTTCCTCCCATCAGTGCCATTCTTTGAGCTGCCTTCATGGAGGCCGTTTATTGGCCCCAAAGTTTGGAAGTGGAACCATTTCAACTTCAAATTGCAGCTTCAAATGAAAGTTTGCACCCCTTTAACTCAGCAAAACGTTCCCTACAGCTGGGAAAAAAACCAACAAAACAATTTTATTCTTAATTAAATCTATTTTTTTTTAAATTTAAATACCATCTTTCCCTGCCTGTCATTTTCAGGCTTCAATTATTGTCAATTAGCAGCACAGTTTCCAGCAGCAGGGCTTGATCTAAACAGGGGTTACACTATTTAAACCTGTCACTCCAGGGGGAGGATATTTATTTTTTTTAACCCCAGTGTAGTTCCACTGCTGCAATTCCTAGAATAAATAGAGTTAAATAGGGCTGAGGGGATATTTCCCCCAATTTTTCTTATTTCCCTTTCCTGGCTGGCAGCACAGGGAAAAAATAACCCCAAAAAACCCCAAACCAGAAGGGTTTGTTGCCCTTTCTGTATTTCTTGGTCCCATTTCTGTGGGATCAAAAGGACATTGCTTGCTTTGCCTCTGAAAATCCTGGGTTTCCATTCCTCTCTAAACATTGATCAATTAGTTTTGAAATTTGATTTATTTAATTTTTTTTTCAACTAAGAGCAGGATTTTCATCCTCTTGTATTTGTAGATTATGCTTATGGAATACTTCAGTAAACAGGATTTACTCAATTAATCAAATTTACAGATTAGCTTATTGATCACAACTATTCCGTGCTGGAGATCAATGCTAATGGGCTTCGAATCTTTAATTGTTAATCCATTTCTGAATTAACATTGATGCTTGTTGGGATAATCCCTGCTCATTTGATTTTTATTTTTTCATTTGGGAGTGTGGAAAATACTTCCTTATCCATTAATGCCTTTACAGGAAGAAAAGGACAAAACCAAATTACTCCTTTTCTGCATGTAATTCAAGTTTCTCTCAGCTAAGGGGTGTTTGACATCATACTTAGACTTGTATTAGGATCTCAGGTATTATGTTTTTATATTTATTTATAGATATGGGAAAAGTAACCCAATATTTAATATTTAGGAGTGGATTTACTCTTGTTTTAATCCAGGAGATGACTGTAAGCCATTGCTGCAGTTCTGATGGGAAATACTTGTTCTGTATTATGATTATAATATATATAGAATATCATTATATGGACTGCAGAGCAGAATTAATTAGGATGACCAAACTTATGGAAGAAACACAGAGGAGGAGAGGGTGAGTCAGAAAAGTCCCATAAACCAGAAATAGGTTGGGCAGGAGCTTTCAGCATGTCCTGCTTTATCTCATATTCCCAGGTTTTTGAGGTGGCAGAATGAGCTTTGAGGGGATCCAAACTCGGTTTGTGGGATCCACAATCTGTTGCAATGTCTTTTTTTTTAATAAATGAACTTTCTTAGCAATGATTTGCATATAAACTGTGAAATCTGCAGCTCCAAGAAGGGATTATTTCGGTGGTGCAGTCGAGCCCTTGGGTTAATAGATCCCACATATGCCATTTATTGCATACTTGTGTTTATTGCTTAAGGCACTAATTCCCTTAAGTGAAACACAGGATTTCTTAGAATTAAATAAAATAAATGATTTCTTTAGCTGCTTTTGATGTGTTAAACAGAAGATCTCTCTAGCAGATGAACGTTCAGGGCTCAGTGAACTCCACTGTGGTTGTGGGGATTGTTACTGTGGAAAGCTCAGCCAGAATTTCGGGAACAGGCAGCAAACATCTCTAACTTGTGCCACGGCAGGTTCAGGAGGGAGATTAGGAAAAAAGATTCCCTGCAGGAGTGGCCAGGCCTTGGAATGAGTGTCCCAGGGAGGTGGTGCAGTCACTGTCTCTGGAAGTGTCCC
>JAWWTY010000001.1:116913807-116934229 GCA_035222235.1 Margarornis squamiger
AGGGAGGGGGGTCAGGCTCTTCTGCCATGGCCAAGGGACAGGGGGACAGGAGATGGCCTCAAACTGCACCAGGGCAGAGTCAGATGGGATATTGGGACCAATTTTTCCTTGCCAGAGTGGTCAGACCTTGGAATGAGTGTCCCAGGGAAGTGGTGGAGTCACTGTCTATGGAAGTGCCCCAGAGGTGTCTGGATGTGGCCCTTGGGGACATGGATTAGGGATCATACTGGTGGTGCTGGTGGCACTGGATGGTCCTGAAGGTCTCTGCCAACCTCAATGACTCTGTGATTCAGTGACACAGGGGCTGAAAGAAATGTGGCATTAAGATCCAGGTGCAATTCCTGCAATGCCAAGCACAGAACTCTGCCTTGAGGATTCCTGTTTTTGTCTCTTTTACATAGGAAATCTTGGTGTGGAACAATTCTTAAGCTTGGAGCTGGCTGGGATTGTGTCCCTGGTGGGGTGTTGTTGGTTTGTCTTTAGCTTGCATATCAAGGGACAGTGAGGTGTGTTTCCACAGTGAGGAGACACTCTGGTCCTGCACAGAAGGACACAGAGGGGCAGGACTTCCACGAGGGCGATCACCCCTTTGGAAAACAGCACCAAACATCCCTTCTCCAAGGGAAGGACAGTGAGGAGGAGACCTCACCTGTGCAGCCTCCACGTGGCAGGGCTGCAGACCATCTCTCCATGGTGCACATCATCCAGAGAGGCCACTGCTAGCAGAGGACACGGCACACCCAGCTCAGAGGAAGTGCCTGATGGTTTAAAATACAGTTACTAGATAACATCAGACTTCTGTAAAATGCTTCTGTTTTTCACGACCTACGTGGAAATGAACTTTGGGGTTTGCAGGGGTCAGGTGTAACCAAATTCATGTCTGGAAGACACATTCCAGTGGGACTTTATTAACAAGGGGGAATGGCTTCAAACTGCCAGAGGGCAGGGCTAGATGGGATATTGGGAAGGAATTGGTGGCTGGGAGGGTGGGCAGGCCCTGGCCCAGGTTGGGCAGAGAAGCTGTGGCTGCCCCTGGATCCCTGGAAGTGTCCAAGGCCAGGTTGGATGGGGCTTGGAGCAGCCTGGGCTGGTGGAAGGTGTCCCTGCCCATAGCAGGGGTGGGACGGAATGATCTTTAATGTCCCTTCCAACCCAATCCATTCTGTGATTCCATATGAACTGTGGAGTGATGAATGAACCGTGTTCTCATCATGATATTGAAGGGCAAACGTTTCTCAGTGTGTGTTTTTGTCTCTGTAGGATATTGACCTGCGAGTGAAATGGCCAAATGACATTTACTACAGTGATCTCATGAAGCTTGGTGGAGTTCTGGTAAACTCAACGCTCATTGAAACAACATTTCATATACTGATTGGTAAATGTCTATTTTCAAGCTTTTCTATACTGCTTTTTTTCCTGAGGAAATTTGTTATTAATGTCTCTCTGAGTTCAAATGGTAACGACAAGAACAAATAGTGACAGCAGGCATTAGGAAATAAAGCACAATATTAAATCAAAACGAAGCCCAAAAAGTCAATGTTTTCATTCTTCTTAATAATTCCATATGCTGGACAAGGAAAACAGAAATGCATCATTTGGACTGATGGAGTAGAGTTCAAAGAAAGAGCATGACATGGGAGAGGGAAACTGTCCTTGATTTATTGCAAAACTGGTAGAATATACTGAAAACTGGAACTACTTTTTTTGTTATAACATGACAGATAGCTAAATAAAGAACATGCCTTTTTAAATATTAAGAAAGAGCTCCATGCACATAGTAATGTTTTCCTGTTTCAGTTACTGAGCTGTTTTTATTGTCCCAAGTCTGATAACCGTCCTGCTGTTTGATAAGGAGGTTTTGCCCCTCCCCAGCAGCATCACCGACCTGTCAGACATGCTTACAAACCTGCCAGCAGAGCTCTGGGTTCTGGTTCCAAAAATAATTGTCTCTGCTATGTCTAAAAAATTAGAGGAGAATTCCTTAGCAAGTCTAAAAGGTTAAAGGAGATGATAACATTTGGTTTGTGTTTGAATGGAGCATAAATAAAGTGTCTTGGAAGGGGAGTGTGCTCATGGTATCGATTCTGTTCAAGAGCTTGTACAAAACAAGCAAAAAGTTGAAGTTTCCATCACCTCCTTCTGTGAAACAGGCCCAGGCACTGCATTTTGTGGTCAATTATATCCTCATTTTGTAAGTAATCCACATGAACCAATGGAAGTTATCCCAGACTCTGTGCCCCATCAACCACTTGTTGCTCCATGGTTTTCTAGAGCCTGTTCTGGTTAACAGGAGAAAAGCAGAAATGGATCCAAACAATAGTTCATTATATCAGATATCTCTTATGCACATATTTGCTTTGGACCTTTTATTTCTTACCCTAAGCACCCAGACATTGACATTCAAATGGAAACCTTCTGGATCTGTTCCTTCTGGTGTCCTTAGGAATCATCTTGGGGGTGATAGGTCTGAGGTACAGCAAAGATGGACATTTCCTTCAGCTCACGTTCACCTGGGAGCTTCTAAAATTAAAACTTACTTGCTGCATGTGAATCCAAGGAGCTTTGCCATCATTTCAGTGTCACTGAGGGTAGCTGGGGAGACTGGTGACATCTAAGTTCTTGTATTAGTAGTAGCAACAAGATCCAGCTTCCACACCAGGAAAGGTAAGCCAGATGCATCATCCCTTTTCTACAGTCATGCAGATCCCTTTCCTAGGCAGAATCCCCGGATCCCTGAGGCTGGAAAAGCCCTGCCAGCCCATGGAACCCACCCTGTGCCCGATGCCCACCTTGTCCCCCAGCCCAGAGCACTCAGTGGTTGAACTCTCTCTTTCCATGGCATTCACCAAGAACATCCCATGTATGAGGATAACCCTCAAAACCAAAGACCTTCAAAGCTTCGCTGCCCCGAGGAATTTTTATTTTTTTTAAATCTGAAATGGAAAAATTAAGAACTTACTGGCTGGCTGGACTTCTGGAGGGAGAGTTGAGCAGAAGAATAGACCTCATGAGCACCAGGGCCAGACCCAGAGCAGGTTCTGGCAGCCAAACCCAAGTGGGACGCACGGCCCAGCCAACGCGTGTGACCTGCAGGGGCTCTGTGTGCCTCGTGCTTGTCCAGGTATCTGGCTGAGCTTTTGCCACCGTGTTTACCCCCAGGGTGTCTCCTGTGGCTCAGGTTTGGAGCTGCCCAGCAGTTGGGTTCGAGCTGATGGACCCCAAAGCCCTGTGGTGCCCCCTCCCAGCCTCAGCCCCAGTCCCAGTTCATGGCCATGGTCAGAGCCTTCACCCGAGCTGTGTTGCAGTGTTTGAGTTGGGATTTAATGCCAGGGCACAACATGTTTTCCAGTTCTTTTTCCTTTATCCCTTGCCAATAGCACATTTCCATGGGATTGGTTTGTTGGTCTCAATATCACTGTGCATTCTCTGCCTAATTAAATGTGAGAAACTCCTTTTCACCGAAGAGATCCTTCTGCCCCATCGTAAATACAAATGACTTCCAGATAGGAAAAGTCCCATTAATAGCAAATTTACAAAGCAAGGCATCTGCAGCTTCTTGCAGAGGGAGGTGTATCATGTCTAAACCTGACTGACAGACAGTGGGTTTTCTCTCAGATGTCTGAAGAGAGAAAAAACCTGAATTATTAGGAGGAAAAAATAAACAGGTAATACAATATATTTCTTTACATGCCTCGGAGCCTGTTCCAGCAGGCAGCAGCAAAGGCCCCAAGAGCCATATTTAAACAAGAAAGGCCTTCTGCCAACATTATTCCAGCTGGAGAAATCTCAGCGAGACACTTGAGGCTTCTAAAGGATATGCTGTGGTAAGATAGATTAAGCAAACTGGAGTCTTACAAAGTTAAAGTTAAATCTTCTGGGCTTTGCAGAGCAAGCCAAACAAGGCTTATCAGCTGAGCGAGAAAGGCTTGCTTTTCAGAACATGCAGCCAGCCAACTGTAGTAAAGACAGAGAGGTCCCTGAATTGCTTTTTAGGCTGAAGGATACAAGTCCATCCTGGAGTATGAGCAGTGGTTCACCCTGAGTCAGCTGGTGACATGGTAGAATTTGTCACTTTGATGTTCTGGTAACCAAGGTGAAAGTCACCACCGTCCCCAGCCCTCAGTGACAGGATGGTGTGTCCCAGAAAGGCTGAGCTGGATTTGCTTCTGTAATTCTGATCATTTTAAGGGCAAGGAACAAATAAAGTGTGAACTGAGAATTGTAATTCCAAGAGCAAGTAGATTTAAAGAGTCTGAATTGAAAGAGCTCCTGGAAACATCCCCGGAGATAATTGCGTTGAGCGGCTGAATGAAATCGTGACGCCGGTGGTGACAAAATGGTCATACTTTCCACCTTGTCCTCCTTTGTCTTCCTCAGGCTTTGGCTTTAATGTGAATAACAGCAACCCCACCATATGCATCAATGACCTCATCAGGAGGCTGAACAGGGAAGAGGGGACGGAGCTGCAGCCCCTGAGTGCCGACTGTCTCATTGCAAGGACTGTCACCGTGCTGGAGAGGCTCATCGACATCTTCCAGGAGAAGGGACCCAACGGGGTCCTGCCCCGTTACTACAAGTACTGGGTGCACAGGTAACCAGAGTGTTCTTCTCCAACCTTCTGTTGAGGAAGCTGGGACAAGAACTCCCTGGGGATTTTGGGTTTCCTACTGAATTGCCTTTAATGGAGGCAAATTAATTAAAATACACTCCCAAGCAGGATGTGCATTTTGAAATAGCACGTGCTAAAATCGATGAGTTAAGAGAGTGCTCCCAGGTATTCTGTTTGTATCATCTCCAAACAGAGGGAGTTGGAAATCATTGGGTTTGAGATTGATGAAGCTGCTGTACTTTTATAAAAAAAAAAATAGTCTGGTTTGGATTGACTCCAACTCCCTTCATTCCACAGAGGGAAATTGAAGCAGATAGAAAATGCTGCTGAAAATCATTCTCTGTGAGAAACCAGTGAAGTGGGAAATAAAAATAATCTCTTAGGGGGTGAAAACCTTTCCTGGGAGGGTGGGCAGGCCCTGGCACAGGGTGCCCAAAGAAGCTGTGGGTGCTTCATCCCTGGAAATGTCCATGGCCAGGTTGGACAACCTGGACTAGTGGAAGGTGTCCCTACCCATGGCAGGGGGTGGGATTGGATGATCTTTAAGATCCCAATCCAACCCACTCTGAGACTCATTCTGTGATGCCATGAGGAGCCCTGTAAGGTGTTTTCAGTGGTGCAGTGCCCACCAGTGCTCACTGACAGCCTGGCTCTCCGTGTTCCCAGTGGGAAGCAGGTCCGCCTGCACAGCGAGGACGGACCCACCGCCTGGATCGTCGGGATCGACGACTACGGATACCTCCAGGTCCATGAGGAAGGCAAAGGGGTGGTGTCCGTGCACCCAGATGGCAACTCCTTTGACATGCTGAGGAACCTCATCGTCCCAAAGCACTGAGTGTCCTCAGAGCTCGCAGCACCAGGGCCAACAACGTGGCATTTGGCCCCATCAGCCAGACTTGGCTCGGAGCTGGGAAGGGGTGGTTGGCATCTTGACTCTTGATTCTCTGCTCCCTTTGGGTTGTGGCCTGGCTAACTTGAGATTGAAAAAGAGGTAGTGATCTCGTAGCTGAAGGCCTTTATTCTTTTGGTATTCCCTTTAAGACACACCGTGCTGCCATTCTTTGTAGGCACCTATTCTTTGTAAGGAGCTCGGTGGCAAAGGAGCACTTTGCAATGAGCAGAACCTTCTCCTCCTTCACACCCTGAGGTGGCTGAATCTTTCCTTTTCTGTGGCTCTGTGTTTTTCTTGTACTTCAGCAAAATGCAGGGCAATGTTTACTCTTTTTTACTCTTCTTGGTTTTTTTCATATAACTGCATTCTGGTTTATGTGTTGTGTGCACTAAAAACAGCTGGAACATCATATATTTCTGAATTACTGGGCTTGCCACTGTGCTTAACTTCAGGTCTGGGTGGAGATCCTCACTGGTGTGGTTCTTCTCCACATGGGCCTGTACAACAATTTGCCAACCTGACTTTGGTCTCAGGTTTGCAATTCCAAGGGCTGCCTTGAGTTTTTTGGAGAGTGTTCCATCAGCACTTAGGAACTGGGGTTGGTTACCCAAATGACTTGCACTCTGCTCTTCTTAGTCAGTGGGATTGAAAAAATCATCTTATATGTCCTTTGAAGAGGATTTAGCCCCTGTAAGAAAAGGCCACTGGAGAAGTGTCTGTCCAGGTTGAAATCCAAGTTGTTTTAGAATCCCACGTCAGGAGGGGGAAACTCGTTTCAAATTTAACAGCAGTTATATTGCGATCTCAGTGAGGCTCAGGGAATGCACAAAAGAAAATGCCCAATTCTGAAATTCCCTGCTGCCAGCAGCTCTCCCAGAAATCACACCATTCACCTGTGCCCAAATTTACTCCCGGGCCTTCACCCCAGGACTTGGCTCTTCCAACAGTTGTGTTCAAAACCAGTTTGTCTCAGGTGTGATGTTTCCTCAGACTTCGTTTCCTCGGGTGGGCAGCTCTGTCTGCTCCATCCCCTTGCCCCTGCTCTGGGGGGATCAGCCAAAGTGGTTTCCACCGAGGAAATTGCTGCCTCCTCACCAGGAGTGGGGCTTGGGGGTTGAAGTTTGCCTCTCAAACAACCTGAACGTGGTAGGAGATCGTTTTGAGTTGCAAAGCCAAGAAGTCTTAAAACAAGGAAACTCGTCTGTAATGGCAATTTGGACCAATCCTCACATGTCAGGGTTTAGGTGGTTTGGCAGCAAGTGCTAGAAATTAAGTTGTCCCTGTTACTTTTAGGGGTTTTATGCTCCTTCTCAGAGCAGGTTTGTCCGTGTGCCAGATTGTCCAGACCCTGCTGGTTTGTCCTCCCCCATGGGGGGCTGCACACCAGTGTTACATGGAACTGTTAATTGGCATAATTAAAATGATCCACCTGAACACAAATGATCCAGACACACAAAGCACAGGTTTTCCTCTTTCCCACCACAGCCTTCCAAAACTGCTTTGGGCTGAGAATTTCCTGGCAGCTCCTTTTATTTCAGAATTAAACACTAATGTGTGCTGTAATCAGCTGGAACTTGAGTGTGACTTAATAGTGAGTTTGAATAGAAAAGAAAACCCATATATGTATATATATGTATATATATATGCACACACCTAAAAATATGCACCCTCACAGTTTTTGCACCTCCACTTCTTTTCTGCCTTTTCCTTCAGGCAGCTGATGAGCAACAGCAGAGCTCTGGTGCTGCTTTCCCAACCACACAGTTTCACAGACCTTTCTCTTAATCCAGTATCTGTAGCTAAAACACTGTCCCTGCCCTGGCACTGCAGGCTGTGCCTGGAGGAAGCACCTGGGGTTTTGCTGCCCTTCCAGGGAGACTGAGAAGTGCCTGGGGAGGGTTTAACAACCAGGTCATGCTGGAATGGCTTCCCTGAAACACCTTCTGCCTTCACTGGGCACAAGGAATGGTGGGGGGGGAAAGGATAAAGCACGTTCCTGGCTGAAGGGAAGGGTGGCCCTGCAAACCTTCAGTGGCAGAGGGGGTTTTTAAGGGCAAAATGCTATTAAATAGCATTTTATATAAAATTGCTTTTGTTCCTTTTGGATTCCTTCGTGGCTGCCTTAATGATAAGCTGGTTCTATTCTCACTTTGAGTTTTAAGGTTATTCCTGTTCGAAAGAAACTCGGTGTTGAACTTCCCTTCCACAGCAGGAACTGACCAGGTGTGCATGTGGCTCTGGGAATGTCACTTTGCCTTTTCTGGGAATGTCACTTTGCCTTTGCAGTGGTTTCTTCTGGTGTCTAAACCTTAACCTTGTGGCCTTGAGCAAACAGCCTGGAGCTGGAGGAAGGCTTTGCAGCTTCCCTTGGGAAGAACCCAAGACAAGGAGAATCCCTGAGGGCCAGGGGGAAGGTCCTTGTGTGAGGAGCTGCAGTGGAGAAGCCCAAGAGCCTCTGTCAGGTAGATGGGAAGCAGAGCCAGGGCTCGGAATCCTCCCGTGCCAAACTCGGCACGCCCAGAAAGCCACAACATTTTTGGAGGAAAATCGTTGTTTTTCTTGCTCTCAGACAAATGTGGTGCAGAGTGGCCCCTGGACATGGGGATGGAGAGAATCAGACAAGTCCAGCCCCAGGAGTAATGCACTGAAAATGGTTCATTTCTCTCAGCTGTCTGGATTGGGAAAACACCTCTTCCATTGTGAGGCTGATGTCATATCTGAAACTATTCTCTTGATGAAGTGCTTTCAAAAAAAAACCCCGTTTATTACGATGTCCATATTTCTGTGACTTCATTCTGGTTTGATTTTTTTTTCCTTTCTTTCCCCTCCTGGACTCTGTTAGAACATTTCTCATTGTGAAAACATTTGGGGAGGTTGTTTATTGATAGGAAAACTTCTGCTGGGCGTGTTGGCACGTGTGTGTGTTCGGAGGGAGTGGAGCAGGTTGTGCCCAGTCAGCAACAAAGCTGTTTCCAAAGATTTGAAAAAGTAATAATGTGCTTAACATTTAAGAGCTCAAACAGCACATCTCGCTTCTAGTAAAAGGTTTATAAGACTACAGAGCTTTTTTTTAAAAAAAAAATATATCCAACAAATCAAGGGCTATTACCTGGAAATAATATTAAAGCATTTAATTCTTTATGCTGCTGCTCCACTGTGCAGAAACGTCTCTCTTTGCTTTTTGGGATTCAGCTGCATCAGCACTTTGAAAAATCCCTCCCTGCGACTCCTTTGGAAGATACAGCAGCCACATATGCCTAAAAAATACCTGTGATTGTGCTGCAAAGAGCTGATTCCTGGGGGGGGAAGCTGCTTTAATGGGAGCATTGCATGTGGCAATGGCAGCAGTGATGCACTGCCCTCAACACACACGAAATCTGGGCTGAGGAAGGACCAGGGGTCGGAAAAGGATGGAGGGAACTGCAGGTAAAGATTGCAAAGTGAGGTTTGGCTGAGCAGCTCCTTCTGTGCTCTTTGCAGCCCCCCAAGTGTCCTCCTTTGAAACACAACGTGGCTGGAATACCATAAATGAAAAGAAATCCTTGTGTTTTGTAGTGCATCGACTGTCAAATAAAAACCCCGCTGCAACTGAAATAAATTTTCCCATCCGTTCTCTGTGAAACGCTGTCTTTTGTGGTAAAGAAAACACCCAGAGGAGCCCAGCTCGGCTTTCCTTTGGCTACAGGATTTTATTAACATTTTGCCACTTTTGTTTTACATAATAAATAAGCAAAAAAATGCTTTACATTTTTAGGGGGGGTACATATATAGTTCTGAGCATTAATAGGTCGGGTGGTTTGCGTGCTTCTTCACCTACATTTGCCAGATAGCTTTTTAATCTGCATCATATTAAAAAAAAAAAAGAGCAAAATCTAATGGAATAATAACATTTTCTCTGTGTCGAAGTGTGACCGAGGTGTTGAGAAGACCATTTTTTGTGCTGGTTTGAGATTTTCACCGAAATTCTGGCAGATTTCCCCCTCCTTTGCTGTTTCACTGGTGTATTCTCCGATTTTACATCTTGTCCTTAATTCCCTTCCATTACTTTTATCCCCTTTTTCAGATCCTGGGGCTGCAGAGACCTGGAGACAAGTCTGTTCCCTTCTCACCTTATTTCCTTTGGGCCTTCAATATGGGATTCACTTTTCCAGCTTTACACTGGGCTAGTGGAAGGTTCCCTGTCCGTGGGGGTTGGATGGTCTTTAAAATCCCTTCCAACCCAAACCATGCTGTGATTCTTTGATTTTTGATTCTTTGATTTTGGTGAAATACTCCCTCTCTCACTCTCCATGCCATATTCTTTGCCCCCTAAAAGTTAAAATCCTGTGAAGTCTCACGACAAAGGCGCCTGTAGTGGCTCAAAGAGAGAAATGAGGTTATTTTTCACAATATATTCCAATTCCCACTCCAGTGGCATCATTTTTTCCCGTTATTAAAGCATGGCCACTCGAGTGGTTCTGCCCCTCGAGTGTGCTCACAACATCTGCAGCTGAGCTGATTAAAAGCCCTGTTTTTCTCTCCACATGATGGCCTCCCCTTCCAGAGGTGAACACAAAATTTTCTGGGTTGGAAGGGCAGGAAAAACACGTTTGCTTTTGTAATCACAGGTCTTTCCTAAAACCCTCCCCTGTAATTATCAGCTGTGAATGTCTAATTGGCTCGTTAGTGCCTGACAGGGGGAGTTCCTGTGCCATCAGACATCTGGGTGAGAACGATGGGACACCTCCTGGGGTGTGAATAGCAAGGTAGAGGCTGGAAAACCATCTTGGGGGGGTTTTACTCAGAATTACCAGTGGGGTTTTTTAACCAAAGAGGAATTTTTACCTTCCCAAAAACATGTTTTTGTGGTGGGAAGGACTCAAAACAGCAAAACTGCAGCAGGTTTGGGGCCACTATGGAGGTGTAAAGTGCAGGGTGAGGGTTGGGAGTGGAGTTTCTTTTGAATGATGCAAACAATGTCAGTTCCTCCTTTCTAGGGCATGGGTTTGATGTAAAAAAATATCAACATTTGCATAATTATATCTATAAAGGAGTTGGGGTCATTTATTAGCAACTCATCCCTTCCATTTCCAAAGTCAGAGTGATAATAATCTGCATTTTTAGGGATTTTTTTTGCCGACTTCTCTTGCATTGCACAACCCCAAGGAGCACAGTTACACTGAGGGAGGGACTGGCTGTGCTGCTTTGGTTCTGCTTTTGGGGGTTTATTTCAGTCATTATTCTGGGAATCCCTGATTAGGTTTATTTCATTTTATTTTATTTTATTTTATTTTGTAATATAAAACATCATTTTCATGCAATTGAAAAAGTGAGACATCCGAGAGCCCAGTGAACACCAGTTTCACTTCACTGTGAAGCCCCTCTGTTAACCTTTGAATTTTTGAGCAATGCAAACAGTGAAAATTGGTTTCAAACCTATGATTTAAAAGTATTTTTTCCCGTGCTCGCAGCAAGAAATATCCATGCATGGAAGGAAGGGGCTGTATTATTGTATTCCAGTGCCAGGTGTCCCTGCCCATGGGCTGGTCCTTGAGGTCCCCTCCACCCCAAAACATTCTGTTCTTCTATTCCTGCACAAAAAAGATCGAGAACATGGAATTTTCCAAAGTGTTTATTCCATTATGGGTTTATCTGACAAGGTGCAATCCGTGAGCAATTTTTTTTTCCATATTGCACGAGCCAGGGAGGCATTTTCCTCAAAAAAAAAATAAATCCCAGGATGGTTTGGGTTGGAAGGGGCCTTAAAGAGCATCCAGTTCCATGGGCAGGGACACCTTCCACCCACCCAGGTGGTTTCTTCAGGGCAGGTCTTTTTAGAGAGCGTTTGAAAAGCCTGAATTAGCCTTGAATTGGGGTAAGAAATGGAGCCGACTTGGATCTACAGCAGCATTTGTTGTTGTTTTTCCAGCTCTGCTTTAGGGAGTCCTTGTTGTTTTATCAAGAACACACAATTTGGGGAAGTGGCTGAAGCCCCCCAGTGGCCTGGCTGTTCTCAATTAAACACACCCAGACCCCACATGTCTCCTCGTTTGCAAACTTTACGAAGAGGTACAAATAAAGGGGTGCAAATCTGCCCCTTTTCTGACTGCAACCCTTGATGGGCAGTAGTTGTGAGTTCCTGCTCCGTGATCTGTCCCAGTTTGCCATGACAAGACCTGTAACCCTGGAACACGTTTTAATTTCTTCTATTATCCCTTGCCAAGGTGAATGGTGGGGGTAACAACCCCAGAACGCCGAAATCCGCGTTCAAGAATTAAATTTAGGTTTGATTTCTTTAGCTTTGAAACCTCTGGGTCCTTAATAAATAAGCTTTTTGCTTTTTTTTTTTCCCCAGACGGGGTTCTGTTTGGTTAGCACAGCTGTATTGGGGCTACCCAAAATCACCACTCTCTCAGCAAAGTTCATTTGTCACGGGGCCGGCTGGAGAGCTCCTGTAAAGTTTCACACCATTTGTCAGAAAACCTAAACTAGAGTGTATATTTAACGATTAAAAAAAACCCAAAAAAACCATCTTGACTGTGTTTTGAGAAGGAGGGGGTGAAGGAAACAAACCCCACAATGTTCTCCACATAAATCTCTGCCTATAACACCCATCATCTCCTTTTGTGGCACGCTAGAAAATAACAAAAATAAGATCTGTGACTTGTCTTCTGACGGGCCCCAGAGCTTGGCCTGGCACAGTGAAGCAGGGCAAGCTGGGGGCAGAGCTTTGTGGCCACTGTCCCACGAGCCCGGCCCTCCCTGCCCTCCAGCTGCTCTCCTAAATGAAACCACGGGGTTCTCCCTCATGCTTTTGGCAAAGCATTCGAAGAGTTTGGCTCCTTAAGGAGCCGCCAGTGGCCCCGTGTCGCCGTCACCTCCCGTTGGCGATGATCACCGAGGTCCCAATGTAGTGGGGCAGTGCAGATTCCTTGTGGCTTTCGGGGGAAGAGGCCGACGAGGGGCTTTGGGTTTTGTAAAGGAAGGCGTTGAGCTCCTCGGCGTTGTACCCACAGCTCTCCCCTCCGTGCCCCGGCGCTGGGCACGGCGAGGGCTGGAAGGTGCCGTGTTTGGCCAGCACGTGGTGGTAGTTGAGGAGCACGAAGGGCACTTGCCCAGAGGGTCTCACGTCCGTGGCACGGTCGCCCTGGGAGTCGTGGTCGAGCTTTAGGGCCATTCTCTCCTCGCCGCCCGCCCCGTCCCCCGCGGCGGGGAGGTGCCCCAGGTGCCCGTATTTGGGTTCCTTCACACCAATCCGTCGGCCCTGCTCGTACACCGAGGGCACGGGCAGGAGGTGGCCGAGCTGTCCTATGGCTTTGGACTGGCAACACTCCGATTTGGGCAGCAGAGGGGTGGAAAAGGAGCTCTCGTTGACGCTCATCTTCCCCTGGAGGTCTCTGCTGAAAGCCAGCTTGTTCTCCTCCTTGATGAGGTGGGGAGGTGGCTGCAGCCGGGGCTCTATTTTGTGGTGTTTCATGAGGGTGGAGTCGTAGACCTCCTCCTTGTACCTGGTGCCTGCCATGGGCGCGGGGCAGCTCGTGAAGCTGTCGGGTGGAGCCTCCTGGCTGTATCTCCTGTTGGGTATGGGCACTTGCAGGAGAGAGAAAACACGGTCATTACTGACAACAGCTCCTGGAAGAGTCACACTTACAGCTTTAATACCCATTTGGTTTGGGCCAGACCCAGGTTCTGGTGAAGACATTGGAGACATTCCCATTTGCCATCATGCATTTGGATAAATCCTTTTAAGACAGTGCTGAAAGGTTAAAAAAACCCCAAAACCACCCAACCTCTTCAGAAGAGTTGAATCATCCTGAAAAGCTCTGCCATGTGAAATGCCCATTGGTTTACTCGGCTGGATAATTAGAAGTCATTGACCTTATTAATATAAGTAATTGGCATTATTAACGTAGTTAAATCTGGGAAATGAAACCACAGAAATGTTTGGCAATGTGACCTATCACAAACCTTGGCCTTAAGCAAGGTCTTTTCAGAGATTTATCAAAGGATTTATCCAATTATCAGAGGTTTATCCAAAGGCTGGCTAACATTATTACATGCCAATTATTCCATGATTAGAAGAAATCAGAATTTATTCTTCCTCTTGCTGTGGGAGTGAATTGGACACTTGTCCTTGTAAGGAGAACATCTAATTCATGATATCTGTCTGTGCTATAGATCATATATAGATAGATATCAGCAGGTCCATGTCAGGATCTAATCTGGGCTCTCTTTTTGTGGTGTATCTGAGATCTAGGAAAGACTTTGCTCTTTCTCCCTGAAAAACTAATACCAGATATTAAAAACAACTATAGAAAAGCAGCCTAAATACCCTTTGAGCAAAGCTGTACTTCTGCTTTTAAGGTCCCCTAATAAAGCTATTTAATAATATAAGTGCAGGTTCCAACACTGTCAGCTAAAATACTCTCCAAGGCACATTTGGGAGTTTCATGGTGAAGTTAAAACGGGGCACTGAGCGAATTTCTCAAGTTAAACCTAAACCCAATTTGGTGTTCCCTTCCCTGAAAGCCCTGGCCACTTGAGTGCCTTTTGTAAAGGGGATTTTCTGTTTTTCTAACAATTTTATTCAACATCGGAGAGGTTTTGGAGTTCCCCTGTCGTGGCTGGTGACGTAACTGTACCACTCATAATGAAATATTCCCTGTGCTATAATAGACTGGCAAAGCCTCCATGTATAACAGAGGAAGCAGAAATAGCTCAATTGTCCTTTTTTTTTTTTCTTTTTTTTTATATGCAGAGCTCCATTAATTTCAGAGGGACTTGCACCACATAATTAACACCAGGGTTTAAACAGGAATCTGGTTCCAATTTGTTCTCGATGAACCCACCACCCTCCCAGAAACAATAACCTTTCAAGTTATTCTTTTGCCTTTCCATGGAGATGTTTTTTTCCCCAAGAAGTACATGCTGGAGTGAACTGAATACTCATCAGCTGTTGGGAAATAATGGCCCCTTTAGATCACAAATCCAACCAGGATTCAGCCACATGCTCGGGTATAACTTGGACATTTTAGGGGGGTAATGGCACTGATTTTAAGTCCACCTTTGGTATTTTTGCTCTGAAATAAGTGGAGGTGCTGAGAACCCCTGACATGTCATTCATGTGGTTTGACTAATCCTGTGTCCCACAGGAGTGCTGGGCTTGCAGTGTGGAGCATTTCCACTTTGTGGCTCCGAACAAAATACTGTCCTTTTCCATTTTTAGAGCCCGAGAAGCTGAAACAACACAACAACCAGTCGGCCCCTGCCTCGTTATCTTCCTCTCTGCAATGTCAGGTTCTGCTGGGCTGATGGATGCCCTGCTGGCTCCGAGAAGTGATCTGCATGCTTGGGAGCTTGGCAGGATACAATCCATTTTCTTCTATCCTGTTCCTCAAACGTGGTTTTCATCTCTTTTTTTTTGTTGAGGAAGAAGGTGAACGTCTGGTTAATTGTTTGCAGGCTTCCATTAAAGTTGTCAGCACGTCTGTGGAGCCAGAGCAGAGGGCTGAGCTGGGTGTGAGCAGGGCCAGGACCCAGGAAGGGCTGGGGCTGTGCCAGGGCAGGCTCAGAGGGCATCTCAGCCAAAGGCTCTTCTTCCCCCAGAGGGTGGTGGGCACTGCCCAGGCTGCCCAGGGCAGTGGGCACGGCCCCAAGGCTGCCAGAGCTCCAGGAGCCTTTGGACACCGGGACAGGGACAGGGGGATTGTCCTGGGTTGGCACTGGATGGTCCTTGGGGGTCCCCTTCCAGCTCAGGATATTTTGGGATACTGTTCTGTGGTTCTAAGTGGTGCCTGCAGTGCAGGTGCAGTGCCCTGGGACACATTGCCTACAGAAGGCTGAGCAGCTGCCTTGTCTTGCTGGGGAAGGGCAGCACCCCCGGGGCACTTGGCACCCACCTGGCACGTGGGCAGTTGCCTGAATTGCTGCCCTGGCAGCTGCACGGGGATCCCACACACCCTGCCCTGCTCTGGAAGAGCTCAGAGCTGTCTGGATGTGGCCCCTGGGGACATGGATTAGAGGGGATTGTGGTGCTGCTGGTGACAGACTGGATGGTCCTGAAGGTCTCTGCCAGCCTTGATGATCCTGGGATTCCACAGGGGAAAGCAATTCCTGGTCATTGAAGCCAAGGCAGGGATTTGGGATCCTTTTCAGGCCACTCTTGTGCTGGAGCAACTCAGCAGTGTCAGGAGAGGTGGATACTCCCCACACCTCAGGTTGTGTGTCACAGAATCCCAGAATGGTTTGAGTGGGAAGGGACCTTAAAGATCATCTCATTCCCACCCTCTGCCATGGGCAGGGACACCTTCCACCAGCCCAGGGGGCTCCAAGCCCCATCCAACCTGGCCTGGGACACTTCCAGGGATCCAGGGGCAGCCACAGCTTCTCTGCCCACCCTGTGCCAGGGCCTGCCCACCCTCCCAGCCAGGAATTTCTGCCTAATACCCCATCCAACCCTGCTCCCTGTCAGTTTAAAACCATTGCCCCTTGTCCTGTCACTCTCTGCCCATATAAAAATTCCCTGTCCCTCTTCTTTTTTACCCCTCTGTGTGAAGCCAAGATACAAGAGGTCTGAATACTGTCCATGCCCATGAAAAAGCCACTTTTCAGATCAGCTCGATATGTCTGCTGTGCCCTGGTCTGGATCCTAATTGCAAGTCATCCGAGGCACAGGTTGATGTTCTCCATCATTGTCCCTCCAAAAACAAAGGTGAGACAACGTGACCTTCCAGACCTCTTTGTCTCTGGTGAAGCACTTTGCAAAGATGTCCTTTATTCCCTTCAGGAGGAAGCTAGACCAGAGCTTTTTCAGGGGTTTCCTCAGCATTCTCCATAACTTCCTGAGCTTTGACATGATGAGTAGCACTAAGCCTCCCACGCACAGCAAAAAAAACACAAACCCACACAGCTGAATGAGAAGCAGGTCCTGTGGTATCCACAGTAGCAATTTATCCATTGGAGCTCACAAAGGAAACTTCCCTCGCTAAGGATATGGTTGTCTTTGCTGAAATGAGCTCCCTTTCCTGACGGCCGGGCCAGCTGGAAAACCGTGGCAGGAGCTTCAAACCCAGATTGTGCGGCAGCAACATCTGATTCGCAGGCAGCCCTATCTGCTACGTGCTCTTTTGGGGCTTTGATGGCTTGGCATGATGATCTTCGAATGTGTGATGTCTCCAAAAGGAGCTATTTTCCATGGAGAAAGAATGTCTCTGGCCCACGGCGTTCCTGGCAGCCTCCCCCGTGGGGGTGATGTGGAATAGCCCTCTCGGCCAAGCCGGTTGCCAGATGTCATACTTGGCCTTGCCTTTGGCTGGGAGATAGTGATGCTAAGCAGAGCCTCCCCTGCTTTGAAGCTTTGCTGGCTGTCAGGTTTTCAGGGAGCCACTGGAAAAAGCTGCAGTGGGCGAGGGAAGGGGGATCAGATGCCCCTTTTGCAGCAGAAAGTGGCTCTCGGAGGGTTCAGGTTCCACCAGAAGTCCAACAGCACCGAGACGGCTTCAGGAGCAAACCAGGCTGGGACAATTAGACATAAATCCTGCCTGCAGTGAAGCCTCTGCTTTTCTCTCCTTTCTTCTAACACTTTGTGTCAAGCCACGACCTCAGACCTGCCCCACCTTAGCCCATATTCCTTTTTCCCTCCTAAACAGCACAACTCTCAGGGTTTTTGCAGAGAATTCCTTGTACCAGGTCAGTTTTCATCAAGTGCCCAACAAATATCCATTAAAATGCTCCGAAGAGAACCCACGTAATCCAACTGAAGCCACCAAATCACAAGTAGAACCAGAAATAAGACCCAAACCATAAGCAGAACCAGAAATAAGACCCAAATCATAAGTAGAACCAGAAATGAGACCCAAATCATAAGTAGAACCAGAAATAAGACCCAAATCATAAGCAGAACCAGAAATAAGACCCGAATCATAAGCAGAACCAGAAATAAGACCCGAATCATAAGCAGAACCAGAAATAAGACCCAAATCATAAGGAGAACCAGAAATAAGACCCAAATCACAAGTAGAACCAGCAATAAGACCCACTGGTATCTCAGCTCCATTTTCCTCATCAGGAGGGGAGTGTGATGAGACTGAAAATGCCCAGCACTTCCTTGCAGGTTTTTTGTTGGGATTTTTTTCCCTTCCCTGACATGTTTAGCAGCATCCCAGTGGAATTCTGTTGGAATATATTTACCAGGATCTACCTGCCCCCATCAATGGCTCATCCTCATCCTCAAAAGATGGGGCTTTTTCTTTTATTTTGTTTTTTCCCAGGTTGCAGCATCTTTAGAAAGGACAAAGCCATTTCTTAGTTTTGGCCTAAAAAGCTCCTCCTTTTTCCCACGAATTCCACACCAGCAACCAAAGGAAACCAGCAAATTAGAGGAGCAGGAGCCCAGAAAGAGCATTTAACCTGCTCTGGGCTGTCAGAAGAGCTTCATTTTGCTCCTTTTCAACCTAAACCCAGCGGAGTAAAGGGAAATGCTGCAGCCAGCAGGGTGAGGGCCATCAGTCCTGGGAGGGCCAGAACCCTGGGCAGAAGTCATTTGCTCCTCTGTGGGACACACATCCAGATTCTGTCTGGTGTAGGAAGCTCAGCTTTTAACACTTCAACACCTCCTTCAAACCTTGGCTATCCAATGTCATGTCCCTGAGTGAAGAAATGCTTGTTTCTGGTAGTCAAGAGTCTATCTTGAGATTATATTTTCTAATGATTTTCTTTTTAATATTGAATTCCCACTGCTTCTCCTTCCACTCCAGCCTCACCAAGCTGGAAGAAAGGAGTGTTTCCATCTAACTCCAGCACAGATGTCCACCAGCCAGCCCTCAGCAGTGCTTTTAAACTCATCAAAATCGATGTGGAGGAGATCTAAGGACTGGAGAGGGGTGAACCAGAGTGCTGCTTTCAGGAATTCCCTGAAATTCCCCAGGTTTCCAGCCCTGGGCCTTCTGTGAGAGGGATAGTCTGAATTCTGCACTTGGTGATGTCCTCTGAGACTTCCAGATACACCTTAACTCCCAAAAAACCTGTATTTAATATGACTCTCCAAACTGGTACGTGGTGGGGTTATGTCTAATTGGGACTTTGCGTATTTTGGAGGCAGGTTTTTGTACAAATCCCACAGTCATGAAAGGAAAGAGTGGAAGGAGGGAAATCCAGGCCAGTTAAGGGTATTTTTGCTAAAATAAGCAGCAACCTGAAATCTTAGCAGGGTTTGGTTTTGAGGCTCATTCATGAGAGCAATTATTCAATGAAAGCAATTATATTGAGGGGAACGTGAGTGAGGGGAGTATTTAATGCTGTTCCTTGGGTGAAAGACAAGCTTTGACACCACCCTGGACTAGCCTAAATTGCCAGTCTAAACTGCTCTTGTTTCTTTAGATGATTCACACTGTTCCTTGCCTGTGCTGGAGGAGAAAACACCACCACAGCTTGGTTCAGCTGTCCTTTTCAGGTTGACCCAGCTGTGAGCCCAGGAGTGTTCCTAAAGAGAGACCAAGCTCTGCCAAAACCACTGCAATAAAGCCTGTCACTGGTGAGCACAGGGGGCAAATCAATGGGTGGGACTGGATGGTCTCCGGGGGTCCCTCCTGTGGTCTCGTGCTCAGGGTGTGTTTTCAGCATCTTTGCTTTTGGTTATTTGGCAATTTTTCAAGGTTATTGTTTGCAGGTTGCCACCTCAGAGAAGGCAATGTCTTCAGTGCTCCCTTCACTGCACTTGCACAGGGAGGTAAATGATGGGGAGCAGCGCTGGAGACATTTTCAAGTTCAGAGTTGTTATCAAATAAAGCAGAATAATTGCACTATAGCAACGGCAAGGTGAACACATTCAGGACAGCTTCGTGCTCAGAAAGGAAAACCTTCCTTTTTAGGGAGATAAATCATGTTTATTTTAACTCCTCTGTGTGAGCTGAGGTGCATCTTGTCTCCTTGTGACTTCAGCAGTGACTTACCTGAGCAACTCCACTGACTAAATCTGGCAGTGCCAGACATGAGGGTGAACTGAAGGAGCTGGGATCCCTGTGCTGTCCTAAAAATTATCCCATTTTTCCTCTGATCATATTCCCAACCAAGTGCTGGTGTTAATGGGAAGAAGGACCAGCACCTGAACACCGTCTCTGATATTCTAAACACCTTGGGACCCCTGTTACCAACCCACCACCACCACCAACCATTCCCAGCCGCCCTGCCAGCGACACCCACCTTCGTAACCCTGCGCCAGGTTGTGCCTGATGATGTTCACTGGCTGCTCGGGGAGGTTTTTGGGGGCTGCCTGGCTGCTGGGTGGCACCAGGGAGTTGGTGTAGTGCCACTGGCACTCCCCGTTGCTCTGCAGCGTGCCCAGGAAGAACCTCGCCACTTCACAAGGCGCCCCTTGAGCCTGCCCGAATTTGGGGGGCAGCATCTGCTTCTTGCCACTGAAGACATGGGAATCCACGGGGAAGGGTCCATAATGGTAGGAGAAAGGCAGGCTGTACGGAGGGGCGTATAAGAGTTCACTGTTCTCTGAATGGAAGGTTTGTTCCTGGATGGTGGCGGGGCTGGAGCGCCAGTTCCCCACCTGGCTGCATTCCAGTTTGTCTGCTTGGAATGAGCTGTATTGCTGGGGGGGAAACAGGGGGGAAAGAAAGGAGAGGGAGAGAGTTAAATGAGTCACTTTTACGTGGAACTGTGGAAGGGATCGTGCAGGCACCCAGAGCTGGGCCCCTCCTTCGCCCCTCATCTCAGGGGCCAAAGGGATGTTTCAAGTTCCTTGTCTTCACAATAACTCTGCCTTCGTGGAAACAAAAAAAAATGCTCTGTCCTCCTCATGTTAAGTGTTTATTTGATCATTTGGGCAGTTTGATTTCACAGAATCCCAGGATCCCAAGGCTGGCAAAGCCCTGCCAGCCCCCGGAGCCCACCCTGTGCCCGATGCCCACCTTGTCCCCCAGCCCAGAGCTCTG
>JAWWTY010000001.1:116957344-116981820 GCA_035222235.1 Margarornis squamiger
AAAGAAAGAAAGAAAGAAAGAAAGAAAGAAAGAAAGAAAGAAAGAAAGAAAGAAAGAAAGAAAGAAAGAAAGGAAAGGAAAGAAAGGAAGAAAAGGAAAGGAAGAAAAAGGAAGAAAGGAAGAAAAAGGAAGAAAAAGAAAGAAAAAGGAAGAAAGGAAGAAAAAGGAAGAAAGAAAGAAGAGGGAGAGAGGAAGGGGGAAAGGAAAAGAGGAAAATGGAAAGGAGATAATCTAGATTGCTTCATTTATATAATTTTCTCTAAAAGTTCTCTTTCAAAAGCACTGGCTGTTCCTTTTCAGGACAGAAACAGGTGGGGACTTGTCACAGGAACACCCCACACTCAGGTTTGGGTGGCAGGGGAGGAAGGAGAACACACAATCTCATCATGCTCGGCAATACTTCTGTCCCTTTATAATTACACGGGGAAAACATCCTGTGAATGTCCATATCTATGCTCAGAAACAGCCTAAACACCTACAGACACAATCAAAAATTCTGATTATTCTTGTGGTGATGGACCTTTCGTTGGGCTGACCATGAAAACATCACCATTAAAAACCACCCAGCTGTGGTCAGTGGTTAAACTAAAAAGAGCATCCCTTAGGACCCTGTTATTATTATTTTCTATTTGCCTACTGGTGGGGACCCTGTTATTGTTATTTTCTATTTGCCTACTGGTGAGGACCCTGTTATTATTATTTTCTATTTGCCTACTGGTGGGGACCCTGTTATTATTATTTTCTATTTGCCTACTGGTGGGGTGTTTTTTTTCTGAATGCTTTGCCCTTGAAACTGAATTTCCCTTCCTAAAACCAAGAATTCATGGGTGGCTCAGTGCAAACAAGCTCTCCCTTCAATATAATGACTTTCTTGCCAAAAACCCCCCCGATCAGCCTGACCAGACACATCAACTGTAGGAAACCCAAAAGATCCTGTTGCCCCCCTGCTCTTCCCAAGTCTAACCACGACCACACCGACACGCAGCTCTCAAAATCCCCAACTCGTGGGCATCTCTTGCTTTTCCCCAAATCATCACCTCTTCTCAGAGGAATCCTCACAGCAATAAATGCCCAGGGTCCAGCAGGCCACAGTTTTATGCCAACTGTGATTTCTATGCCAGGGTTGATATATAAAATGCAAACCTAAAAGGGTTTTTGCCAAGCTAAGGAGCAGTTCCCCTCCTGGTGATCCACTCTGAAATGGTTTTGACCCTCCTGGGCATGTTTGCCAGGCCAGTGAAAGCAGCAGGAGGTGAATGTTCAACACTGAAACCAAAATTGGCTGTAAAAATGTGAGTGGAAACAGAAAGCCACCAGTGAGGGGATTGGGGCGGGGGGGGGTGTCGTGTGAGAGTCAAATAACCAAAATATGGATCCATCATTTGGAAAAGCTCCCCACAATCTCCTGCTAGGCAGGGCACGTTCTCAGGCTGTGTTAAAGCCTACAGGCAAACACTGAAAGCTTTAAAAGTAAGCAAATAAATAAATAAATAAATAAAAATACAAATAAATAAATAAATAAATTATATAGCTCAATTCATCAACCTCCAATCCCCTGCCTTGGGCTTATTAAACCTTGATGCAGCTTTTTAATATTTCTAAATACCTGCTTACTCCCAAACATCACCAGTTCCTGCTAAGAGGGTTTTTATGTGGAACTCAGCTGCATGTTGGGTTTTTTTTTCCTTCCTGCCCAGGAACGATTCATAATAAACACAAAGGACTAAGTGGATGGATTCTAGAGCAAATAATTACATATTTTGCCCTTCGTGTGCTTATTTGATGGAAGTAAAATAAACTCCTGGCAAAGTTCAGCCCTTTGTGGTTAAATGTTTCAAGACTTATCGAGAGGCAAAGATAAGCTTGACTCCCTCTTGGATCCAGAAAATGGCTGGAATAAAGTCCAGACCTTGGAAAGAAAATCAAAATATGTCTTTCACCCTTGCTTCCTAAGAGGATTTGTCTCTCCATTCTGTGTCTTTGCACTCTAAGGGGAAAAACTATCTGGGGAATCTGGACTTATTTGTTATCCATGGAAAAAAAGAGGTGAGGAATTGGCTGTTTCCACTAGCACAGGTCAGCTCATCCCTGATCTGGGGCCAGCTGGGATTCTGAGCACGAGGGGGGTCCTGGTCATCCCAATTTACAACATTTGCTGGTGCACTCGAGGGCAAATCAAACCCCAAAGCCACCAAGGAAGGTGTGGGTTTTCAGGACTCCTGTCTCTGATCATCTGCAGGCAGAACCGGGCAAAGCCACGCTGGAAAATCATCCTTACTGTTGCTTTGTCAATTTGTAGCTCATTTCAGCACAGCAGCCCTGCTTTGCCTCTGCTGGGGTGCAATTTGTGATCAGCCAGGAGACAAAGGCCACTGTAACAGGGCTCCAAAAAACGTCCTGAAAAATGTTTTGGAACCGCCTTTTTTTAAAATTATTTCGTTTCAATGCACATATTTTGAAACGAGCGGCGCTTTAACTGGAAACTGATGCGTGGCCCAGCTAATTGTCCAATTAATTCATCAAAAGGCCTTTCTGTGCCCACTGCAGAAGATTTCCTCCCATCAGCACCACTCTGCTCTCAGCTTGTCTTGGCTGCAGCTCTGGGAGAGCTCTTGTTGGGAATGGAGGGTGGGATTATAACTGGGGCAGGGACACTGGCAGGATTCAATTCTCCTCACCGATTCTTCTTGACGGCAGTGCCAAAATCCCCAGCCTTTTCCAGAGAATTGGGAACAAGAAGTCCTTTAGAGCCCTGGGGAGCTCACAGGAATATCCCAGTGTTAATGTCTTCATATCCCAGAGCGTAGGAGCAGCCTAATATTAATGCTGCTGCTGCTTCAAGTAAAACTGGCCCTTCCAAAATAGAACACTGAGACACAGCAAGAAGAGATTAGGGGATAAATCAGCATGAGGAGAGAGAGGAGGGGGAAAAAAAATCACTGCCTAGTTTAGCTTGGGGGGTGTTATTTATAAATAAAACCCTGTGAGCTGTGAAATGGTGTGTTTTGAGAGCCTAAAACATGCCCTGAAAACTCACATCCCTCACTCCTTTCCAGGACACAGCTCGTTTATTTATAAATACCAAACTTTCGAGGATATAGCTCATTTATTTGTAAATACCAAACTTTTGAGGATGCAGCTCATTTATTTATAAATACTAAACTTTCGAGGATACAGCTCATTTATTTATAAATACCAAACTTTCGAGGATATAGATCATTTATTTGTAAATACCAAACTTTGGAGGATACAGCTCATTTATTTATAAATATCTCCGGAAGTGAAAGGTTTGGGATTTTGCTCATCAAACCGACTCCAATAAGCAATATGACCAAATCCTCCAGTTTTCCTGGACACCTCTTGCACTGAAGGTTTATAGATATTTATATAATATTTATATTATTTTATAGATATATGCACATGGAATTCTGTCAGGCCAGGAGGGATAAATAGGATTAAAACCTGTATGATGCTCTCAGTCCCCTCTCCTTTGCATGTGGCAAAGTCTCTTCAGGGTCCCCCTGATCCCATAGTTGTTTAATTTCACCAATTTAGTAATGCTGAGACCTACGAGATCTGACAACTTGATGTCCCTCCAAAAGAAAGAACTGAGAGTGTTCCCTCATCATATTTTTAAAGCTGGCAGAAAAAAAAGAGTGTCTACCCAGACTATTTCTTCTCAAAACTACTTTTTTCTGAAGTTATTGGAGAAACAGGGGCTTAGAAAGAGTGTTTATTTTACATACTTGCTCGCTCGACCTCTTTAGAGCTCTATTTTCTCTCACAGCTACTAATTTTAATATCACTGCTATAAACCCACGCCCAAGGAACGTCACATTTTTTCAATTAAACATGTTGGTTACCCCCAGAGTTAAAGCACACACATAATCCCCAGCCCTCGAGCCCCCTCCCTGTTTATGGAAATAAGCCCAGGGCATATCCCCCAGATATTTTCAGAACATCCTGCTCTCTCCTCATTCTTCTCCCCTTTGCTCTTTAGTTTTTATTTCACTTTATTTAACTCAGGGAAGGGTTGCATACACAACTATTCCCGAAGAAACCCTTTCTGTCCCTCGCCAGCCTCGTGCAGGACCCAGTGAAATGAATCAGGAATTTTTCTATTGGATCTCAGCAAGCTTTGGGTCAGGTGCCACCAAGGAATTTCTGTAAGGCATTTTACAGACAAAGGTATGGAAACTTGGAGTCTGCCATAAATTCGGGCTATTTGCTCTTGTGCCTATCCCAAGAAGGCCAAAAAAAAAATTAAAAAAAAATTAGAAATGTCCATCTAAGAAAAAAAAAACCCCAATAAAACCCCCTTATACTCCTTGTGCAGAACAGTAGTAAACCGAGTTTTATGAGTTCTATCACAACCATATAAAACGCTTTACTGAAAAGACCACTGAGCTGGAAAAACTCAGGCGAAACTACCCTGAATTCCATGTGAACACTCATAAATCTGCCCCCCTTTTTCTTTGCCTTTTTTTTTTTTTTCCTAAGGCACATTTACCATAAAACTCATGTTCCACATCAGATTTCCTCTCCATTTCATAGCGAGGCTCAATATCTTACACAATCTCCAACTTACAGCCCCGGGTTCTGAGCTTTATTTCAGAGGGATTGCGTTACCACGCAGGCAGGAGGGTTGGGTTTCAGGCCCTGGATAGATCTGCAATTTGCAATATCATATTATTTATTGCCCTTCTCAAAGGTAATGAGGAGTAAAATACAATGAACAAGAAAAGATATAAAGACACTCCCGACGTGGTTGGAAGTGAAGGAAACTTGAATATTTTACAAAGGAAAGTCGAACCTTCAAATACCCCTAAAAAAAAAAAAGATATTATATAATGGCAAGGTACCCGAATTTGGATTTAACAGCTGACTTAACACACCACTCCTACCTGAGATAAGCCAAGATGCACAGATGCTGTTTCAGAGATGTACATTATTTTGCCATCTGATGCTACCACGAAAACAAAGCCATCCAAAGTCTGAAATAAAGAGAAATACGTAGGGTAAAAGACAAGCCCTCTGGTAAAAGCACTTACAGTGAAAATAAAAATAAAAATTGAAGGAAGATTTCTATCCAGCTTCAACAGCAGCAAAATGAAAGGATGAGAAACCTTTATCTTATCCACCACACAAGACATGTGGTGAAATCCAACTCATTCCCCTGCAGATGCAGCTTTAGTGCTCCACTTTCAGTCAGTTCTGGCTCTTTTAGGCTTTATCCCAAATCCTGAGCTCTGGGGGAAGTCTGACCCTACATGAGCCATTTTTTATGGCATAATTGGCAGGCACTGCTCACTGCTATTTGCAATGTATTTAATGATGCTGTAAGCAATGCTTTCAGTCTGACTCTGTTTTCCACAGTGTATTTCTGAACAGAGCTATCTGCTCTCTAACCACGTGAACTCCCAAAAAGGGAGCAGAAAAAACGAGCTTTCAGAGCTTTCTCCTACTTGAAGAGAGTTATTTGTGCTGATGAAGTCGTATCCTTGCAGGCTGGGAACTTCTAGTAATGAGAATACTCAGTGAATCCAATCCAATCCTACAAACTCTTATTGCCAGGATATTGGCTGGAAGGTGAATATTGCTTGTGGGTGTAAAAACTGAAGGTTAATTTAGTCATATATCATTAGTAGGTGTCAAAGAGATGCAAGTGGGACAGCTTGGCCAAAACTGGACATGATTTGGACTCAGTTTAGGGGGGCTTTGATTTTTCAGTGCCAAATTTAAGGCATTTTTTTCAAAAGCATCTGAGATTCTCAGTGGGAAAAAAAAATCCATTCTCTCTAACTGGTTTAGAAAGCTTTAATCAACACGTACATATGTGCATCACAGGAAAATATCTTTGGAGGAGAAAACAATGTTTACAGCACACAGATAAACCAGCCACCTATTTTAATTCACTTAAAGTTACTGAACCAGAAGAGAAGCAATAAAATCCTGTCCGCTTCATGCTCTCATAGTGCCACCCAACTAGGAAAATATTCCAACTTATTCCCTGGCCTACCAACGATTCTATGGAATGTAATTGAAACCAGATTACTCTTTGCCTTTAGTCTTTTTTTTGTGAAACACGAATTCAATTTTTGTAAGTATTATAATGGGAAATAAATTGTTGCACCCTTAGCCATAGCTTTGCTTTTAAAACACTGTCATCCTGCAATTGTTCCACCCAACATCCCAACCCAAGGCATGGCAGTGCTGCTGTTCCTGCATCGTGTGGTGCAGCAGGTCCCCAGATCTCCTGGGCAGAAAAGCACCTTGAAGCTGAAACTTCCCACGGAAGGTTCCAGTCTAAGAACCCTTTTTTTTAAAAAAAAAAAGAAAAAATTTACTGCAAACGTGGGTTTATTAAAATCTTAAGAATACGTCATTCAGAAATAACTGTACAGTAACAGGAGTGTTACAGGTGATCAGCAAGTAATTAAGTGTGAGTTCAATTAATGCCAGACAAAACGTGGAAAAGCCAACAGGGAGGAGGAGCAAGTGCCACACTGATTTGTGTGACTAGGTATGTATTTTAATCTATACATTATAGTATGCATATATAGTATTATCCATTATTACAAGTGCATTTTCTAGGCGGGCTGGTGATTCTGAACCAGCTGAGAGGACACCAGCTGCTTAGAACAAAAATTTCAAGGCTGAAAACGCCTCCCCAGGAGATAATTTTAAGCCCTATCCATCCCCATATGTGCTCAGTGCCTCACCCTTCAAATCAGCCTCCCAAAAACCCTCTCCCATTTCCCTGCTGGAGAGCGGGGGATGTTCTGCAGGGAGCAAACAATTACCTGTGCCCATCCTTTCCAAGGTCGGGGGACCCGGCACAGCTTTCCCAGCTCGCCCACCCTGCCACAGCTTGATCCTGGGCACAAGGGACAACTCGCCCCGCCGGCGGCGACAAAAAACCAGCGGCCGCAGACCCCGAACAGAGTTTTTTCTGTTGAGGATTTTTATCCCCAGCCGAGCGAACAGTTAAAACAGCTCCAGCTCTGTGACCAGGAATTAACCTCCCACAATAAAACCGCCCATTAAATCATTACGCTTTACTGGGTCTTTAAAATCGGGGCAGAAAAACCCGCGCTGCATTAAGTTCATGTATATAAATATATATAAAAAAATGGAGTTAAACGCTATTTATTTTTTTTCCCCCCACTCCTGCTGGAACACTCGCCCCGGCTACGACTTCCTAAACTCTCCTGGAGTTCAGAGGAATGCCAGGGCAGATCAAGGGGCTTGTGAAGAGCGGCATTTTCAGGTGCTGACGCCCCCGGGAGATCCAATCCAGGTGTTTTTCCCCCCTTCCCTGCGCTCCCTTTCGGGCTTCTCCTCCCAAAATTCCCGCTGTCCTGCTCCCCTCCGTCGCCGCGGCTCGGGGGCTGCCTGGCCATAACCCCGGCGGATTTGGGGTGTGTGATTAACGCTTTTAGGGTGCGGGGCTGAGGAATAAGAGGAGGAGGAGGAAGAGAAGGAGGCGGGAGGCAGAGCCCACCGCACCCCGGTGTTTCCGATGCGCAGCGCGTACGGGAGGGGAAGGGGTCCAGCTACCTGCAGCAAGTGGGATCCTAGCTCCATGGCCACGTTATCCAAGGGCCCTATCCTGCTCGGCTGTCCCCAGGCGTCACCCAGACCTGCAAGGGAAGCAAGGAGCTGGTTAGAGCGGGGAGCGGAGCCGGGCCGACCGCCCCGTCGGGGCTGCGCTGCCCCCAACCCGCTGGCCCCAATCCCCCCGCGGGGTGCGGGTCAGGCCGCCACAGGCGGGTTAGGGAGGTTGGCAAGGCTGATTCCCTTCCACACACACGCGTGGGGAGGGAATTGCCCCTTGTCTGGACTCCTCCGGACGCGCTTTCTCCCTCCCCGCAGAGCCGTAGGTGCCCAGGGAGGCGCCGGCCCCGCCGCTGCCCATCGCCCGCCGGGCAGGGATGCTCGTCCTTCCTTCCAGCAGCACCGTGCCCGTCCCTCCTGCCCCGGCAGCGTGACCCCCCACCCCCCCGCTGGCCAAGGCGAGTCCCGGCCGAGGAAGCGGCTGAGGAGGTGAAAGGGGTTGGAGAGAAACAGCCCCGACGGCCCCTTCACCTTCGTAGGGACGGGACGGAGCCACGGGCAGCGCTTCAGCCCAGCCCGGCCCCGCTGAGCCCGCAGCCCGACCCGATTAGAGGGAACCCTGCCTTGGTGACAGAGAGAAGTCATTGATGGAGCTTGGGGCCGGGAGGGAGGCTGGGGAGGGGTTGGTTTGTTTGTTTGCTGGTTTGTGTGTTTGGCTTTCATTTCCTCCACGCACAGAAGGCTTACCCAGCTCCCCGGTGGAGCCAAAACCACCCCAGGGCCAGCCGAAGAGCGGGGCACTCGCCTTGGCACCGGGTGGCAGACGGAGGGGAAGGGAGGGACGCGTTTTTGGGGAGAAAGGACAGCCCTGGGGGCTACAGAACGGCTTATGGGGGCCACGGAGCCCTAAGGGCAGGGTGAAGGCAGGGATTCGGTGCTGCCGTGAATGGCGTGGTCGCCCCGCGGGTCCCGTCGGTAGCCCACAGGCGTGCGATGGATGCTCAGCCCTGCGCTCTCAGCCGGGGCAGCCTCCAGGGTCGCTTCAAAACCCCATGTGCGGCCGTGAAAGCGAGCGCCTTGTTTGCCTGTCGGGGTTTTTTAAGGAAACCTGGCCCCGGACACTCGCGGGGCTGCGGCGGGACCCCCGCTCTGAATTTGGCACCCAGGCAGAAATCCCAGCCCTGAGCTCCAGCGCCGGGGCGTGATCCTGAGCGCCCCTCCTGAAGCCCTCACGGATCCGCGGATCCTTTGGCCACTTAGACCCGGTCTAGAAGTGATGGATGGGGGGCTTTCCCTCCGCTCTTGGGATGGCCCTCGGGATGGACAGGACCTCGGCCGGCCCTGACACCTCCGTTCCGCCGTCCCAAGGGGGTAGCAGCACCCAAGGTCATTCCCAAGGAGCATCCCCAGCCCGTGTCAGTCTCTCCAAAGCCCTGGAGTTCGCCGTGGGTGGCTGCGCTTCCCTGCGGGAAGAAGAAGGGCACCTTCCCTGCACCGGGAGAAGCCTTTGGCCACGCACTGGGAAATTCGCTTGGATAGAACCAAACGAAAACTCGCGCTTTGCTCCGCCGTTTTCCAATTCTCCGTTTGGAGAAGGCTCCTGAATATCCAGGGGCACGTTAAAATGGTCTTTCTGCTGAAAAACTGCTTCCTCCCGGGAGGAAGGTTTGGGGATCGCTGAGACATCCTGCGTTTTCTTTCCCGGGACGGCAGGAATTGCGGTCGGCAGAACCTGTGCCGCTGCTGCGCCGCTCGCCCTCATTTCGATTTATTAATTAGCAGTCACAAAACGTGGGATTGCAATAGTGAAAAGGGGGTCACACACAGTGGAGGGAAAACTGTCCCGAGACAGCTCTAACTTTCTGATTTATTCCTTGAGCCACTCACGAAGTTCTTCGAGAACGAGCCGTGTTTTTGCATCACACTTGCGTGGCAATTCGCTCCATCCTGCCCGTCACGGCAGGACAGGTACCATTCCACAGCACCCCCCCAAAATCTGCACTGGTTCTGAGGTTCTTTCCTAGCCCGAACTCAAAAAAAAAGAGCCACTTTCGCAGATTTGTTCCCTTTGAAATTTTAAATTGGGCTTGCAACTGCGAACTCGCATGAAACGTAAAGAAGTTTGGTGGATCAACCTGGCATTCATCTAAGCTTATTTTAAAGCCGATGATTTTATCGTTTAATCCACCGGCAGATCGCTTTAAAGGTGGAAACGAAACGAATAAAACCTTACGTTCAAATACAGGTCTAACGCCCATTAACTCCTCTTCCGAGAGATTTGCAAACGCGCGGCTTTCTTTACGTCCTGTAAACATATGGATGCAATAGAGCCCGCCGGGCCGCTCCTGTCCAGCCAGTAAATAACGCACATTTTCACTCACTGGCCTGGAGCGAGGCCAAAATTGCTGCCGATACACAGAGAGCGTTTCCTCCATCGCTCCATCGCGGTGCGACTTTGCCGGGGTGGCCCCGGCCGGGAGGGGACCCCGTCGGGCCGGGCTGCCCGGTGTCCCACACGGCTCTGCAGCCGCTGCCGCGCATTCGTTTGGAAGGAAACCTTTAAAAATGCCCCATTGCAGCACGGATTGCCCCGCTGCCCCGGCCCAGAAAGCGATTGCCCTGCGAGCGAGTAGCTGGAGCATCCTTCCCCCAAATGCTGGGAACCCCCGTGGGAGCGGACTGTGCCCCGGGCGCGGCCCCTTTGCCGTGCTAAAGGGCGAGGGATCGCCGGGATCCAGCGGCTTGGGGAGATTCCGGCCGAGAAAAGCTCGGAAAGGCTGAGCCGGGCTTAGCGGCAGAGCCAGCCCCGGCCGGAGGAGCTGGCACGGCCAAGGGCTGCCCACGGCAGGGTGATTTGCCAGTCCCAGCTCAACCTTCTCTGTTTTGGCACCCCGCCGTCGGCAGACATGGATGAGATGAGCCTCTCTCCCTGTTTGCCCTGCTTTTACTGGTGTCTGTACTGGTGTCTGTACTGGTGTCCGTCCCCCCCGGGACCAGGGCCGTGCTGGGAGGGCAGGACGGGCTCGGCGGGAAGCCCAGCAGGGGAAATAACCGGCCTTAAATACAATTGTGCCAGTCAGACCCCTCCGGGGAGGCGGGTTCGGCTCCGAAAACGCCGTCTCGGAGGCAGAGAGGGGGTTTTGCACCGACACCCCAAAGGTCGTGCTGTTTCGCCGTTTAAAGACGGGGGGTTCTCATACGAACGCGCCCCCCTCCCTTTGGCAAACCCGGGCACGATTCCCCCCCTGCTGTCTTTTGACACCTCCGGCTGTTTTTCAAAGTACCTCAACATTCACTTTGTACCATTTCCCAGTTTCCAGGGAGGAGGGAGTGTGAGTTTAACCGTAATAAGACCTAGAAATATTCGGGAACAACTCCCACCTTTTGCTCTCCGCATACATAAATTCGTGCGCGCACACATTTTGAAAGCCCGGTAGCTTTTGTGCTTGGGATTCTGCTAAAAGAATTACTTCGCGATGTATTATGTTAAGTATCGGGTTGCCCTATAACTCGGAGTTATTTCCTTTGTGTCTGCTGCGCTGTTCCCCGGCTCCCCCGGAGCTCACGGTCCCCCCGCGTTATTCAATCGCCATCCTTCACAAGGAGCCTTGGGTCAAGCTCCGGCGCTTCGCCGCCTCTCCTGGTTTTTGGGGTATTTTTTTCCCCAGCGCGGTTGTGCCTCCCTCAGCCGGGAAAGCAAAATTAAGGGGGGGAGCGGCCCTTGCCCTCCGTCGAGCTTTGTCTCCCTCGTTCAGTCGAGGTCTAAGGTCGGACTGGGCTCTCACGTCACCCCGTGCTGTGGGGAGAGGGGCGCAGATGACACTTTGCTTTAAGCGCGGGGGACGAGCTGCCTCAGCCCCGACGGCGCTGAGGGTCGCACGGCCGGACCCGAGGGGCAGGGATGGGTCTGGAGCCGACCAGGAGCTCCCTGTGCCCGTGGGAGTAACCTCTGCTGGCACCGGGGAAGCTCCCACGTCGGGGCCGCTTTAGGAAGGAGCAGGGCTGTGTAAGCCTGGGGTCGGCAATGATGTCGCCTCCTCCCTGCGGGCATCAGCGCCTGGGAAGGCGCTGGGAACGACGGGCGCAGAGATCAAGACTTTCAGTTTTTTGCGTTTTGTTTTTAAAGGAAAAAAAAATAAAAAAGGTCAAGTCCAAGGGGAAAAAAAAAAGAAAAAAGACCACAACAAAACTGCTCTCCAGGACGCCCGGACAATCCCAAACCCGGCTCTTTCCCCCGAGCCAAAAACACCACACAGTGATTACAAGGCCCCAAGGCGGGGGTTCTACAGACAGCGAGGGCCCGGCCAGACCCGCAGCTACCACGGCAATGACCCTCGCCCTCCGTCCTTCCCTGCCTCCTGTGTCCCTCCTTCCCTGCCTCCTGTGTCCCTCCTTCCCTGCCTCCTGTGTCCCTCCTTCCCTGCCTCCTGTCCTCCCTCCGGAGCGACCCCGCCGCCCGGGAACGGCCGCGCAGCTCCAGGGAAGCCCTAAAAAAGCACTTTTGTTTTAGTAAGGACCTCTAATGTCACCATTAGCGGTTAGCAACAATAGATGCAGCACGGTTTCGAAAAGGGATTACTCCCTCCTCGGGCTTTATTTATTTATTTTATTAATTAGCGAACCTCTTCCGAGCGGGTATGATTATTTTCATAAACAGCTGCGAGTCGTCTTTATTTTCTTAAAACATACGTTTATGGTTTAAATGAGAACAGAAAACTCTGCGTTCCTAATAATTTCCATTGTCTGCGTCTCGGAATAAGGAAGGTCTGAGATCTCCCGCTCAGTCTCTTTATTCAGATTATTTTGTATAGCGCAAATTATGTTTTGAGTCACATACTAATTAGCTCGCTCCCATCCGGTTTAAACAACCATAAATGTCCAATTTTATAATCAGTTTTGGATACTGCGTCGGGGATGGAGGAGGGAGAGGGTGACGATTTAACCAGTCTGCCATAACCGGAGGGCAGAGACTCGTGAATTTTAAACACCATTTTTTTTCGCCTCTCTTTCTTTCATTAGCTCCTTTTCAGGAGAAAAAAAAAAAAACAAAAAACAAAAAACAAAAAATGCGGACAGTCAAGACAGAAGAAGTTCCGTGGTGTCTTTTTCTTTGCAGCGACAAATGCCTTGACAAAAAAATAGGAGGGGAAAATAATGAGAACTCGAGAGCAGACGGTGTCAGGGAGCGGGAGCGCGGGGGAGGCTGTGGGTTGCTGTCTCCTGGCCTTAACTCCTCAATCTCAAGGTCGCAGCGATACCGCGGGGCACAGCCTGTGATACCAGAGCACCAAATTGTGCCTTCCGAGCCTTGCACTGCAAGGGGCGAAAGGAGCTGGGCTAGAAATTCCCTTTCGCTCTCACTCCTTGGGGTCTGATGGGGCGCCTCTGCGGGAGGATCTGTGAGTTCAGGCCAGAACGCGCATCTTCGGGAAAACCCTGGCGGAGGGAGCAGGAGACCTCTCGGAACCATTTTACAAGCTCTGTCGAAGTGCTGGGATCGGTCGGGCTCAAACTTTCCCTAAATTATGTTTCGGCTCGCTGTGGAAATAAGGGAGGGAAGCCATCCACCGAGGGGTTTGAGAGCACGGCCCTCCCTCTCTCTCTTTCCCTTCAGTCTAGACAGAGCTGGAAACCAGGTTTGTAGCAGGACAACATTTCTGATCGCTCTGGCCGCAGCTAGCCCGGGCCTAGCACACATGCTGATGGCATTTCAGGCCTGTTGTCCCCACCCTGCCATCCCCTTAAGCCTTACGGGGGTGATGGCAAGGTGACGGCCGGGGTAGCCGGGCTGCTGGACCCGTTCTCCGGGGACAACTCCCGTGGGAGCGGGGGCATCGCTGCTCCAGTGCCCCGGGAGCAGAGCCCACCTTTATTTCAAGCCCCAAAACCTCGGACCTGGGTGCCCGCTACCCTCACACAGGGGCTCTTTCCCTAGGTTTTGATGTCCCAGGGTTTAAGGTGTTCCCTGTCCTGGCTATTTGGCTCCCCGTTTCCCGTCCCAGTAAAGCCAACTGGAAACCAGTATTCGAGTACGGGGAGAGGAGGGACGACGGACGGACGGATGGATGGATGGGGACCACTCTCCCCTCCTTCCACAGACAAATCCCGAGGGAAAGGGAAGTTGGGGTGACGCGGGAAGGTGCCATCGAGCAGCCCCCCACCAGACGCCCCATATTACAGCCCGAGGGGTGCGGGCACTGCCCGCAGCCTCCTCTCCCCGCCTCCCCCTGTCCCCTCCAGCCTCCCAGGCACTAAAGGCACGGCTCGGGGACCGGAGGCTGTTATTCCCCCGGCCTGTCATCCCTGGATGCAAAGCTTTGGTTTTAAATGTATTTCCACCCGTACTTAAGACGATGAAAGATCAGGAATTCGCTGTATGCATTTAAACGTTGCCCTTAATAAGCAGAGTGTGCGGAAGCGCACGCCCGGCCTGTTTAAGGAAGACAGACACATAAAACACACCCGAGCTGCGGGTATAAACCTGCTCTCGGGGTCGTCTTGTTGCTCTCGAGAATCAGGAGGGCTGGAAAAGCCGGGGCACATCCAGCAGCATCTCGAAACGTGCCACTTTTCTTCCCTCCTAAATCAAAGGCATCCGGGAGCACGTTCCCCAGGCAGGGCCGGCGAGCGACCCCCCGAAATTACGACGCTCTATTTCTCGCCGGGAAATCTCCCTGTGGGGGATAATGGCTGGAAAATGCAGCGGAGCAGCGCCTCGCCTCCCTCCGCTCCGCTAACTCAGCGTGCCTCGGGAGCGCACGCTAAAGGAGCCCCGCTTTCCCCTAGCACGGCCAGCCCTTGCTCCCGAATTTTCTGAATTAGATGGCCACAACGGTAAGCTTTGCTCGGGTTGGGAGAGGGGGTTTGATTTCGACCCCCTTGCTTTTTTATTTTTTTTTTTTCTTTTCTATATTCTTTTTTTTTTTTACCCTTTTAATAAAGCTCCTTACAAACCGCGACGGAGAGCAGACCTTCCACTCCGGAATTTGCTAATTCCTTCAGCCTCCTCCTAGCCCGGAGAGGCACAAACAAATGACAAAGGTGGTGGTGGTGGGGGGGTGGGTGGAAGACGGGCTTTATTTAGCCACCCGCAGCCACTAAGCAGCGTTTCATTTCACGTCTCCCATCAGCTCAGCGGCCGCACGGACAGCACGGGCGGCCCACGGATCCCCTCGGGTGCCGGCCCGCTGCCTCCCCTCGCCCCAAAGGCGGCCCCAAAGGCGCTCGGGGGGAAGGTGCGAGGCTGCCGAGGGGCTGGTGTTCGCCAAACCCCTGGGGAAGGAGGGAGCCGTGCCGGGTCTCGCTGCTGGGTGTCTCCGAGAAGAGCCACGGGAGCCGGCCGGGGAGCTGCGGGGTCCCGGCCCCGCTCGGGGCCAGGCTGGGTTCGGACCCCCCTTCCTCTCTGTCCCCGGCCGCGGGAGGAGGCGGAGGGCCTCGCTGAGGAGCCGCCGCTCCTTCTTTCCCAGCCTACCCCCAGAAAGCTCCGAGCAGAACAAAATAACCACAGCAGCAGCCACGCTCGTTCTCCCCGCCGGGCCGTGCCTGGACGCCGCGCCGAGAGGCCACCCCGGGGGCCGGCAGGGCTCCTCCCGGGGCTGCAGACCCCGCTGGAGCCCGGCCGAGCCTGCTCCCCTCGGGCAGGTCCCCCCGAGCAAAGGGAGCTGAGCCGGCAGCCCAAGAGGAGGGGGAGAAGGGAGGGATTACCCTGCCGGGTCTGGCCGCCACTGCAGCCGGGTTTTTGGGCAGGGCAGCGCTGCCTTCCCTTCCCAGGCAGGCAGGGAGGCAGGCAGGCTCCTTTCCACCCCCGCCGTCTTTTCCCTCGGTCTCTCCTCGCTCGCCCCCCGATTGTGGGACCCCTGCAGGCATCTCCCCCCTCCTCCCAGGGCGCTGGGGCGATGCGGGCTCGTCTCGGGGTATGTGCCCACGCCAGCACCCCCTCCCCGCTCTCTTTCGGTGCTCAGTGTGCCCCCATCCCTCCCCTGAGAGTCCCGGCGGGGTTTTACCTTCGGGGAAGACGGCTCGCATTTTCAGGTAGCTGGTGGTGAGGCGGATGATGGACGCCTTGTCCAGCTGGGAGGTGATGGCCGAGGGCAGGGGCAGGAGTTTGGCCAGTTCGTAGAATTCTCCATTTTCTTTTTCCCGTCTAGTCTTTGCCGCGTTCTTGGATTTTTCCTTCATCGCGACTACTGCAAGGCGGAGATGTCACTGGCATATTAGACCCGATTCTTCCGAATTGCAGGGGACATGGATTTCGGCTTCAGAGTTAGTATTTTCGTTTAAGGAAGGGACGGAATTCATCCAAATCAAATCAAATAATTATAATAAAAGTAATAATAATAAAGGGAGAGAAAAAAAAAAAAAGCAAAAAAAAAAAAGAAAAAAGGGGAGGGAAAAAAAAAAGCCAAACCAACCAAACAAAAACAACACCAACAGAAATGGTGCGAGGAGGGGGGAGGCGATTTCTGAGCCACAACCAGGGTAGGAAAGAGACTCGGAGAAGGCAGTTCTGCTCCGACCCTGCAATAGCGAGAGCTTCGAAACCCAGCCTGAAAGAGCCACGCGAACCTCCGTCCTCTGCCTGCAGCTGGGAATGGGACCTTCTCCTCCACGGGGAGCAAATCACCGGCTTCCCTTCACTGAAGGATTTCTTCTGCTCAATCCTTCCCCGTCCAAAAATAATAATTTAAAAAAAACAACCAAACAACTATTAAAAGTCGAGCGTCCATGCAAGAAATCATTGAGCTAAGCAGGCTGAACCATTTTTGGACATTTTTGTCTCTTAAAAAAAAAAGAAAAAAAGAAAAAAAGAAAAAAAAGAAAAAAAGAAAAAGAAAATGAAAAAGAAAGAAAGAAAGAAAGAAAGGAAACGGAACGACCGCGCTGCTCGTCGAACGAAGTGCAAAACGATGTGGTCCCGGAGCCCGAGATGCCGAGGAGACGACGAGCCCCTCGCTAAACCGAAGTCAAAGCCGGTGCGGAGGGAGCCGAGGGCTGGAGTGCCTCGGAATGAGGAGCTCGCATTTCCCGCAGCCGCCGGGCTCGGTGCGGGCTGTTCCTGCGGCCGCCGCCGGCCCCTCGGGGGTCCCGCAGGGCTGCGGGGCTGCTCCTGCCGCTCCAGCCGCTGCGCCCAGCTCCAAATGTGGTTCTCATGCGGAGTCAAATTAAAGGATCCGTTTTCCTCGGGACCGGTGCCACTTCAGCGTTGTCTCTTTCCAAACAAGTCCGAGCGCTGGCAAAGGCGAAGGATTGATTTTGTTGGTTTTATTTATTGTTGTCTGTTTCTCTCTCTCTGTCTGTCTCTCTCTCTCTTTTTTTTTTTTTCTCCTTTTAAAGAAAAAGAATTTGCAGGATCAGGAATAGTTTGTTTTCTTTTTTTTTTCTTTTCCTTTCTTTTTATTTTTTTTTTATTTGTCAAGTATTTAAAGAGCAAAGCGGTGGCTCTTTGGCATAGACATGCCTTTCAAAGGCAAGGGGAGGGTTTGCTACATTCGCCTCCCGCAAGGAGCAGCGATCCTCACCATACGGCAAGGATCGAAGGTAAAATTCCCCTCCTCTCGGAAATCATAGCCTGAAAGCACCGATATCTCCTCTTTTTTCTTTCTTTTTTTTTTTTTTTTCCTTTTCTTTCCTTCCTTTTTTTTTAATTTATTTTATTTTCCAGGGGCAGAAGGAGCTCTGGAGTGGACCTCTCGGTTAATTCTTTAGCGGAGGCTGCAGAAAGCCAGGAGAGCCTCCAGAGGGGAGGGGATAATGTATCCGTGACGTGTCCTCCCTCGCAGCGCCCTCCGAGGGACCCAAATACAGCGGAGCCACAAAAGAGCCGCAATTAGCACTTGCGATGGGACGGGAGGCCGGCCCGGGGGGGGCCGGGGGAGGGAGGCCGCTTGCTGTGGCAGCCCGACCCTGCTCCCCCCGGTCTCCCTAAGCGGTCGGAGGGGTCCTGGGACCCCCTTGCCTCATAACCTGCCCTCGCCCACTACTCCTGATGCACCGGCTGTGACCCCGCGGTGCCGAGGGGGCCCCTGGTGCCCACCCCGGGAGGGGGGCACAGGGGTGTGTGGGGTCTCCCCCAGACCCACGGCACAGCCAAAAAGTCACCCGAGCCCTTTGCCCCGTTGTTTTGGCGCTGGGTAAAGCGTACCTGCACACCCACAGGTGTGTGTGGCTCGTATAGACACACACACAAGTGTATCCAGCGCTCATTTATACTATATACACTCATTATATATAATATGCATATACATCACGCGTGTGAGTATGTATGTGTGTGTGTGTGTATATATATATATATATATATATGCGCACATGAGTCCATGCACAGGCGAGCACACGCACATATATATTTACACGCGGCCCCTCGCACATCATATATATTTACACGCGGCCCCTCGCACATCATATATATTTACACGTGGCCCCTCGCACATGCCGTGGAAGGGGCCGAGCTCCTCGGGGGCCGCCCCACCGCCCTCCCCTCCGGCAGCCGCTGCTCATCAGCCCCCGACGTGACTCCCCGCCGCCCGGCGGGCCGGCCCTGACCGCGGCTTAACCCCGGAGCTGCCGAGCCAGCTCTCGGGGGGGAAGCTGAAGCAATTCCCGCAGCGCCCAGGCTTTGCCGGGGCTCCCCAAGCCCCTCTCCCTCCAGGCGGCCCCGCAGAGCTCACGGGGCTGGAAGCGCAGGGCTCGGGGCCACCTTTGCAGGGCTTGGCCCAAGAGCGATGCCCGGGTGTCCCTTCCCCGTCAGCCATGCCCTGAAGGGCGGAATTACCCCCATCCCGGCAGGATTTCGCCGGGCTTTGGCACGGCCCCGACCCGACGGGAGTTCCTTCGCTCTCCGAGGTCACCCGAGCGCTGTGAGTGGGACACACACCCGCACACGAGTGTCCCTCTGCCACTCCGTGGGGCACACACACCCCCTGAGCACGGACACGCGTGGCTCCAGCCCCGGGCTGAGGCAGGAGATTAAAGCAGTGAGGAAAGCAGGAAAAGAGGGACCAGCCCTGCGAGACGCGGCTCCACAGCCGCGGACACGGGGAGGGCGCCGAGGGGGATGGGATCGCCCCTTCGTAAAAACACAATGCACCGGTCCTTAATATTAATCCCCGGGAGAGGCCTGGCCGGCGGGCGAGTGTGTTTGCTTAAGCTCGCCCGCCCCTCCGTAATTATCCTATTACAGCAGAAAGAGCCCGGGCCGGCGATGCCGAGGGAAAGGCCACGCTCTTTAACCTCCCTTCCCTCCCCGTCTGGGCCACCGCTCCCCGGGCCATGGCGAGTAGGGAGACCGGGGCACCTTCTGCCTTCCCCGCTTGAAATGTGGGGCAAGGAGCGGGCGAGCGGAGCCCCGACGGGCCCTGCCCGTAGGGCCTCTTGCCCCGTCCCAAATCCGTCCCAAATCCGTCCCATCCTGGCTCAGGTAGCCGGTGCCGTCCCTCGGCTGACGCGCCCGTGGAGAGCGGCTTTTGTAGGGAGGGCGGCGGGCATCGGGAACAGGCTCTTTGCCCCGCCGTCCTGGGTGGGATTTAGGCTGGAGCTGGCTTCCAGGTCAAGGAAACCTGAGCGAAACCCTTGCACCGGCGAGCTCGGGGGATGTGACCCGTTTTACCCTCCTGCAGTGCCCTTTTTCCCCGCAAAATCGGAGCAGCCCCGTACCCTTCTCTCCGGGGGGATCTCTCTCTTGGGCACACTCGGAGCAGGCTTGGCCACGGCAAATGTAGTCGGCGATTAAACCCGCCGCCGTATTTTTCTTTTTACGGAAACGTGTTCCGGCTGGGACTTTTCGCCGAGCAAAACAAACCTAATTTAATTTAGAAAAAAAAAAAACCCAAAAAACAAAAAAACACCCGTGGAAAAGAAACTTCAGCCTTACGGGGAAATTCGCAAAACTCAATGCAACCTCCGCCCGCCGCCGAAACTGGACGCGTTAGCAGAGGTAAAAAAATATATATACTGGGGAAAAATATTATATATATATAATATATGTATATATGTGCGGAAAATTAGCTGTATATCAAGGCAGGTCCTGACGGGTCCGACACAACAAGCCCTGCGATAGCTAACCCCGAGAAGGAAACTATATGGGACATTTCTGCGTCCAGTAAACAAAATATCGGAAAGAGCGACTGGGTGGCAAAGGAAAACGTGAGGGGAGCGTGTTCCGTTTCTAACAAATTGCCGTGGTTTGGAGAAAGGGCAGGTTTGCGAGTGTTTCCAACATAATCCCGGCAGAAAAAGAAAAATCACGTTGCTACAAGGGTGGCCCAAACCTATCGGGGTGGATTCGCGATACGGAACTCGGTGAGTCCTGAGCGGCTTCAAGGACTTTCGGGCAAGGGCTTGCCTCCGATCCTTTTAATAAAAAACTCCACCCCGGGGCCGAAAATAAATAAGGAGAATAAAACCTCCCCAATTAACTATTTAAATATTCAGACCATGTTTTCACTGATACATTATTGCTCGATGATAAATCGGGCGGCGGAAACCCCGCTATTATTTAGCATTTCCCCCTTGGTTCCAGGGGAAAACCCTCCAGCGGATGGGGGATAAAGGGACCGCCTTTCTTTCCCAGGTGAGCTGCGTGGCAGAGGAATATTTCTCCTTTCTCCCTCTCCCCGGGGAGAGGGGAAACAGAGAGGAAAACGAGGTGTGAGAGTAATTCCCAGCCCCTTGCAAACAAACTCTCTGAGCAGCTCCCTCGGCCCGCCGGGCTGCCCAGGGCGCACCCCACGCTGGGGACAAGCCCGACGGCGAGCGGAGCGCAATTCCCAAGGGAAAAGCTCCGAGGGAGGGGGTTCAACACCTTTATTTTTTGGCAATCCGGCCAACAGCACCTTGCAGAACGGGGGGCACAAGCCTGTGGGCAGCTGGCTGGGCAGCGCTGCCCTCCCGTTCCCTGCCCCGGCCGGGAATCGCGGGGGATTCCAGGGATGCTCCAGGCGAGGTTTGCGGTGTGTTTTGGTGGGGAAGGAAAGGCCCAGGCAGGAGCAGGCGGCAGGACGAGGGTTGCGGTCCACGCGTGTCCTTGAAAGCCGTGCCGGTGCCAACTCTTGGCACAAACACCTTGGCCAGGGCCGTGGCTTTGGCGGCCGCGGAGTTTTGCTGCTCTCCTCGGTCTGCTGTGCTCGTATGTCAAACACACGCCGTGGTGGATGGGTCGGGGCTCGGGGAATCAGCGCGGCGGGGCCAAGCACAGCGCCTGTCTTAGCTTTAGTCTGATGTGCTTAGCTAAAGTATTAACTGTGAGAAATACCACCGAGTTCCACAGGAAAGGAAATATCGTCAGATATTTTAGCATTTACGGTCTGCAACATCAGCACTGCAATGAGCTCGAGAACTAACAGTGCTTATCGTCCCCGGAGGAATCCCTTCTATTTTTTTTCCTGTAACTACTGTTCCCAAGTGTGGATGTATACACACATACGCTCACACACACAAATCCTATAAATGCTAATAAAACAGATTCCTCAGGATTTGTTTAACTTTCCCTGGCACCACAATCTCATATTGATATTCAATGGGGTTACTGGTGTGCATGAGGATTACTGGTTAAGTGTAGACCACGGGATCAACCTTCTAGGGTGCCACTTGGACATGTCCCTACAAACAAGCAAGGTAGGAAACGTAAGCACTGGCCACACGATTCGTTTGCACTGAATACTTGAAAGGGAAAAAAAAAAAAAGAAAAAAAAAAAAAGGAAGTTAAACCTCGGTGCTCGAATTATTGAACTATGCAGAATCGAGGCCTCCGGTTGCAGGGGATCGTTTTCAGCTCTTTACTGGGAGCTGTATTGCTGCTATTGTCCAACCTTTGCTGGCCACATGGGACCACGTTTGGCAATAGGACAGAAAATTATTTCTACTGGGCATGAACTGGAAATATCCAGCTGGGGCATGGATCCCATTTCTAATCAGAGCGGAGGGAAGCAAAGCTCAGTGCTCTTTCTTGTTACTTAGAGAGTTTGTCAAAAGCGCCCTGAGTTAATTATCCAGAAAAAATACGGCTGTTTAAAAATGAAATAAAGGTTGTTTGGGTGGGGGTTTCCCCCCGCTTAGAACCTGTGGATTTGTTTGTTTGTTATTTTCCTGTACGTGATGTAGAATAGGGCCCATGGCGTGGGCAATGTACGTAATGTAAAGTGATAAGATAGGCGTGCAACACTGCAGGAGCTGTCAGAGTTGATGGACTGATCCAAATGGATGATATTTGCAAAAAATATGTCCAAGTTAAAAACACTGAGTGCTCATGTTCGGGTCAGGTTTTCAGTTTCAGTTTTCTAAGGAGAATAAAGTTGTTTTGTTAAGGACAACTTCGTTTTTATTTCCCTCTCCCGACAGGATCTGGAATTTGATGAATTTACTGCAAGTACTTTCATAAAACTCAGATAATTGATATTAATTATGATATCCAAACTTTCATGACCAAACATTTGCTTCTGCTAATATAAGCTGTTAGCCATATTTCTTTTAGCTACAGTTTAAAAGGCAAGAGCTGTCCTTGGGAATAGGAGAGGGAGTGTATCAGTCAGAGAGAGGAAACTTCTAGGCTGTAGAAATTGGAAAAAGAACCTAGTAGGAAAAGCACACAGTGGATCATTTTTACTCTATCTGTCTCAAATCCTTTGAACATTGTGAAAGTCAATGTAAGTATTTTTATTTACTTTTTTTAAAGTTATGTTCAGTGACTTGTTTTCTCAGTGGTCCTTGGCTTGTATGAATAGTGTGACTAATCTAGTGGAGATGAATAATGGATCTGTGAGGAATAGAGGAATTCTGATTCAAAAACATCTCTCCTTTTTTTTTGGTGGTATTTTATGCTTCTTGGCATTCAATATATTATATAATGGCTGTCAGAAGAACTTTGGTAGTACTTTATGGTAAAGTTTATAAATGCTTTAATCATGATACAGAAATGATGGATGGAAAGCGCTGTTTATGCATAATTATGTGATGTTTTACTGTGCTCTAAGCACATTCAGAAGCAAATGTATATGCTTTCATTATTTACTGTGCCTTTGATTTCTAAATAGGCATTTTACCGTGTACAGGCAGAGAAATTTAAGTAAAGAATGATCTATTCACATGGGACTGGAGCATGAGGGGCAGCGGAGGGGCAGCCCCCATCTCTGATCCCTGTGAGCAGGGACAGCACCCAGGAAGGGCTGGGGCTGTGCCAGGGCAGGCTCAGGGGGCATCTCAGCCAAAGGCTCTTCTTTCCCCAGAGGGTGGTGGGCACTGCCCAGGCTGCCCAGGGCAGTGGGCACGGCCCCAAGGCTGCCAGAGCTCCAGGAGCCTTTGGACAGTGGGACAGGGACAGGGGGGATTGTTGGGGTGTCCTGGGCAGGGGTGGAGTTGGAACACCCACAGCCATGGAGCCACAGCAAGGCATGGAAAACCTCTGAGAGTAGTGGGAAGGGAGGGTCTGCCTCCGTGCTGGTGCCATCAGGCTGGTTGGGAAGGTCTGGCATGGGCACAGGAAAAGTGAGGATTCACCAGCTCAGCACCTGGGGACATGCTAGTGTGGATTCAGAGGATGTGATCCCTTTTGGTTCATGGAATCACAGAACTGTTTGGGCTGGAAGGGACCTTAAGGATCACCCAGTCCCACCCCCTGCCATGGGCAGGGACACCCACCAGCCCAGGTTGCTCCAAGCCCCGTCCAACCTGGCCTTGGACACTTGAACAAGGTTCAAAAGGCAGCTCAGAGAACAGCATCATTTTCAACTCTCCCAACCTTCATCTTTGCCAAGTCAAGGCTTTGGAAGTGTGTCAGGAGCCCACATGAGCCCAATTTACTGAAGGTGTTCCTCACCTCTGCTCATGTGGCTTCATTATTATTTCCTATAGCCTTGTGTGGCTTATTCCTTTTTTCAGGGTTCATATCATCCAGGTTTCCACACTTTAGTACAGGAACTTGGGAAATGTTTGGTTTTAACTGCACAAAGATGACCTAAGTTCAGTCTCTGCTAACATCAGAAAGATATCCAGGAGATACTGCCCTCTGAAATGATCTGTTTGACCTTTGGATGCTGATCCTGGAATTTGATCCCCAGGACACACCAATCCCAAAGAATCAGACAGCCCAGCCACTGGATGCTGTTTGAATGTGCTCCCAGTTGTGGAGCTCAAGGACAGATCCAGAAAGGGACTCGGGAAGAGTGCAGATGCTGGAGTTTAAAGTGGGAATGCTGAGCACTTCCACTTAGTTGTTGGTAATTATGGATTTATCTAAAGCCCAATTTTCACCATTCCAGCTCCCCAAATACCCCCTCAGTGACATCTCAGTCCCTCCCTTCTTCCTTGGCTCTACTTTACTCTCCATTTTCAATTCCTCCTCCCTTCCAATGGCACCAGTGGATGGGGAGTGGGGGCTGTGGTCAGTCCATCACACATTGTCCCTGCTGCTCCTTCCTCCTCAGGAGGAGGACTCCTCACACCTTCCCCTCCTCCAGCGTGGGGTCTTTCCCACAGGAGACACTCCTCCAGGAACTTTTCCAACCTGAGTCCTTCCCATGGGGTCAGTCCTTAAGGAACTGATCCATGTGTGTCCCTTCCATGGGGTCAGTCCTTCAGGAACTGATCCATGTGGGTCCCTTCCATGGGGTCAGTCCTTGACGAACTGATCCATGTGGGTTCTTTCCATGGGGTCAGTCCTTAAGGAACTGATCCATGTGGGTCCCTTCCGTGGGGTCAGTCCTTCAAGAACTGATTCATGTGGGTCCCTTCCATGGGGTCAGTCCTTGACGAACTGATCCATGTGGGTCCTTCCCATGGGGTCAGCTCTTCAGGAACAGGCTACTCCCGTGTCGGTCCCACACAGCTCCACAGGAAAAGGTGCTCCAGCCTGGGCCCCTCTGTCCATGGGACCACCTGTCCCTGCCAGGGCCCTGCTCCAGGGTGGGCTTCCCCCAGAGTCACAGCCTCTC
>JAWWTY010000001.1:116986457-116997605 GCA_035222235.1 Margarornis squamiger
GAAGGAAGGAAGGAAGGAAGGAAGGAAGGAAGGAAGGAAGGAAGGAAGGAAGGAAGGAAGGAAGGAAGGAAGGAATAGAAAGGAAGGAAAAAACTTCCACATTGCTATGGCGAAACACATGGAATTATTCAATTATTCCACCGTTTTCTGAGTTCTCCATACATCCACCCTCAATCCAATAAAATTCTTGGCTTTAAGTCTCCCCAAAAGTGGCTACCAGGCAGCAATGGAAAGGAAGACACCTCCCTTCCACCTCTTCTTCCCCTCAAACCTGCGTAGAATTCTCTTGCCTTCCCAGCAAGGCATTTATTTTCTGGGAGAAGAACACAGCAGATTCCCTGCATCACCAAAACTGTTGTCTCCAAACCCTCCTTTTGTCACTCCAGTGGTTTCAAAAAAGCTTTTATTTCTTCGTCTCCTGCTAAAAGACAAACTCCAAAGGTGTTTTTCTCCTCTTTCCTTCCTTCTGGACTCCGAGCCTCTTCTGTAGTTATTTTTCCCCCTGGCTTTCTTTACTCCAGGGTTTTTCCAGCACCAGAGATGTGTTATTAGCATATCTTGGGAACCCTTCCTCAGAGGGGATTGGCAGACAAGTGTTTACCCTGAATAGATTGCAAGTAGCAGGCAGTGCAAATACTCACGGTGGGATTGATTACACCGATGTCTCTGACCCTCTGAACACGCAGAGTGGACCAGAGAGTTCAAAAAAACCCAACCAAAAAACAGAGGGGATTTTAGACTGAGCTGAATTTGTGCAATTAGTGCTAATTAATTATTGGCTGTATTGCCTGGCTGGTGCTTTACTGACTATTACAGACCCATCGCAGAGGAAGTGGCTGCTCTCAATCCATAAATGTGGAATTTCAGGCAGAAATTTCAGTAGAATGGACACTAAACCGAGACATACAAAAGGAAAGTGAGGGGAAATAGGGGCATGAAGAGCACAGAGAATATTATTTATCATGAGTGTCTGGGAGAATCAGCCAGAGAGCTGAAACGAATTTACAGGGAGATAAAGCTGACAGGTAAATCTTAGGCAAAGAGAACAGCAGGATTGGAGCAATAAAATAGATGTGGTGATGAGAGCTGCTGGAGGAGCAGGGAAGCTCTGCAGAACTTCAACCCCCTCTTCAATGAGGAGCTTTGCCCCTGGGGGTGGCTGAGCCAGAACCTACAGCTCCTCTGGGCTTTGTCTCAACACCGGTGGAAACACAGAGGGCTGATGCCGCCAACAGGGTTGTTGTGAAGAGCCAAACTCCTCATGAATCACCCTCGTGGCCTTCAGCATTAACGGGGCTCTCAGGCAGGGGAGGCTTTTGGGGATGATGTAATGTTTGTAACTCGATATTCCATAATCCCAGCGAGGACAGGGATATTGTGGATCCAGGCAGAGCTGGAACAGTCACAGGCTTGTAGGGTGGTTTGGGTTGGAAGGGACCTGAAAGATCACCCAGTCCCAACTCTTCTGTCAAGGGCAGGGACACCTCCCACCAGCCCAGGTTGCTCAGAGTTCCATCCATCTTTGATTCCCTGCGAGGTTTTGGTTAAATGGTTTAATAATTCCTTGGGTTCAGCACTTTGGACACACAGATTGTCTCAAGAGCTTGATGTACCGTTTAGTGAAGTCAGACCTGATGCTGAAATAGTGAAAAGGGGAATTTCAACCTCTGTACTCAGCCACCAGTAAACTAAATAAAGGGAATATTCAGACTGTGTATGAACATCTATTTATAGAGAATATTCAGACTGTTTGTGTAGGCACATCTATTTATGCATATGCTTATTGTAGGCCTTTTGATAATTTGATTTTAATAACTGAAGGAATCTCAACTCTCAACTCTGAATTTCCTGGGTTTTGACAGATTAAATCAAATCCTTAAGGCCATTTTACTGTAGGGTTTTTTTTTTTCCTCTGGGCAAGTGTGTGATTTATGCCTCCTTTTTATTGCACGAACCTTTGTCTCAGTACTGTTTGATTTAGTCCATAATGGCCCTCTGCTGATTTTATTTTAGTAGCTGCAAATTTTTGCACACAGAGCTGGACAAATGCAGGGCAGGGGTAAATGGAATGGTGGAACTCAGAGAGAAAGCAGGTTAGTGAGAGAGCAAGATTTTAAGGGTTGATGCAAAGCAGCGCTGCGTGTAAACAATGGTTCCTTGGTGTTTACTGTATATTATCTGCCTAAATACAGGGATTACTGTTTCCTCTGCTGTAGCAACTGGCTGGAGGTTCTCACTGGTAGCTGTTATTAGTAGCAATGACATATTAATTGAACTTCAGTGCTTCCAGGTGTGTGGCACACTCCGGGGTCACCCGGAGCACCGCAGTTTCACGTGTATTCAATTACGGCAGCGTTATGAAGGAATGCAACATGTCATGCATTAAAGTGTCAATTACCACGTTTTATGGCATGGAGGGGGAAATAAACCCATCAGCTTTTCCCCAGCATCGCTTTTGTCTGCCTGGGTGCTGCAAGAAGAGTGGATTTATCTCCTACCTCCTCTGTGTAACCAGAAGAGAGTGAGAAACATGTTGTTAAATTACCTGTGTATGAACAAGTGGCTTGGATGGATGGTTTGGTGTTGTTATCGGTGACACATCATGGAATGGTGGAGTAGTTTGGGTGGGGAGTGACCTTCAAAGGACATCTTCAACTAGATCTGGTTGGTCAGAGGTCTGTCCAACCTGAGCTTGAACGTTTCCAGGGATGGGACATCCTGTTAGGAGTGAATGAAGCAGCAATGGTGTGTCTCAGTGCTTTGGTCTGAGGTGCTCAAGGTCATGAGCACAAAGTCTCAAGTGTTTTCAGGGACACAGAACCCTTGACACTTTGCCCTCTGTCCAAGACATCCTAGGACAGATCCAGGTGTGTTCCACAGCAATCTTTACATGGTAAATGCTCACCCCCACACTGGGAAATGTTCCCCTCTAAAGAGAAATGCCTTCTTTGGTCAAGGGTTTTGTCCCCCCCAAGTAGGTCTCCTTCCTTCTGCCCCTTTAGAGCTGTTATTGCTGTTGGTAAAACACTTCAACCCCAATTTTTTGGACTGGACAGAAAGCAGAAACTTCTGAAGCAAATTTTAGTTAAAGGAGATGGACTGAGAAAAAAATCCCCTTGCAATGTTTTTGTCGCGGAGTATTTTCATACTTGTCATTATGTTCCATGAAATTCCGATACTCATGGTCTTTGCTGGCAAACTCTTTGTAAGTTCTTCTTTTAAAATTGTTTGTTGGCTGTGAAGTTGGGTTTGAGGAGTGAATGCCATGCCATGGTCAGCTGAATATTTGGCAGCAACATTTTTTGGTGTGGCTGCTTAAGCCTTTTGTGAGGAAGGTTCATATATAGAACCTCACGAGGAGCAAGATAAGTAAATTACTAAATGAAAAAATAGAGATTTCTTTTAAAATTTAGGCTGAGGAGCTTTTTATCCTGTTTCTATGGACATTCCTGACCTTGGGGGCTGGCAAGGGTAGAAATTCCTGCACTGGTGGTGAGGACACTGACATCAACAACATCCCAAAGAAACACTGACTGCTTCTAACCAGGTATTCCAAAAGCTGGTTGAAACTGTGGCTTAAGACAGTGAACCTTTGGTAGGAAAACCTGGGAACAATGGAAAATGCCATGGTGTGAAGTCATCCTGCATCCATGAGTATATGTTTGTATATAAACTTTGTACAGAAGCTCTGTGGGGTTTATTAAGCTCTTTGGTACTCCATTGAATTAGAACTGAATGTGTTTCCTACAATGGCAGGAGATTTCACTCGTATTTTTGAAAGTCCTTATTGAGAGAAAAAGCCCACCAGGCTGGGATCACAAACATGCAGCAGCCCCCAAAGTGGGAACAATCCCTGAATTCCCAGAGTCTCTTAGTTTCCCAGTTCCCTGCTGGAAAGGGGCTGTGAGAAGGCATCATCCCAGGAACACATCCATGCTAAACCCAGGAATCAGGCAACTTTTCCTAAGGAATATGATAAATTTCCAGGGACTTGAGGCCTTTCAAATGAGCTTGGGTGGGGAGATATGTCACACATGGATTCAAAAGCTCCAAAGTGCTTTCTAGCTCTTCAAATTCCACACCACTCCCATGAGACTCAACAAGGGTGGCATCCCATGGCCTGGATCCTGCTGGAGATCCAAGGACACCTCAGAGAAAGAGAAGGGAAAATTGTGATGATCCCTTCGACTCTTAAAATCTACAAAATTGTCTGGGATGAGGGAGATGCTTATAAAGTTCCCCAGTCCCCTCTTTTAGCCCTAAATAAAATAGCCACAAGCAATATCTAGAAGAAGAATGTATATACAAAGGTTAATTCAATATACAGAGGGTAACTAAATACAACTTGCCAATTTTAAGCAATAAAAATACTTTAAAAAAGACCCCAAAACACACTAACAATTCTTGAAGTCCTGGAGTGCCAGAAGTGAATTTATTTTAATGATTTCTTCAAAAGATTGCAGATGCCTGAAGAACTATGCAAATATTTCCTGTGGTGGGCAACCTTTTAAAGATTGAAGGCTAAACACATATTCACAATAAATAAAAGTATCTCTGTGCATACATATGTTGGAATACACATACAAATGGTCAAGCAGAACACTGAGTTGCACATCATTACTTCTGAAACAGCATAAGTGGTTCTTTCTGATCCCTCTGTTTGGGAAAAGAGCCCCAAATCCCATCAAACTTTAGATCACACAGCACTTAAGGAATGAAAGTGCAAAATATGGACTGTGACCGTGTCTTATTTATAAATACGTGCCCTAGAAAGGCAGAATGTGCACTTTATTTTTAAATTCAGCACACAAGGGGACATTGTTTTTAGCAGGCACTCAAAGCAGCTCTCTTGAAAGATTGATTCTTAAGAGGCAGAATAATACAGATAATTTGAATAGCACCATTGAGGGGGAGGCAGCTCTGAAGGAGCCTTCGGTGGGGCATTCTTTGATAAAATCATTTCTGGCTGACACACATGAAGGATACGACACAACCCATGGCCCTGGGGGTGGCAGGAGACAGATAAACCTCTTGGCAAATATTTGTGCCCTCTTATTTTGGGTGTTTAGCCCAGTGTGTGCCATCCACAGCACATCGTGATTGCTCAGAGCACCTGAAGGACTTTTCTTCTGTCTCGGTCCTTTTCCAGGGACAAAACTCTTCTCCCCCTCGGTGAAATCTCCCCAGTCCTCTCCAGCAGGGAAGTTTTTCTGCTCCATTAAATATCTATTCTGCCCCGGTGTTTTGGGAGAAGACCATCCATCCATTAAGAGCTGGGCACAGGCAGTTGGGATGAGAAATGCTAATGTAGTTTGTAGTCTGTTGACTGAGGTCTGTGCAGGCAGGCTCAGCCTAATTTTAAGTGGCCTCCCTGGCTGCTGGGACCGCTGACATGATTAAAATTAAGCACAGGTTTCAGGCCCTTCCTGAATCAAAGTTTAAACGAGATTGGAAATGGTTGCTTGACTTTACATGGCATTAACATTAGCAATTTCCTGCCTATTGTTTTTCTTTCCCCACAGTGGTGACTTTTCCAAAAGAGATCCCTCATCTGACTGTAAAGGTAAATGAAAATCAGGCCCATTAAATTTACTGTCTGTAAAGCACTAATGCCTAACAAACAGTATCTTTACATTTAGATGGCATTTTTATCCTGAGGAATCTCAAAGCACTCCATAAACCCTGACCTTGATCCTAAAGTCCCTTACGTATGGGAGCAACTTTATATTGCACATCCAACAGGGTTACACATAAATGTATGATTACCCATAGGCATATTGAACATCTTAATGCAGAAGGGCCCCTCTGCATAAATACTATTAAATCTGTACTTTAGACACAAACAATTAATATGCTGAATTAAGGATTCAACCTGCTTTCACCCCCTTTATCACACACCAAACAGTATTTCTTGTCTGCATCCCCCCAGCTGTTGCCTCTGTCCCTTCTTAAAGGAACGAAAGTAATTCCAGGATTTATTGGCAACTGTCACAAGGAAAGTGTTAATGAAAATCAGGGCTGCAAGTCACATAAACTAGGCATCATTTGGGGTTTTTCACATTTCATTCTCCAATACTGTAAAGGGCAGATTAAAATTCACTAAGCACGTGCTGACATCTGGCTGTTTTGCCAGATTTCACAGTCCTATTATGTTGACTAATCTGATGAAAAGGTAAGTTGACCAAGTCCATAACAATATCACTCATAACTATAACTCCTATAAATTCTCTCTGCAGCCCCGGCTCGATATCCACACAAGGCATTCTGACTCAGAAAACAGGGCACCCTAAAATTATCATTATTTTTCAAAGTTTTACAGCCTTCATCACCCTTCTTGCTGTTGCCCTCCTCTTATACATACACTACTAAATAACCCACCATTTTGTCCCTAAATCTAAGCTCTACAAGCACCGGATTTAAAGGAATCTGTGGTATCAGAAGGCTGAGCCTTTTGTGTTGCAGACATTAACATCTTGCAGCCTCTTCACAGCCTGAGCACCCTGAAGTATAAATGCAGCCAGGTATGTTTTCAGCCCCTTCCAATCCCCAAATCCTTTAGCCAGGTCCAAGGTGACAGTGTGTTTCCAAGGGCTTCTTCCATGCCAGGCTCTGAGGGAATAGCCTTGTAGGCAGATATTCCAATAAATCTTTAAGGCACACTGGTCTCTATGCTCCCTGCAGTGTCCCTTGCAATTAGCAAAGTCTCACAACCAAAGTACCCACCAAAAAAGTCCGGATCCTGCTGTGAAATACCCGCTGATGGTCCTGGCTAAGGTCGACTTCATAATTTTAAAGCGAGATATAAAAGGCAGATCCTTCTCTCTTATTTCTTTCATTCATCTTGACACTTGACAGTCGTGCCTGTGCTGGGCTCAGCATGGGATTTGCTGTTTTACTCTTGTTGGACAACATTGCTCCTGGTGGGAAAGATTCTGAGATTAGCAGCTGCCTTTGAGAAACAAATACCTTTCCCCTCCCTCTCCTTCAGTGGCTCTGTCCATCTTTTGTTCAGTTCCACAAACAACCCAAACAATGTTGACAATAGCAGAAAAAACCCTGTATCAAACGTTTGTCTTCTACAAATTCAGTGGAACAGAGTTTTGTTGTTGTTTGACTTGTATAACCAAAGATGTATCAGACAACAAGGGCGCTCAGGCTTTTATTTTACTAAGCTGCTTTTAAAAAACAAAAACTATTTTCATCCCAGAGAAAATATTTGATGTGATTGTATCCCCTCTATTTGCTTCAGCAGAAGAAATTATTGGTCCAAACCACCCAGATGAAGTGTATTCTTCATTTTCCTTGTATTACACACTATTTCACACATAAAATACATCTGTCTGGAGGGCTCTGTCTGTATTCAGCACTGGCACATGCACTAGATAGATGCTGATTATTCTGCTCAAGCACTTCTCATTATTCTATTTAAGTACTGATCACTCAGCACGGTCTGGAGATAAGATAAAAATCAGCTTTATTTCTTATTCTGAGAAAAGCTGACATCAGGATCAATAAATCCTGACAGAAGCTATTAACATTTTAATGAGTTACTCAATAATATTCTAAAGATGTGCTGGCAAGTCAAGCCTCCTTTGATTAAGGACAAATTTCTTAGACTACTGTAAATATATATTTCAAGGTCCAGAATGCAAAGCTGTCACTTATCAATCAAGAAAAAAGGGCAAAAGTCATGACTAAAGAAACTAAGGAAGGGGCTGTCCACATGATTATAATGATTACTGTACATGATGGAACTTTTTAAGATGCCACTCATCTTAACCAAACAGAGCCAAATATCAGGGGTGTGTTGGGTTGTCACACGACTGAAGGGGTGTCCATGACTGCTACAACACACAGAAACCCCACAATTTTGGGAGCAGTTGGACATGGCTAAATGGGAAGGCAAATACAGGCAGAAAAGCAGGTGGAATGGGAAGGAAAGTGCCTGTGCAAACTCTGCAGAGGCTCAAGAAATGGGCACAAGGGGCCAAAAGGGTGAAATATTCTTGTCCAAGGGTGAACGTTGCCCTTTAATTGCACTAAAATCAGGATTTGACCTGAAGGAGAGATGCTGACATAGTGTTAAACTTTGCAATAAATCTGTTGTCAGCATCACGTTATTGAACTTAATGCCAATAGGGGAGAGGAAAATCCTGGCTGGGTTTCCATGCTTACAGAATATTGACTCAAGGGCAGCATTTTCATAAACAAATGTGAGTCTTTGAGCACAGTCAGGCATGACTTTTCAAAGAGGGGAAGTCCAAGAGGATCCAAAGCCCTGCACAGCAAAGGGCTGCAGGGGCTCTCCATCAGGAACTGGGGAAGGCTGGGTAGGTCCCATAAAATCACATTAGCAAGTCTTCCCTGTAAGTATGAACATATGGAAACACGAATCATGGCCCAGCTCCTCCATGGGCCTGCCTGGCTCACAATGAAGGCATTCATTGGCTTCAGTGGGAGGTATTGCTCCGAAAGGACACGGAACTCATGTCAAGCACTAAGGGAAAAGGGCTGGAAGCACAGGAATGGCAGCAAGATATTTTGTGCCTTTGATGATAAACTCCTTGAAGATGCCTCATGATGCTCTAACACCTGAGTTTACAGACACAGTGTGGGAGATATTCACTTGTGAGAGAGGACGAACTGCAAAAACATCCCAGACACTCTTTCTGCACCAGCAGAGGATGCCTAAAATGTGGAGTTGAAGCTCTGGAGTTCGATGACCAGAATACTGACAGTTCCTAAAATATAAATTTAGGTGAACACTCAGAACTGCCTCCTCCAGTGTGGAGCCCTCTGATGCTTTATCATGGAGAAAACTTCCTGTAAAAGACAACAAAGAAAAGGAAGAAAAATTTTAAAAAGGAAGAAAAAAAATATTGAATAAACCACACAAGATTGTCTCTTTTTCCACTGCCCACATTGAGGGGTTTGAAATGCTCTAATCAATCATCCCTTGGTAACTTCTCCCAGGCATCCTGCTTGGAAATGAGGAGCACAAGGACTTCACAAGCAGCAGGTCATGCAAGTGTTGAGTGAACTGAACTCCATCACACTGCAGAGGGAAAGGGCCCAGATTTCTTCCCTGTGTGCTTTCCCCATACATTGCACATTTAATGCGTGTGCGTGTGCATAAACAAAACAGAGGAGACCCCAGGATTCCAGGAGCAAAAGGAAAAAGGTTGGTATTCATAAATAATTCAACAACTGAGGCTTTGTGGCAATCAAGTTGCTGTTGGCACTCACTAAGAGACATGACATTTATTTACCTCTCCGACCTCCTCGGTGCCTCGTGACATAAACCAGCATTTATGGGGCTGAGCCTTGGAAACAAAACCTTTGGGAGAGTCCTGAGTGCCACTTCAGTATGTTGGGCAGGTGGCAAAGGGGTGGATGCCACCCAAGCCCACTGATACAATCCTATTTTCCCTTTGTTTTCTGAGGCTTTGGTCGGGCACACATTGCTCATAAATATGAATAACCTCATAAACAGATGTTTTTGGGTTTTTTAATTACTATTTTGATTGGATTGTCTTGCAGTCTGTGCTGAAGATTTGCTTGGTGAAGCAGAATGTGTTGTGGGGGTTGTGGAGGTTGCTCACTCTTTCTTAGTGCTGAAGTTCTTGTGATGAACAGGATCACCCAAAGGTGAGGAACAAGTCCACGTAGAGACTGGGTAATACCAAGTTTCTCCTCACACGAATTTTTTGGTGCATAAAGTTTCTCAGGCCCTTAAATCCCTTCACCTGCAAATGGCCAGAGAGGCTGCAAAGCCCCCAGAGCTGTGCAGGTCCAGGTCCTTCCTAGGAGATGCTGAACAATGTCATCCCCTGCAGACATCATGTACAATGGATGAAGTCCCTGTCTCTGTGCTCCTGTGTGAGGAGCCCACACACCTGATTAGGACATCATGGTCCTTCCCCCCACACAATGCCCCTTGAAGGCTTTTTGTGTGTGTGTGACCCAGCAAACAGAGCAGTGCCAGCCTCACCAGTGGCTCTGTCACCAGGGCACCTGTGTCCTGAGAAGGGCTTTGCCTGCTCAGTGAGGGGACAAAAGGTTTCTGTGGTGACCTCAACCTCTTGCTCTTTTTTTTTGCCTGGGTAATAAAGGAGGGGAGTGACCCCTTGAAAGGAACAACAGGCTGGGTTAAGAGCCTAAACCTCCACAAGGACACAAATGCGTGATGTGCTGCCCTTTAAAGCATTTTCTGCTCCTGCTCAGCCAGCCCCAGACAGCAGAGAGGGCAGTGTGAGCCAGGCTGACCCTGAGCCCAGGGCAGGACAGGCTGGAGCATCTCTACCCTCTGTGTGCCCAGACCAAAGGGCCAGCTCAGGTGTGGTTTGATGGCCAGGTTAGACTCAGTTTTGGTGCAAATGGGTTCTGGTGAGCTCACCATGGAAGTAAATAGGGGCAAGGTCTCCTCTGCCCCCATGGCTTCTTGTGAAAGGCATATACCTCATTAACACTCTTTGGAGGAGCTTTCAAAGGAGGTGAATCAAAGCCTTCAACTCAGACTTTTTAAAGCTCTCTGATAGGTCTAATTCAGCTACCACAGGTTTTTAAAACACTCTAATTGAAAATAATCCCCCACTCCCTATTAACGTTAACAGGCCTGGCATAAAGGACTTTAAAGCTCTGAAATATTTAGCTGACTATTATGTTTATTTCTTTTTTTTTTTGTCCTAGATGTTTTTTCCACTCTTTGTTCTCCCTTTCATTCAATTTTTCCTTCACAGACCCTGTTTTCTGTATCTCTGGTTATTGGTATTCTTTCTTTTTTTCCCAGAATTTCCTCTAATTGAGTGCTGGATGTCATTCACCCCTTGCAGAGTGGACTGTGGTTCTTCTAATGACCTACTGTAACAATGAGGGGTCTTCTTGCAGACCTCCCAACACCCACCTTGTTCCCTGGCCTGTGTCTGTGCCATTCCCTACCCAGCACTTTGCCCCTGTTCCTAATGAAAATCGAATGTAAGAATATATTGTATTTATATAAATATTTATTTTATAATACATAAATAAATCCAGCTGCGTCCTGGGCTGCATCCAAAACTGTGTGGGAAGCAGAGCAGGGGGATTGTGCCCCTCTGCCCCCCAGGTGAGACCCCTGAGACCTGCAGAGCTGCCTCCAGCCCTGGGGCCAGC
>JAWWTY010000001.1:117029616-117043510 GCA_035222235.1 Margarornis squamiger
GGCTGGAGGCAGCTCTGCAGGTCTCAGGGGTCTCACCTGGGGGGCAGAGGGGCACAATCCCCCTGCCCAACCTGCTGGGGATGATCCCAGGACACAGGAGATTCCTGGGCTGAGCCATGTCCAGCCTCTCCCCCACCAGCACCCCCAGGTCCTTCTCCCAGGGTTGCTCCATCTGCTCATCCCCAGCCTGGATCAGGGACAGGACTTGCCCCAAGCAGGTGCAACACCAGCACTTGGTCTTGTTAAACCTCATGAAACCCCCTTGTGCCACTTCTGAAGCTTGCCCAGGTCCCTCTGGATGACTCCATCCTTCAGGAGTGTCCCCTGCACCCTCAGCTTGGTGTCACCTGCAGATGTGCTGCAATCCCTTCCCATCTGTGCCATCACTGAAGATATTCACTGACATTGGTCCCAGTACAGACCCCTGAGGGAAATTTGGGGGGGTGAATTGCACATGCCAGTACCAACCACGTTGGATTCTGTCCCTGGGGAGCGATCCCTGCACACCCTGGGTTTGGGAACGGCCCCTCCAAGCTCGGAGGGTCCTTCTTCCTGAAAGGCAAGAGCTGTCCTACCCCACAGGGGGATGTGTGAGCATGAACTCCCCGTGAAAAGAGAAGTGTCCTGCGTGGATCACAATTTATCTTGTGTGAGAGGCCTCCCCAGGGCTGGCCATGGCTGTGGACAAAGGACTCCTGGCCCCAAAGTGTTGGGCCAGGTGATGGAGACAACTCCTGGGGATGGGAGAGGGAGAGGGGGAAGGTGAGGGATGGAAACATAGAATTAGTAGGATATCTTTGTGCTTAAGAGCTGCCAAGTGCTCCACCAGGGTTATTCAGCTGAAATAAATAAAAAGGAGGTGAGCTCTGCAACAAAATAAAAGCAAAAGGCTGTAATTGCAGTAGAAGAAGGCAGAGAGAGGTACTTATGAATGAGAATAACATTTGAAGCTGGTTTTAAGCTTTAAGCTGGTTTTAAATAACATTTATACCTTTTAATTTAAAGTCAGGCTTTTTTTGGGGGGGAAAAAACCCAAAGAAAATCCACGTGGATTTTAGTACATCCTGGGAAGTTGCCCTCTGCTCATAAAATCATGGAATGTCCTGAGGTGGAAGGGACTCACAAGGACCATCAGGTGTCCCAGTAAGGGTTATCTTTTCCCACGTGGCTGCAGGGGCAGATCCAAGCTGAGTGTTGAGCGTGGCAAGAGTCTCTTAGAATGTTCCTTGTGAGAAGCAGCAGTGAGACCCAGCAGCTGAGGAATGCATCACAGTCAAAATAATACAATTATTGCCTTTCTTCTTCCATTCTGCCATGGATTAACCTTTTCTTTCTCCAGTCCCACAGGCTGGTCCTCCTCTGGTGTAGGAAATGAAAGTTAAGGAGGCTGCCCTGAGTTCAGTAGTTTGTCTGGACTCCACGCAGTAAATAATTGCCTCTTCAAGGAATTTCTGTGCAGGAGAAAGTAGCAATCTCTTTCATGTTTGGAAGGAGTATTGGAATTAATCATTCATTTATCTTAATTGGTTAGGGTTTGGGGGTTTTATTTTTGATCTTGCTAGAAGAGACTTTACTTCCAAAAATATTTCTTTTGCTCCTTACCTGTGATCATTGCTTACATTTAATGCAACAGCTAATCCCCCATGCCTGATAATTTACACTCAGTCAAGTTGCCTTAAAGCCTAAGAAAGATTTCTATCGAGCCCAGCGAGGAAAGGCAGAGACCCTGGTCAAAAATGCTGCACCCTCTGCAAAGGTCAGGAACCAAGTGAAGATGGCACATTTTAAAATAACTTAAATCAAAGGCCACATAAAACTGCTGCTGAGAAGCCTTTTGTGTCCCCTGAGTGAATCTAACTGTGCAGAGCCATTAAAACAATTTCCTCTTTTGCCTTGTGTAAAGGGTGGGTTTGCAGTTTGAAGTCAAGCAGGGTTTTATTTCCACAACTGGGAAACGGGAGGGAGGAAGGAGAGATGCAAGAAAAAAAGGGGCAAATGAAATAATTTGAAAAAGCCAGACCCATTGACCTTGGACTAAATGCTCAAACCATCTTCACCGTGAATAATTTCAGAGGTGGCCCTGGGTGGTCTCGCTTCCCAAGACACCTCCCAAGGGCAGATTTTGCTGTATTAAAGTGGGGGAAATGGATTATACCTGGAGGTGGGAGGTTGCTTTGATTGCAGCCACATCCACAGGACTTTAGGAATCCTTGGAACCAGCACTTGGGAGCTTTGAGCCTTCAGCTGTGCAGGCAAAGGCCCCCCACTAATGATGGGGAGTTCATGCCATGAGTTCACACAGTAGGCCAGGCTCCAGAGAAGCAAATTCCCTTGCAGGGAGCCCTGTGAGCTTGGGCATTGTGAGTCATTTACAGGAAGGTTGGGTTGCACATCTTGCACATAATTCAAGAAGAAGCAGATTCTACCAGTTTCTGCTGAGGTGCAAAACTGGGAGCCGGAAAGCCCCGGGGAAACTTGCACACCCATCTGTGGTCCCCACTCATATGAGAAGTGCTGCTGTTTTCCCTCTCACCACAGACCTGTCTGTGAAATGAAAACCAGCATGAAAATGAAAAAAAAATTAAAGCAAACATCACACTCTCAGGTGTTGAGCTTTGCATGTGGAAACCCCAAGTTTTGGGAGCAGCTCTTCTATGTACACCAAGTGTTTTGCTGGAAAATGAGACTATTTATGACTTTCTTTCCTTATTAGCAATGCAGACATTTGTGTCTGTAGCCCACTTAGTTCCAGATATGCAAAACAGGCACGTTTTTAAACAGCAGGATGAGCCACAGCCTTGTTGTAGCATGTTTATCACAGGGTTATGGGCCCATCACCTCCTCTTCACCCACTCACACTCCAGACATCCAAGCTGAAGTGAATTAATATTTTAGAAGAACAAGCAGCTACAGGAGCTTTTACAATGTGTTATTACCCTTCCTAAGCCTAATTTCCCAAGGACAGGAAGGACAAGTGGGGTTCAGTTTGGAAAAACCAATGGATTTTACACCCAGTGCTGCCTGGGCCAGAAATCAGTGCTCGTTCATTCAAGGAAGTTTCTTTCTCCAACAAGCTGAGGAAAAACAATGAGGGCAAATCAAAAGGATAAAAATTGCATCAACAGGAAATTTCTGGTGTATTCTGCACTAAAAATCTGTGATGACTTTGCCTTAGTGGCTTTTTTACATCTTCAGATCAAAAATCCTCAGTTAGCAGAGCTCTGTAAAGGAGGGAAAGAAAAAGTTCCCTTCCCTTCCATGAGTTTGAGCAAAAGAGAAGGTAAAGGAGAGAAAAAAAAACGAGTTTGAGCAACAGAGAAGGTAAAGGAGGGAAAGAAAAAGTCCCCTTCCCTTCCATGAGTTTGAGCAACAGAGAAGCTCAGCCTGCAAACAACAGCAGTGTGTGGGAACAGCTCTGTGCTCTCCCAACTCTTGCACAAAGAAAAGGAATATTTTTTCATCCCCTGGAAGTTCATTAGGATGGAAGCCCAAAACCTGTTGGTCTTCACCTTTGGGTCGTGTCTTTCCATGAAGATGCTGTTCCTTTTTTGCAAGACCCTCTTCCTCACCTTCTCCTTTTGCTGCTTGGGTTTTTCTTTCCCCCCACTTTGGCCATCCCACTCCAGTCTGTCGCTGCTCCTTTTCTTGGAGTGTGGGATGGCCCTGGACAGGGAGAGATGGAGAATTGCTGTGCTTCCCATCCCAGTGGTGCTCTGCAGCACATCCCAAACGTGTCAGGCAGCATCTCTCCCCTGCCACAGCCTTCCCACACTGGCAAGGGAAATAGCACTGGGAAACGTGTCCCTGTGATATATTTTGCACCCTTGTGCTCGCCCAGCTGACCAAAATAATAATTCAAAAGCTGGAAGTGATTGAAATGTTGCCTGCAGAGATCAGGATACTTGTCTCTCGGACAGGATGAAGCAAATATTTGATGTCACAGCTCGTGCTCTGAAGGAAAAGGCGAGGGAGAGGAGAGTTTTTGCCAGCACAGGGGTTCGACAGGAACCTCCCAGCTCGCTCAGACTTTCAGCATTGCACTGCCTCTTCATGGTGAAAACTTTTTTCCCCCAGGAACCTTTTTATCCCCAGAGCTAATTTCCTTTGTCTGAAATGCCCAGGAAAGCCTCCCAGCCCAGCGTTTTCACAGGGCTCCCTCCAAGTTTTCCCTTTGGTCTTAAGAAGATTTCACCTTACAAGTGCTTTCCCTTTCTGATGGATCCAAACAAGGCTCCCCACTTTCTAGGCAGATTAATTTCGGTTTTCTATTGCTGGGGCATCCACCCCCCAGCCACGTGATGCCCCAGCTTTTCAGAAGTAGGTAAAGCCTGTAAAGAGGCAGCTGTGTTCCAACTCTTTGAACAGTGTCTCTTATAGAAGAGGAGAATAGATAAGCCCTCCTGCAAACACTGTTAGTAGAGACCAGTAATCAGTGTCAGAGAAGTCTGGGAATGAATGTGTCAATTTACCTCAGGCTGTGCACTTCAGAGCTGGGCTTTGCCCTACATTGGGTCTGCCCTAAGCTTGGTCTGTAACTAAAATTAAAGCATTTTGTTATGGCAGGGGTTTGTTTCTAAACTGCAGATTTTCCCCCTTTGTGTGGAAAGGGGATGGTGCTCTAAACCTGCCTCTCTGGGGGTTTTGCATCATGAATATATATATATATATATATTTATTATATACCAAGCACCCATTGCTTAGGGATGTGGGCACATGGAAACAGATCTGTTGATAAATAAATGAAACAAAACACAATTCAGACCTTCCCTTCTCCCCTGGCACATCAACTGGCTCTAAAACAGTCCTTAAAAGCCACATATTGGGCAATACATGTTTCCTGTCATTCCTAAGGGAGGGATACCTGGGAGCTGCAAAGCATCTTTATTTGTATTGCACCAATATTTGCACCTTTTGAGGGTTTTACTCCAGTGCTTGTCAGGTTAAAACCTCATACACACACATATGTATATATAAATATATAAACTCTGTTCCATATAAAGCTAAAAACAGGAGGCTGGAAAGTGCTCTCCCCATATCTAACCCTGGGCAGGCTGAGGTGAGGGGAGCACACTCAGAAATCCAGCTGCAAAAATCCCCTCCCTGTCATTCCTGCAGAATCAGTGCTTCAAGCACTACCTGGGAACAAGGACAAGATGCCTGCAGCTGAATTCCAGGGGAAAAATAGGAATATAAGCACATCCAGCTCTGGAATCGGATGGTGAGACACTGAGATGAGGCAGCAGCTCCGTGAGCTTCTTGTTCCACAAAAGGAGGGAAAGCTGAGATATAGGAGAGAAACCCTCAGGAAAATCATGGAGATCTTGGCTACTTAAAAGATCAGCAATTCAAAGCAGCTAATCTGAGAGTATTCAGGGAAAGCACTTCACTTTGGATCTCCAGGATGGAGGAGGCTTTAAAGTCCTTGAAAGCAAAGGAACAAAAAAAGTGGCCCAAGGCTATCCGAGAGAAAGGGGGAAATTTCAGAAAGAAGATCTTCGCACCAAATGGATAAATAAATAAATTGCTTTACAAAAAACGAGAGAAGATGGAAAGGGACGCAAAGATGGAGAGGGAAGGGGAGGAGAAAAAGGTTGGGAGCTTTGTTCTGAGCAGGAAAGTGCAAGTACAAAGTGAGAATGTCCAAGAGTTAAGCTGAGGTAAATTTTTTTGAGGGGAAAAAAACCCCCAAAAGAAGTAGCAGAAGATTTCTCTAGAGTATCCATAAAAGGAAATAACACAGCCAGTGGGAATAAGTCAAGCATTAAAGATCATTCATTTGAGAGGCAGATGAACTTTAATATCTCACCTCATCTCCTGACAAATATGCCATTGCTGATAATGAGGGGCCACGTGGAAAGGTGACTCTAAAATGGAAATAGGTCGTGGCCTTGACAATGAAATTGCAGTTTCAGTGGAAGAAATTTTCTCAAAACTGGTCACATGAAGGGGTGGGACCACAAAACCGTGGGGTTGTACCTGTGTTTTATAAGAGGTGGAGAGTAGAGCATCTTTGAGGACATTGTACACCACAGCACTCTGTGAGGACATTTTTGGGGAGTCTGAAGGAGTCTTGGCTCTGTAAGGACATTTTTGGGGAGTCTGAAAGAGTCTTGGCTCTGTAAGGACATTTTTGGGGAGTCTGAAAGAGTCTTGGCTCTGTAAGGATATTTTTGGGGAGTCTGAAGGAGTCTTGGCTCTGTAAGGATATTTTTGGGGAGTCTGAAGGAGTCTTGGCTCTGTAAGGATATTTTTGGGGAGTTTGAAAGAGTCTTGGCTCTGTAAGGATATTTTTGGGGAGTCTGAAGGAGTCTTGGCTCTCAGTAGTTTCCAGAGGCCACAGAAATCAGTGGCTGCAGCAGAAGAGAAGAGCTGTGTGAAATCTGACAGTGCAGCACAGGAAGGACCATCAGGTGGTCTCAGAACTGCTCCTTCTCCACCTCTGTTAAGTTAAAATTAAGTTTACTAAGGGTATGAGGAGTTCAGACTCATTTCTGAGAAATCTTAACTTCTCCTCTGTGTGTTAGACCTGAATGCAACATCTTGTTCCAGACTGGGAAAGAATTCCATGGGAAAGAGCCTAAATTTCTCCTAGGCTTAGCCTGTGGAGTCCTACCAATCCATAGGGCTGTTCCAGCTCCTCCAATGAGGACATCAACAATGCCTTGATAGGGAGGGCTTGGGTTCGTGCCAGAGTAATTACTCTTATGTATAAACTTCAGAGTGATTAAAAGATTCCACCTTTGTTTTAAATGATCATTTGGGAGTGCTCTTTGGAACGGTTATACCCAACACCAGCATCATCTGAATTTCTGTGGCTGAAAATGGTATCTCCAAAGGGGCAGCACTTCATTTAAACACTTCACCCCAATAACAGCAATAATGAAGCCTCTAAACTGCTCTTTCTCTCTCACTTTCAGCCCTTCCATCACCAAATGAAATGGAAGAGGAAGATAAATAAGCTGACCTGGCAAACGAGGTCTAATAGGAACTAGGAGGGTGCAGCACTGGCCCTGAAGAAGACACTGTTAGAGCTTTATCCAGAAATATCCCTCTGCCATATCCACATTCACCCCTCAGCTCTCCGTGCCTGAGCTGGAAAGGTTCAAAAACACACACACCCCCCAAAAAAAGGATGCAATTTAGTGAAATGTAATGAAACTGTAAAAGTGAACGATGCGTAGATTTAGTGAAAAGCAAGAAATACTGCAAAAAGAAGGGAAGTGTTGGAGAGAGCCCTGACATTGCCCCCTGGCATTGCCCCCCTGGCATTGTCCCCCTGGCATTGTCCCCTGGCACTGACCCCTGGCATTGACCCCTGGCATTGACCCCTGGCACTGACCCCTGGCATTGACCCCTGGCATTGCCCCCTGGCACTGACCCCTGGCACTGACCCCTGGCATTGCCCCCTGGCATTGCCCCCTGGCATCCCTTAAGGCAGAGCTCCAAAACAGCTGCAAACAGAGATTATTTCCCCCCAGAAATCAGGTAACTGAAATAAAGGAAACTACGAGGTACCAGCAAGCACAAATAATTAAAAAGGATTTTGGAAATAGGTGACTAGTGAAATAAAGGAGGAGTTGAATGAGAACTGCACAGACACAAGTGGGGACAATACCTGCAAATGACAGGCCACTTTCACCCCACCAAAGGTTTCTCAGTGTTCCAAAGGCCTGGAAGGGCTTTGGAACTGCAGACTGTATCATTTCAAAATCTTCCTTGCACTCTTGTGCTTCAAGTCACCTTTAAATCACAGTGGTGAGTATTTACAGCTCCAAAATCCAAGGACTTTACAGGTTGGTTTTGTATTTCACTTGTTTAGTGTTTATCAGGTGTTGTTGCTAAAGAGTAACCAAATAGTGAAAGTAAAATATATTTCAAATTAGTGCTCATTCTGACCAGGATTGGCTTCATGAATTAAATCCTCTGGAATTTAATATAATTCTTTATGCCATTTGGAATTGCTGCAGGAGCATCATGTGATTAAAATCAGAGAATCAGACAATGATTTGGGTTGGAAGGGACATTAAAGCCCATCCAGTGCCACCCCCTGCCATGGGCAGGGACACCTTCCACCAGCCCAGGGTGGCTCCAAGCCCCGTCCTACCTGGCCTTGGACACTTCCAGGGATGGGGAGTCCTCAACTACTCTGGGCAATTTAATCCAATTATGCTGAAAATGAGAATTGTGCCCTGGGTAAAGTTAAAAATCAAGCCTCGAGTCAGACTTGGTAGGGAGAGAAAAAGGTATTACATTTTCAGGGAAATGTAGCTGAGTAAATAGTGCCCTGTTACTCCAAACTGAGCTCCAGAATATGTGCAGGTGTGTGTGCAAGCACTGAGTGTATATAAAGTTAACTCATTTACATGTGTGAACAGCAAGAAAATGATTTCAAACAAAACAACTCAGTATGGATTAAAATTTGCCTCCAGCCCTGTTATGATTTGGGAGTTACCACCAGACAAGGGATTCATAACACCTACAAATACATTAATTGCCATTCTTACATTTGGAAGCTTTTTATTTTCTTTTTTAAAAAAACCTCTGATCTGGCACTGGTGATTCTCAAAAGAGGTACAGCCTGCCACGAGGGATCCTACATCTCATAAAACCCGTTGTTGTAGAGGAATTCTTGCTAAAAGGTGATTTAGGGCGAGAAAGCTTCCCCCTTTCCCTCAGGACAGAGATCCTCAACCCTGTTGCAGGGTGGACGTGGCAAAACATTGGTATTCCACACTTGGCATGGAAGCAGAGCCATTCCCTGGGTTTGGAGGAGGGAAATGCTCGTGCCCCTCATTCTTGTGGCGTTTTCCATGAGCCCCTCACTTTTCCACGAGCCCCACGACACTTGACAAAGGCCAGGACTTTGGATCAGTGCACCACGGGCTCAAGATGTGCTCTGGAAAACGCAGTTCCCCTCATCTTTAATATTCTCCATTTCCTTTTATCCCAACCTTTACTCTCCCAGGAGCTCGATCGCTCTTAGATGGCTCGGTGGTTCCAGTGGCCCTTTTCTTCCAGCCTGGACAATGTCATTTATAATCCCAAACCTCCTGGAAAGGCCTGCAGAGGCCAGGTCATACAAGGCTTTCCAAATGAATTCCGAGAGCAAAACAACTGCCTGCAGCAGGAGGGTAACTTTATCTTGATTTCAGGGGCTTTGGTTACACGAAAGTGAGAATATCCAAACACTTCTGCGTGTAGCAGAATACCGTGGAACACATTTGGAAAGGATCAAGCCGAGGCTACCTAAATCATCCAATAAAATCTGCGACATAAAACATCTAATAAATTGTAATGGCGAGGACTTGTGCAGAGAGGCTGAAATTCCAGCTATGCACTGGAAATAAAAGTTTGGTCACATAGCCCCTTCTCTTTTTTTATTCCCCTTTTGCTGCCTTTACTGGCCATTGGGCTGGAAGTGTCCAGTTTCACTGGAACACCACGGAAAACGTTTGGCACAGCTCTCAAAGGAGAAATGATTTGGCATGCTGCGATTTGCTTTATGGTTTGGGGGATACTTTATTAATCCCTCGAGTTTCAAATCTCTTAAGACCATGATTAAATAATAAAAAATAATAATAATTAAAAAAAAAAATAACCAAAAAAACCCAACCCTAAACTTCCTTGGTGCAAAGGCAGCTGAGATCATGAAGGAAAAGGATCATAAAACCCCTGTGACAAAGCACTGAGGATTTCATAGCAAATTACGGAGTTAAATAATGATGGAATCACACAGGAGAATAAAACTCCCTAATTCAGTTAAGCACTGGGTAAGTCAAGCTGAAATGCTGCTAAGACGAGAAGACTTTTGTGATCATGTTAGGAAGAATGATAGCCTTGTGTTCCATATCCTGTTCCTCAACTTCAGCACCTCTAAGACGCAGTGCAAGAAAAAGAATGCAGGGAACACACAGGAGGGAGCTGGAAGCATCTGTTTTGGGGCTCTTTGTTCCAGCCTATAGGTATGCCCTCTGCATTGCATCTTTCTGCATTTTTGCTGCTGAACTTGCCTTAAAGACCTAACAACCAAGACTGGGGAGCTATTCAACAGAGGTGACAGCACGTATTACATACTGTCTAAACCAACCTCTCTTAGAAACAGGACAGAAGATACTTGGGATTACTCTCTAGTCGTCATGACCCAGGAATTAAATTCAGTTTGGGTGGATTTTTGAAGCTGCAAAGATGTCTACTTCATGATTTTTTCCACAATTTTTTTCTCCTCATTTTAAATGTGGCTCGTGATGTCCCTGTAAGTTTGACCACTAATTCAGGTAAAATTAACTTTAATGAATCCTGCAGAAGGCAGCGTGAAGGGCCTTGAGGAAACCCTTGACATAACAGAGCAGGAGCAAAGGTTTCCTCAGGAACACCTTCTTCTTCGTTACCTTCCAGGCTATTTCTGCCCACAGGTTTTAATTTTAATGCAGGTGATGACCTAGTGCAGCATGTGGACTTGTTAATTTTTTGTTTATTAAGGGTTAATGATCTCAGTGAGGCAACAGGTTGCACAGAGTGTGCAAGGAGTGGCACATGTTCCACTGAGGTGCCATGGGCAGGTGAGCTCTGCCTGGACATGGTGCCACCCACTGCTTTTCCCTGCAGGTTCCTTCCCTCGAGGCCAGGGCAGTGGCTTAGCCTAAAAATAGTGGTCATGGAATCATTGGGGTGGGAAAAGCTTTCCAAGGTCATGGAGCCCACCCTGTGCCCGATGTCCACCTTGTCCCCCAGCCCAGAGCTCTGAGTGCCACGGCCAGTCCTGCCTTGGGCACCTCCAGCCCTGGGCACTCCAACCCTCCCTGGGCAGCCCCTGCCAAGGCCTGACCACCCTTTCCAGGCAGGAATTATCCCAATATCCAATCTAAACCTCCCCTGTCCCAGCCTGAGCCTGTTCCCTCTGCTCCTGTCCCTGTTCCCTGGGAGCAGAGCCCTGTCAGGGAGTTGCAGAACCAGAAGGTCCCCCCAAGCCTCCTTTTCTCCAGGATTGGATCACAGAGGATCAGTGGGAGAAACCACACTGTGGAAAAGGACATTCCAGGTCTGTAACTCGCTGCTTTCACTGCTCCTCCAAGTAAGATGAGAGTGGTATGAAGGAATGGCCACAGGTCCGTGAAGTTTCAAGTGGAACCAGCTGCCCAACACGGAGGGAAATGTAAACCACACATTTAACAAGGTCCATAACAAAGCAGGTGGCCCGACCGTGCCAGCCCCAAACACCAAGGAGCTGAAAGCTGCAAACCCCTTCTTGTCTGGCTTGTTCTTGCAAGGCTGGGACTTCCCTGAGCCAATATTTGACATAGTTCTTAGCTCACTAATGTCTGCTTTGCTCTCGGTTGGGGCTCCACTCCAAGCACTCTGATATTACTGAAAATACTTCCATAGGCTGTGATGGGGATTTGATTGGAACCAGAGGTAATGGATAGCAAGGAGAGGTTTGGAGAGCCCTTAGTGGAGCGAGCAGAGGGAAGCAGACAGAAAAAGAGAGGGATGGTAAGTTAGCACAGGGTCAGGATCCCAATCTAATGACATCTGTTCAGAGATAACAGCAACCAAGCCTTTGCCTCGAGTTTTAACAAATGCATTTGATGTAGAGAATTATATGAAAGAAAAAAACAGAGATCTGTGTCACAGGTAATAAAAGCTGAGTCACAATTACTCAGCAACAACTGCACATGCAGGTCCCACGTATTTGTAATACCCCGATGATCTTCTGCATCTCACTCAAAATATCCTTCACAGCTCTAATTCTGAAATATATCCCAAGCCCATCCCACCCTCCTGGACCAGACAGGGCAGCACCATTTAGGAAGAGCACAGGATGGGAAGGGGGCAGCCTAAGAAGCAATTTAAATTTTCCTCTGCTGAAGCAGAAGAGGCAGAAAACAGCAAAAACCATCCCAGGTCCCAGTGACCAAGGAGTGCTGTGGTGACACACACATGGGGCTGTCACCCCAAGGGGACAGGCGTTCTCCATCAACCACTGTCAGGAGGGAAGGACAAAGGAACAAAGTCTGGGTGGGAGCCTGACATTCCTGAAAGAGCAACAACCAGGGGAAAAAAAGGTGTAACAGAGCAGGAAAGGGATGAGTGATGCCCAGTGTGTAGGGGAAGAGACTTCTTCCAAAAGCCAGGACGCCCCAGACATGAGTCACAGAAAGGAAAGAGGAGGAAGAAAACCAGGATTAACTCGAAGACCACCATTTGTGGAGAGTCCTGCAATAAACCCCGACTGACAATCCCCTCTCCCAGGACAAGCCTTCAGGTTCTGGCACCTCATTCTCATGATAAATATTCCAGCAAGAGCAGGAAGAGACACAACCTGAGCACGGTTTAACAGCAACTCGTAGACAATAAAATAGGAAATGGTGCATACACGAGACGTTTTTATTGTGCTCTTCGTTTTTATAACTTTGCAGTCTTCTTATTACTGATCAGAATGACTTCCTGCACTTCTGTCCTATTATACACCTAATTATTGGTGCTGTTGCTGCTCCAGCAACAACAACAGGACTTTTCTCAGCGCATGTTTCAGAAGTCCCTTCCAGTTTTCCCACTTTTGGCACAACACAAGAAGTTGCTTACAAGGGACCTCATGACTCCCAGCCAAGTTTGGAGACGTATAATCGGTTGCAAATGTTTTGGGGTGGCTGACTGATGAATGCAGTAACTTTAGCATTTATCCTATTTTTTACCATTAGCAAATCTTGGATATTTTCAGGACAGCAGCACTTTCCCTTTTTTTTTTTTTTTTGTCTTTTATGATTAAAAAAAACCAAAACCCAACAAACCTTCAGAAAATTATCAAAATAGCTGTTTGACACATTGATTGGTCTGCTGCTCCTAATAAATACAGTAGTGGTGTTGCAGTGATGAACTTTCCTAGCATGATAGGATACCATTCCTAACATAATAGGATCATTTTTACCAGAAGAAAACACAGTGTCAAAACACAGTTACCTGCCATTCTTTACACTTTATAAACCCCCCTTTCTTTCCTGCCTTCCCAGCTCAGCCTCTTTCCCTCATAATGATACACTTCATCCTTTCAGGAAAAAATCAGTGACTCACACAACAGTCCCTACACAACCCTGGTTCCTTCATCCACCTCCTCCTCAGTTCTAAACCTGCCCATCATTTAGAGTTGCTCATTTTGTTGGGTTTTTTCTCCCATTCAGCATGTCACCTGTGATTTACATGAACAATAAATCCAGCCAGAGGTGCCTTTGTGAGGGCTTGAAGCTGTTTTTACACCAAGAGCTTGAGGTGGAATATTTCTCAACTCCTCCATCCTGACCACTGTTGCATCTTTCTCATTTTGCAGTGCTTAAAATGTAATTCTGCCACTTCAGGACCTCAGCATGTTCACCGTGGGAATCTCAGAGTGATTAAACAAGACAGCAATAAAGTAAAGCAAAACCATCCTGGAGGTAAATGGTTTGGATTCCCTTTTCCCTGTGTCCCCAGATAACATCATTTTAATATCAGGAGTGATCTGAAATACAACTACCCAAGCATTTCTGTGTTTGTGTCCCAATGGGCAGCACAGCCCCAGCACTCAGGATGACACATGAGGGTCTCAGCAGCCTAAAGACCAGCCTGGACCTTGGGTGTGGATGTTGATCTGCTGCAAAAAAAGGGGGAATTCCTGTGCCTCACTTGCCTCTTCGTGTCTTTGTTGTGTTCTGTCTTATCTTTAGATGGCAGACTCCTGGAGGAGTGGAGGCAAAGGATCCCTCTTTGAGAAACTACAGATACAGGGTATGAAGAGGCACCTCTTTGGGTTCACTATGGAATTATGGAATGGTCTGGGTTGGAAAGGACCTCAAAGCCCACCCAGTGCCACCCCCTGCCACGGGCAGGGACACCTTCCACCAGCCCAGGGTGCTCCAAGCCC
>JAWWTY010000001.1:117103284-117114498 GCA_035222235.1 Margarornis squamiger
CCCAAGGCTGCCAGAGCTCCAGGAGCCTTTGGACAGCGGGACAGGGACAGGGGGAGTGTTGGGGTGTGCTGGGCAGGGCTGGGGTGGCACTGGATGGTCCCTGGGGGTCCCTGCCAGCTCAGGACATTCCATGAATCCATGGTTATTTCTTCTGCCAGCCCCTGCCTCGCTCCCCAGAAGGACCAGGCACAGACAAGCAGGGCTGGAGAAATCAGCCTGTTTTATAAAGGCGAGGAGAGGACCCAGCCAAGGGGAAAGGAGCCCCCGAGGGCTGTAAAGACTCCCGGTGGGAAGGAGCGACGGGAGCCAGAGAGTCCACAAACACTCCCAATTTCTGATTAAATCGTTTTATTAATAGGCTAATATAACACACAGCTGAAGTGTTTGGGGAGCTCCTCTTTGCTTGAGAGCTGCTCTGGGAGACTCCAGTGTGGAAGCAGCAGTGAAAGCATCCTGTGTTTCCCTGCAGTCGTTCTGTGCCAGGACTGCCAGGGCAGGCAGAGCCTTCCAAGCTGCATCCAAGCCTTGTGTGCCCCACAAGGGGCAAGGGGAGCAGAGGAAGGGAAGAACCTGCCCAGAGCAGCCCCGAGGGCTGGGACTGTGCAGGGATGACAAGGAGCCAGCTCGGGCTGGGTTGGTGCTTTCCACCTGCCTCTGAGTTTGGGGCTGTGTAGTGTTCCCAGAATAAACTTCCACTCATGGGAGCATACAATATAATACTTTAAAGACAATAAATAAGTATATCTATATAATGAAGTCTAATAAATTACCAACTATAATATTAAATGCAATATCTTTCAGTAATAGATACAATACTTGGTTAGTCTATAATATTAAATGCAATATATTTCCTAAATATATAGAATACTTATTCTATATATTCTATATATAGAATAAATATTATTCTATATATTATTATTCTATATATTATTCTATATTGTTCTTTAATAACTCATGTTATTAATATAGTAATATATTTTCTTAACCTGAATTATTAATACAGACTAGGTGTGGGAATGACTGTGTTAGTTCTGGGCCTACTCTACAAGCACAGGCCAGTGGGATTGGGATAAAGGGAAGGGGTGAAAGGGAAGAGAGAAAGAACTGATGACTTAAAGAGGGGGAGAGAGGGAAAGGAAGAGAAAAAGAGATCCTCAGTCTTTGTTCCAGTGTCACTGCAGCTGAGGGGATGTGAGTGCTTGTCCCAGTGTCACTGCAGCTGAGGGGATGTCAGTGCTTGTCCCAGTGTCACTGCAGCTGAAGGGATGTCAGTGCTTGTTCCAGTGTCACTGCAGCTGAAGGGATGTCAGTGCTTGTTCCAGTGTCACTGCAGCTGAAGGGACCTCCAAGGTCCTGGGCTTGCTGGGGGAACCTGTTCACGGGCAGGGTTCCCCTCTGAAGGTGGGTTTCTCCCTCCTGTGCCAATCAGTTCTCATGCACAGCCTCTTCTTTCAGACCCTTCTGGAAACAGGCCTGAGGTTTGGGGCTCTTTGGTGCTCCGGAGCCCCCTCCAGCCCACGGCCACTTCTGGGCCCTGTTCCCGTGCTCGTGCTGTGCCGACCTGCGGGAAGCACGGCAGGGATGTTCCCGCAGACGGTGCTGCCCGACCTGCCCTCTCTGGCCGGGCTGGCACGAGAGGGCTCTAATGGTGCGGCCAGCGGAGCAGGCGCCGCACAGCGCGGAGCAGCCACCCCGGGCGCCAGGGACCTTCCCTGGGCACGGCCCTCTGGGCCTCGCAGCCGTCCTGCGACAGCACAGGGACACGGCCCTCTGCCCATGGGGACACTTCTGCGGCTCTTCTGACCTCCCCCCGCCACACCTCCTGCTCTCTCTTGGCTTCCCCTGGGGGATGCTCTTGGCCAAGGCTGTCCTTCCCTTGGCACAGCTCTTGGCCTTTCTCAGCTTCCCCTTGGGAAAGCTCTTGGTGAAGGCAGAATTTGCTGTCCTTCTGCTCAGCCACGGCCTCTTCCCCTTGGGAAAGCTCTTGGTGAAGGCAGAATTTGCTGTCCTTCTGCTCAGCCATGGCCTCTTCCCCTTGGGAAAGCTCTTGGTGAAGGCAGAATTTGCTGTCCTGCTCAGCCATGGCCTCTTCCCCTTGGGAAAGCTCATTCTCCTGGTCATTCTCCCCTTGGGGCAGCTCCTTGTCGTCTTGCCCTCGGTCTGCCTCCTCTTGGAAAAGTCCACGGAGGTTGGACTCTTGCCCTCGGGCCAGCTCTTGTTGCTGCTCCTCTTCCAGGTCTCTTGAGCTGCATTGGACTCTGCTCATCTCACCGAGCAGGGCCCTCCTTGGCAGCTCCTGCAGGAGCTCCATGTGGGACACGCCGGCCGGATCCTTCCCATCCTCGTGGTGCCCTGGCTGTGGCGTGTCCATGGGGCTGCACGGGATGCTGCTTTCTTCCCCCTGGGTCAGTTCTCTGTAGATGTCCTCTTCCCATTGGCACACTTCTCTGTAAATGTCCTCTTCCAGCTCGGAGAGCTCTTTGTCCTCTCTCCCCTGGCACAGCTCTTTCTCAAGGCTGTCTTCCCGTTGGGAGGGATAATGGACATTTTCAAGTGCCAGCCCTTGGGAGGGCTTCCTGTCACTCTGGTTAAGCCCTCGGGAGAGCTCCTTGTTGTCACCCCCATGGTCCATGTCACTGTCGCCTCCGTCCTGGGACAGCCTTTGGCTCGCGATGTCCCCCCGTTGCTGCAGGCTGGCCTTGGTGAGCGGTGCCTCCGTGGTGCCCGCTGTGCCCAGGCCCCTCGTGTGCTGCAGTGCCGTGTCCCCCCCGAGGGCCAGCCCCTGCCCAGGCTGGTGCTGTGGCCGTGCCATGCCGGGGGGACCATGCTTGCCAGCAGGAGCAGCCCTGGGAGCCGCTGGCACGGGGGGCAGCTGCTTCCAGCTGGTGCTGGCAGTGAGTGCAGACCATGCCATGCCCTCCTGTGCCCCCCTGGTGGGGGCCAGCAGCACCGTGGGCACGGGGCTCTGGCACTTGGGGGGCAGTGGGATGGAGAGGCTGTGGCACTGGGGGCTCGTCTGTGCCGCGCTGCCCAGCTGTGAGCCCCAGCTGCCAGCGTCCCTCGGGCGCAGAGGTGGCAGCTGGGGGACCGTGGACACCCGTGGCACTGGTGGCAGCGGTGGCAGCTGGGGCATTGCTGACACCCGTGGCAGTGGTGGCAGCTGTGGCAGTGGTGGCACCCGTGGCAGCGGGGGCAGCAGTGCCTGCCTGCCCCCACGCAGGGAGCAGCCCTGGCTCCGGCTGCCCTGGGGCTCTCCCTGGGGCTGCCCCAAATGCCCCTCCAGCTGCAGGAGCTCCTCTGCCAGCCTGTGGCCCACCTTCAGCTGCTCCGTGCTGCCCGCCGGGGGCAGCTGCAGGTCAATCTGGGGGGAGAAAGGGGCGGTGTGGGACGAAGCACACGGGCTTGGCACAGCACCAGCCACCACTGGCACCTCCCTCCTGGCCTGTCCCTCCCCCTTGGTGTCCCTGGCAGGCTCAGCACTTGCCCCTGGCTGGGCGGGGATTTGGGCTTCCCCTTCTCCGCGTCCATCTCCCTCTTCAGTGAACACGCAATACTCCTGAAACATCACATCAGCCCTTCTGCAGAGTATTTATTTACAAACAAGACCGTTGCATTTCAGCCCATACCAGCTTTGATCCTGCAAACTCAAGAGCCCGAGTTTTAGTTTTTTTACAAAAAATACATTTGAACAAGTCAATAAAAGCCATTTCCATCAGCCCGCCCTCCTCCAAATGTACATTGCAAAGACAGACACGTGCTGCATCTTGCCAGCTGCCTACAAGAAATTCAACCAGAGTCTGAGGAAACAGAATAAATAATGAGGAAGGAATGGAAAACTACGCGGCAGAAAAGGGAAACAGAAACTTTTAAAGTCATCCCTAGTTCTGTTACAGCCCCCCATTCCAAAAGCAGCCCCCCAGTTTCTCCTTTCTGAAGTACAACAGTCCTGCACTGCCCTTCAGGGCATGTTTGAACAGAGGTCTTAAAACTGAAACACTGTCCATGGAAAGGAACTGCAAGCACGAGGAACATGATCTGAGGAAGTCAGGACAGGAGCAGTTCAACAGCCAAGAGTGTTGGCTTTATTCCAAAAAAAGACACCTCCTAAGGAATTCACAGCTCCAACACTTGCTTTTTTGTCTCTTCTTTTGATTTAGTTTCTGTATTTAGAAGCAAGAACCCTTTTTCTTGATGGCTGTTTGGGGGACAAATCCCAGCACAGAGCCCAAGGTGGATTTGCTGTCTTTGCTGGCAGCAATGGAACAATCCCACAGGACCCCACAACTCTGCTGAGCTTTGGCCTGGCAGGGACATCAAGGAAGTTCTTTTTTGTGTTTCTAAGATATTCCACTACTGACACTTTAGTAGAGGAAATAATCACAAGTATTAATGCTCAAAGAAGAGCCCAAGTCAACGAAAAAGCTTCCGTAGAAAAGTATTAAGATTCCTAATGGTAAAAATATTTGCAAATTTAATTACAAATACATTTCAAAAGCAAAGTCCTTAACTCAGTACCTCAGGGTTGGCCAATATGGACAGTGTTCCTTTAGAAGGGAGCGAAGGAAACATCTAAATGTGTCCAGTCTATACATTTAGATCAAACTGTCAGAGAGATCAGGTGAGGAAGCATTATATACAATTGGGAACCTCCAGAAAGGGGATTATGGGAGAGCAGCTAACACTGCTAAAACAGGGAGATATTAAGTACTACTGATCTCATGCATTTGTTCTACAACTTGCCCTAAAATTTCATCCACGACATCAATGTCATAATTGACTTGCTGCAGGTCCAGGTCGGGCAGGATGGTGGCCAGGAGTTGTCCGACGTTCACTCGCAGAGAGCGGAGCTTCAGGCTGGGAAGAAAGAATTCAGTGTGATTAGAAGGACTTTTGTGTTCAAATACAGAGCTCTTCATCTCGCAAAGCTGCACTGGAAAGGCTCTGGGTGTGACTCCCAGAAACCAACACGAAACTGACGCAGTTAAAACTGCAGAGGAGTTACGAGGTCTCGTCCAGGGAAAGGGCTTTGCCTCCTCTTTTGCTTTCCTTCCTGGATGTCCCTGCCCTGTCCTCTTCATGATCAAATGTCTTTCAAAGGAGCCATCCCTTCTCTGCAACATTTCCTTGCACCCTCCCACCTTTTACCACCTTCAGGAACCAGTTCTGACAGTGCTGTCATATCCCAACCAACTGGTGGTGGAAGTTACTTCCAAGTCCTGCAGGACTTGCAGACTCATTCTTTTAGGAAAAAGTTGGCAGCTAGAAGGGAAAATAAAATGAAACGCTGGCAGATCATTTCTCCTGTGGGTAAATGCCTTCCTTAAGACTGAAAGGGGGCTCTGGGAATTATCCAGCTCATTCTCCACTCCTCCTGCCAAACATTCCAAGCAGGGCTAACTCAGAGCAGGACCTTCTTGAAAGCGTCCAGAGATGGAGATTCCACTACTTCCCCATGTCCTTTGCTCAGGGGTTGACTACCCTCACTGTAAAAACCCCTTTTCTCTAACATTTAAACAGGAACTCCCTGGCTGCACTTTGTGGCTGTTGCCTCTCACCCCATCCCTGCCCTCCTGACAAGAGGTTGGCTTTGTCCCTGCACTCTCTCACCAGGCTGCACAAGAGAGCAGCAGCATTCAGGGCACCCCACTCTTTGTCAGGCTCTTTCCCTCTGCTTCCCCTGCTCTGCCTGCTGCTTTGGGCCCTCAGCAGTGCCACTGTCACTCCAGGGGACCCCGAGGTGGGCACAGCACCCCAGGTTTGGGCTCACAGTGCCCCAGAGCAGCAAAGAATCACTTCCCCAGCTGCTGGCTGGACTCTGGCCAGTACAGCCCAGTAGGCACTGGTTTCTCCCACCACAAGAGTGCACTGCTGACTCACGTTGCACTCCTACTCCACCACCACCACCACGGGTGCTTTCCTAGGAGGAGTCTCCAGCTTGTTCACCTGCAGGGACTTTGCAGGTGCCTTGGTTGAATTTTTCAGCCCATTTCAGGTGTTTTTTTTCAGCCCATTTTTCCTATTCCTCAGGGTCCCTCAGCAGCAGCTCTGCCCTCCTCTCCAATTTGATGAATTTATTGAGTTCATCTTGCTCTGTCACCTAAGCCATTGATCACAGAATCAAGGCTGGAAGAGACCTTTGAGCTCCTCCCGTGCCACTGTCACCAGTGCCACCACAATCCCTCCTAATCCATGTCCCCAAGGGCCACATCCAGACACCTCTGGGACAGTCCCACAGACAGTGACTCCACCACTCCCCAGGACACTCATTCCAAGGCCTGGCCACTCCTGCAGGGAATCTTTTCTTCTAATCTGCCCCTGCCCTGGTGCAGTTTGAGGCCATCTCCTGTCCCCCTGTCCCTTGGCCATGGCAGAAGAGCCTGACCCCCCTCCCTGCCCCCTCCTGTCAGGGAGTTGTGCAGAGCAAGGAGGTCCCCCCTGAGCCTCCTCTTCTCCACACAAACACCCCCAGCCCCCTCAGCTGCTCCTCACAGGACGTGTTCTCCAGCCCCTGGACAAACATGGGAATCCCAGGAACAGGAGCCATCTGTGCCCAGTTGAGTTTCTTCTCATCCAGAGATGATCCTGAAAAAACCCCCAGTTTCTAAACACTCTGAGTTTGCTCCTATTTTTACAACTACTCAGAAATCTTTGGTGTAAAACAAAAATGGTCTCTTATTATTATTTATTTTTTTCAGTCTCTTTTTTTTCTTTTTCTTTCCTTTTTTTTTTTTTTTGTTTGTTTTAATTAATGAAGACATTTCACACGCACAAATTGAGTGTCACAGTGGCAGAAGGCAGCAGCTCTGAGCTGTCCTTACAGGAATGCCTTGTTCCCGAGGTTGGGCATCTCCCTCCTTCACACATTTCTACAGCAAATCCAACACTTTTTGGTCTTTATTTATTTATTTATTTATTTATTTATTTATTTCGTGCTGCAGATGCCTCCAGTCAATGGCAGGCTGCTTACTGACGTCAGTGGTGCTGGACTTTGACTCAGGAATTGGTGGCAGACGTCGGGAAATGCTTTTTAGCAGCATTTTCTTGTTAAACACTACCAAATTTCCCCCATCGATGCGTGGCTCCCCCATCCCTCCCATCCTGCGGGATCACCTCCCTCCCAGCCCTTCCCATGGTGCTGAGTCAGCGCTCCACAGGGCCATTATTGCCCCCCATCTGTGCTATGGAGATTGTTTTAGGGTGGAAATCCATAATTTGGGAAGAGCATCTGGTTCTGATTGCAGCCAATCCCGACGTCAACAGAGCGGCTTCGGAGCAGAGACTCCCACCATTTGGCAACCGGGAAATATTTGGGAGCCGTTCCAGCCCTCCCAGGAGTGCATGGGATGCTGGCTGTTGATTTCAGTGGTAGCAGGCTGGGATGAAATAGGATACTGTGGAAAAGGAGATACCCCTGTAATCTTTCCAAATGGAGCTGTTCAGAAAGGACTGAGGAGCTAAAGCACCCAAAATCCAGAAGGGAAAAGCAACGGAGCGTGCCAGGAGAGCGGAGAGTGCAAAGAAAGAAGAAAGAAAATCAGCAGGGGAGAAATGAGAGGAGACAGAGGAACACAAGCAGATAATATTGGTTAAAAAAAACCCAAAACCCAAACCAAGCAAATAGAGGAGAAAAGCAGAACCAGAGACACTGCAGGACCGTGTTTTTTTGGTGGGGGTGGACAGAGAAGGGAAAAGGAAGCAGGGAGGGGGAGTCCCAGGTCTGGTGAGCAAGATAAATGTTAACCATATTTACACGTGGGCACTGCACACACGGGCCTGGGGCTGAGCACGTACTGAAATGCCTTGCAGAGCAGGGACAGAGGCAAAATATGCAGAGGAGGGAGGAGGCCAGAAGGGGAGGAACCCAATCCAGTGTTTTTTAAAGAAAAAGTGTCAGTAAGAAAGTAGATATAGAGAGGAAAAGGGAGTTGGAACAACATCTTAAAGGTCCCTTCCAACCCAAACCAATCTGTGATTCCATAAGAATGCAAACATCTTTTCTACCCTTCTGGGAAGGGAATAATGGAAGAGGAAAGAGCTCTGGCTTTACCATAATTATAAGAAAAGTTCTGATTTCTTTAGAGATGCTCAGAGCTCTAAGCTTGACTTGAACCTACGTCTGAACAGCAGGGAAGGTGGGTTTGACTGAAATAAAGATTGTTATTACCCTGAGACTAAAAAAAAGAAACAAAGATCTTCTGCCTATTTCCTATTTTGTTGTTGGTTCTTGCAAATCGTATCAACCACTTCCAGCTAAGCCCAACCTCCTGCAAAGAAGCCCCTGGTGGTTTTTTCTGTGCCCACAGGCCGACCCTGGTGATGTGGCAGAGTGAGAGAGACAAACTGGTGGTTCCTTTTCCCCCCTGGGTTTTCTCATGAATTTCCCAGCCTGTTGAGGGCTCCTACAACTGTGGCTTCTCTGCTCTGGCCTCGTGAGAAATGAAAGCAAAAAGAGCAAGTTCCTTCCCCTTTTAATTTAAAGCAAACTTGGTTCTGTATTCTGGAAAAAACCTTCCCAAAGCATCACTCTGAAGTGATGGAGCAGAAACAAATTGTGAGAACTTGGGGACTGCAGGGTACAAACTCCACTGGGCTCTTCTGCTGCATAAAAAAAACCAGCTTCCCTCAAGCGGCACGAGTTTTATTCGTAAGAATTGCTTGAAATGTCCACACACTCACAACATTTCTTGGGAAAAGGACTCCTTGGAGACACTGTGGAAGTCTCAAACAAGCCCATTTTTCTCCACACCTCTGGGCTGATGTTTCTTGGCAGCTGAAATTTCGAGCACTCTCAGCGGAGTTAAGAGCAAAGAGAGCCAACTCTTTGGGTATTCAGGGAACAAACCCTCATTTCATGGACACTGGTTGCAGCAAAGACCATCTCCATGGCCTGGGAGATGAGGGTATGGACATCCCCTCATCCAGCTAATCTGCCAGGCAGTTATGGGCCAGGACTGATTAACATTTTAGATGAGGTCAACTGTCCCAAAAATAAAACCCCCAAATCCTTCTTCCTAAGCAAAGTCACACCATTCCCTGGAAAACTGCCTTTTTTTCCCCCCAGTGCTGCCCCTCATGCACAGAAACTCTTGGCCAACACCCTGAAGGGACCTCATTATTGTGCTCTGGAGCACCAGAATTCCACTTGGTCCTGATGCCTATGGAAAATTTGGCACAGATTAAGCCAATCCATCAGGTTTTGATTCTGATCTTCACTCTTTGCTGTTGTTCTACCCCTCTGCTGTTTGTCATTGAACCACCTCAGGTCAGGACCTGTCTGTTTGTCCTGGTACTAAATCCACGTGGATGTCAAATCCCAATGATCTTGGCTGCCTGGGTAAATTCCCTCAAAAAATTCTCACCAGATCATCCCTGAGCCCCGAATTTTCAATGCACTGACAGGTTACAGTCAGTTTTTGACACCCTGTTGGTGTAAGATCAGACCGAAAACTGAATCCTGAGGGGGAAAAAAGAGCCAAAGGTCCTGCAAGTGACAGTTTCTCCTGTGAGTTTCCAGTCCAGGGGGCAGACAGACAGCAAGGATGTTTATCAGAAAGGTACACACTTATGGGAATTCCCCCAAAATTAACGTGGCATCCATAGGTCTACAAAGAGAGGAAATGGGAATTACGTTCCTTGCATTGGAACAAGAGGAGAGCTGGGGACAATGAGCTTGAAAACCCGTCTCACAAGGCAGAGACAGCTCCAACAACACACTTGGCAGGACAAAGTGATGTAGGGATTTATAATCCCAGAATCCCAGAGTCACTGGCGTTGGAAAAGCCCTCCCAGGGCCACATTTCTCCCCCTCCATCCATGTTTCGTGTGAGGTCCGCTCTGCCATGCACAATCCTAAAACATCAGTGGGATAGAGCCTGGATTTGGAGACCACTCGAGACCACTGGGGTTGTGGATGCCTACAGTGCTTTTTCATTTGTTGGGCTGCTTATTTTGGCCAAGAAATGTGTCAGTCCATTCCTCAGTGGTCTGTGGATTAGGATGTAGAAAATTACTGGATGGGGGGTGGGATAAATAGCTTAGGCCATTCTCCCTTTAGGGTGGCAGCTCAGTGGGAGGTTGAAGGATTTAATTTTAGGCTTTTGGCACAGAAATTCTTTTCTGGAGCCCACGTATCAAATATAACAGTACACCAAGTGGCTCAACAACCTACATGTTGTCCTTACTCTCCTGCTCTGACTGAGGGGAGTGAAGTTTAAATTTGCCACGTGTAATCATCGTTCCAGTGAATCTGAGTCATTTGTGCACGTATTAGAGGAAGTCAAAACAAATCTTGATAGTCCCAGTGGTAACTAGATGCAAAAGCAAAAGCCTTGGGCGAGTGATGAAAGGCAGGGACATGGATATGGCATGGAAAGAAACACACTCTGAACTCTAAGAAGGAAACTCCTGGTTGATTGGTTCCTAATGCAGGCAAACAATCCACCCTGGGACTTGTAAAATAACTGTGAGAGCTTAAAGTGATTCGAAGTGGCAGTTCCAGCAGGTCCCAGGGGGCTCGAGGCAATAGTCATGGTTACAACCTAGTCCTGAGCTCCTTGGAAGGCTGAGGAGCCACCACAGGGCTTGGCACGTGGGGCAGGATGTGCTCTGGAGCTGGGGAGGGGTTGTCTCTCCTTCTACCCTCCCTTCCTAGCATTATTTATGGGAAAAGTTGGTCCCCAGGATGGCCAGCATTTCTGCACCCTCTGGCCTCCCAGGACCCTTGGGCAGCCCTTGTGCTTTCTGTGTGAAGCTGTTCTGGAGACCCTGCAGTGCTCTGAGTATGGAACTGGCCTTCAAAAGCTCAAAGGTGCTCAGAATGGAAGGTCCTCTGTCTTGCCTGTGCCTGTTCCAGTTAAACATGGGAAAAGGGACCAGTCTAGGTCTGCAGGCTGAGGTACCCCAGGAGTGACTCACCCCTGCTGTGGTCACAGGTGCTTGAAGGACCATGCCCTGGGTCTCCAACAGGGCTTTGTGCCGGATTTTCAGGGCAGTTCCCCTCACCTATGGCAAAAAATGTGGAGACAAATCTGAAAATCCACTCCCAGATATCAGAGAGTCTGACTAATTGGTAAGGCAGTGATGTGTTGTCCCATCAAATCACGTGGTTTTGTTGAGTTTCCCCAATGTTTCTTGTAGAATCCCTGAGGGTGGCAAAGCCCTGCCAGCCCCCAGAGCCCACCCTGTGCCCGATGCCCACCTTGTCCCCCAGCCCAG
>JAWWTY010000001.1:117114598-117129833 GCA_035222235.1 Margarornis squamiger
CCCTTGGCCATGGCAGAAGAGCCCGATCCCCCTCCCTGCCCCCTCCTGTCAGGGAGTTGTGCAGAGCAAGGAGGTCCTCCCTGAGCCTTCTCTTCTCCACACAAACACCCCCAGCCCCCTCAGCTGCCCCTCACAGGACGTGTTCTCCAGGCCCTTCCCCAGCTCTGTTCCCTTCTCTGGACATGCTCCAGCTCCTCAGTGTTCTTTTTGAGTGAGTGGCCCAGAACTGGACAGAGGACTCGAGGTGCAAAGGCATTAACCACTCCTGGTCTTGCTCACACTTTGCCCTCACTCACTCCCTGCTGGTTGTTCTTAATCCCCCTTTGACTACCCAGGGGCTGCAGATGCTCCCAGGCAGGTTTGTGCCACTACAGTGACCAGGCTGGGGTTGTGCTTGTCCTACACAGGGGCATAACAACTGACTTTTTCCAGGCATCAGGAATGTCACCTGCCACAACTTTTTGGAGAGACTGCAAGACCAGCTCCTTCTGATGTGTGTGCTATTTCTGTGTCTCCTTTTGTATGGCAGCTATTTCTATTTACCAAGAGGTGCCAGCTCTCTGTTTCTAAGTTTAAACTCTCATTTAGTTCAAAGATACATTCTGGACACTCTGCTGGGCCTACAGCAAGGAGTTCTTACAGGAAAGTTAGGTTCAAACCCAAAGCCTCTTTCCAGAACTGTTGATTCAAGAATGAAAAATCAACTCTACAAGTGAAGTCCATTACACAGCATGAGCTAACGATCACTCTCTTCCCTGCCTCCTTTTTCCCTCCTTGGCCTGCAAGTCGTGTCTAGAAATTATAGAACGTTTTTGGAATCTTAAGAAGTATCAGTAGGGCATTTCTATTGTGCAATGGCCAACCCTGCTCACACAGATACACAAATCAGAAATTACACAAACCACTTGATTAGAAAAACATTACCGAGTTTGGAGTCACACGAGGCAGCAAAAAAGAATTCCAAGCATCACATTTTATTATACAATTATCAAACAAAACCTTCATGAAAGTGTTTCAGATACAATCAAACGGCCAAAAATCTTGCCTGAAATATCATCTAGAAAGAACAAAACTGATACCTTTCTCCATCAGAAAAATTTACAGTCTCTTCTACATTACTGGTGGTAGAATCATTTGCATGTGCTACTGCTTGTGGAATTGAAGCTTTTAACTGGGCGAGCTCTGCCTTGAGTTCTTCACACTGACAGGCCATTTGATTTTTCTCCACTTCCAGCAGTTCAATCTGGCAACAAAGACAAAAACCCAAGTTATAGAAGCCATGCAACACCTCTTGTATTAGAACTGCTACGGAACAGGCAGCAAACCCCAGATCTAACTGAGCAGGTGGCTGGAAGGGGTAAGCGCTCTAACAACGTACCTCGCTCTTGTATCTGTCCCTCTCGATGCTGCACTTGTCCAGCTGCCTGAACACATTGTCCAGCTGCACGGCCATCTCCTCCACCTCACTCCTGCTCTCCCCATCAGCACATTTGCTGCACTCAGTTTTTAAGTTCTGCAGGGTATTGCACTGCTCCTTGAGCTTTGCTATTTCTCCCAAGGCCTGCTCATAGAGAGCAGTCACTTCTGCCAAGCTCCTCTCGGAAACGCTTTGCTCCTCGCACGAGGAAACCGTCTCCGTTGACTGATGGCACATTTCCTTTTTTACATACTTATTATTCATCTCCAAAAGCCTCTCCTCCAGTGATTCCACCTGTTTGGTTAATGCCTCGCATTTGTTTTGGTACATCTCCTTCTCTTTGTGCAACAACTGCAGCTGGTTTTTCAGTTCATTTTCAGTCTCTGCAGCTGCCTCGGGAACACCATTAACAGTGTGCCGTAGGGTGTCCACCCCAGCCCCAGGAACCTGAACTGGGATTTCATCTTCCACCTCCTCCTTTTTAACCACCAGGCCTGGATGCTCTGTCTGTGTTGCCGAGCTCAGCTGTTCACTTTTGGATTCTGAGGTAGCTGCACTGCAGAGCTCTGCGGCCTCAGAGTTTTCTTTCTGCTTCTCCTCCTGATCCAGATTGATACATTCGGTTTTTATGAGGGGAACGTCAGGATCCACAGAAGGCTTTGGAGTACTGCTCTCCTCTAAGATAATGACATCTTCATCATCATCATCATCACTGTGGTGGTTGAATGCTCTGTCATTCAGTCGAGGTGTCTTCAAAGACACGGGTGTGGCACAACTCGTTGTCTTCCGTTTGAGGCTGAGAAGGGCAATGTTAAACTGAGCATCGGACTGCACAAAGACTTGTTTCAAACCATGTTTAGTGTTTCTCTAAGCACTCCCAACAACTCCCACTCCACAGCTAGGGAGGGGTGTTCCCCTGCAGGGGATCTGAAGGTGTGTAGCCGGAGTAAATCCCCGTCCTGTAGGAACAAGCGGCTGACATGCACACCCTGAGTTACCACCTGCACACACTGCTTTGAAACTGCATTTCCAGGAACATCCCACACTCCCATTCCTCAACCAGCAGAGCTTAAGGAAAACATACTGTGGAGTGTTATTAATCTTAGAAAGAAATAGGAATCTGCTCTGCACAGGTGCACCAACCTGTTATCAGGGTCTGATTGAGGCGAAGATATTGTTTTTATTAAAACAGGCAGAGATCTTCTGACAGAAGCATCTGATGATTTTGGTAAAAGTAACCTTGGAACAGCTTCCTTTCCACTCAGAGCTGAGAATGTTTTGAAGTCTTTACTTGAAGAAACAGATGTTTTTAAAAATATTTCATTACTGATCTATAAGATAATATAAGTTAAGAATGAAAATAAATAGATATTAGTAGATTCTTCAGAAGAGATTTAAGTTCTCCTAACTATATACTGACACTTGCAATTCTGACTGACATTTATATATACAAGTATCTCCCTGAACCCAGGCTCAGCCTAACTAGACTCCACAATGCAAATCCCATTTTCCCATTTTAAAATCCTGTGCAGAATCCCAGGCAAGGGCTTTTCCCAAGCTGTATCTCTGCCCACAAAGTATGGGACAGACATCCCTGCTAAAGCTGCTCACAACTAACTCAGTTTGGCCAAAATGAACAGTACTTTACTTCTAGAAATTACCTTTGTACTTGGGGAGGTTTAATGGCAGAAAAACTAATAAAATGAGGTTAAAACAACATGTGTGACATCTCTTCTCCAGAAATGAAGAGATCTTAGGTCAGCACTTGACTCTGAATGCAACTTAAACTGAATCACACACAGAAAATTTGATTCTCGTTACAATCCACACCTTCTCATTACTCAACCACGTTGATTTGCATCTGCATTTAATTTGAATTTGAGTTCTTCTTGCACAAGTGGACAGCTCTGTCCATCCCCTGCCCCACTTTTAAGGGCATCTTTACTTTCATAGCCCCATCACATCTCTCCACACAAAATCCCCTTCAATAATTGGGTGCCATTTCACAAAACCAGCTATGAGTGCCTGACATCTTTTCTACCCTATTTGCTGAGAGTCCTTTTCCCTCTCAAGCCCTTTCCCAAGTGCTGCACAGGAAGCAGTGGTGCATTTTCCATCATGGCACAGCAGAGATGGAGGATTTGGGGTTTACTTGTGGTGAGCAAAACAGGATGTTAAACCAGACACTTCTGCCCAGGGCAGTTTCCAATCAGCTTCAGGAGTTACCTGCGGGCTGTACTCCACCCTCTTCTTCAGCTTTTCCCTGTCTCTGCACAGCAACAAGATAAAAAATCTAAATTAAGAGCTTGGATTCAAACTGTTCGCTCATTATAAATCCAAAACAACCCCTGAATTTAAAAGCAAACACAATACTCGTTAGCTCAGCTAGATAAAACACAGCTCTATTTAAAATATTGTTTACTGAATTAAATTCTTCTGCTCTTATAGCTTAAAGTTGGCTTAACTTCAAATGAGTTTCCTCTCAGATAAAGATTTACTTTTAAAAAATTGAAAAAAACCCCAACAAACCAAACTCCTGATTCTAGAATATAAACCAGCATCAAAACTACCCAAATCAGGTTTCTTTCCACACACCTTGCCAAGAATCCTCTTATTCTTGAATAAATAAATTGAGATATTCAGCTGCTTCAGCATGGACCTTGAAAGCAACAGTTACACAGCCAAGGGCTCCTACCAGCCCTCACAGTTTGTTTCCGTAACATCCCAAACTGTTCCCACACTGCTAATTCCTATGGAAAAAACATCCCTTACATCTGGACTGGAAGCCCAGCTGCTGCACCTCTCCCCTGAGCAGTTTCTGGTGTAACAAAGCCCCCAGAACTCACTTTTTCTTGTAGGTTTTCTCGTAGGTCGGATGTATCAAATCGTCATCCTCCGGTTCCTCCGGCACGTTGCAATTCCTGAGTTAAGGAAGGGGAGAGAGAAACCCCCCCCAACACAAAGAGTTTAAGATCCCCAGTGGAAAAGCAGGACCCAAGGGCAGGGGGGTGGGTATTCCCTGGAAGGTGGCATTACCGGAACTGGGGGTCAGGGTTCAGGGAGCAGTACCACTTCTCTGGCAAGTGCTCGATTCCATCCGGGAGCTTCCGCCACTTCAGGCACGCGTCACACTGCACCCACGTCTGGTCTGGCTGCTTCCTGGCAGGGAAAGGACAGCACACCTGGCACATGGGAGGCTCACCCTCAGCACTGAGGGTCAAACAGCAACCACAGCATGGGAAGGTCCCTTTGCTGTCACAGGGGTTGGTACTCACTGGATCTCCTCAACTGGCAGGGCCAAGGGGTATTCCTCGTTCTTCTTCCTTTTCATTTCGTTCCAGTAATCATTGAGTTTCTCCCCTAGTGCTGCTATGGTGAGTCTAAAAGGAAAAGATTTTAAAAGGTCACCTTAAATAATCCAGTTCCAGCACAGAAAGAACCTTTATAAACTCCAGTGACAGAATAAGTGTATGAACACTCCAATATTTCTACTTCCACGGCAGTGCAGAAACAATAAAGTTTTCTAAAACCCTTCTCTTTTTTCCTTCTTTTTTCTTTTTCTTTTAGAAAGCTTTCTAAAAGCCTTTTGCATTTAGAAAGCTGTAGAAATGAGGAATGTTTGTCAGCAATGAAATTACTGGAAACAAACACTGCAATCAAGAGCGTTCAGTTCCAAAATGCTGTTCATGCACAGCACAAACCCCAAAGGTGCCTCACCAGTTCAGCCTCCATCAGAGAAGCAACCAAACCACAAACCCACCTGCCCCCCCAGCACCTCCCCCTGGGTTTGGCTGTTTCTGCAGCTCCACTGACTGCAGGTTCATGACCACTGTAAGCTGCTGTACAGCTTTGCTACAAGGAGACTGCAAACACGGGATCACTTCAATGCAAAGTCTGCATGCTGTTCAAAGGGACAGGCCAGTCTGAAGCAGATTAATTTTTAGCTGGGTTTGTTTTCCTGCTCGGGGCTCTTGGTGCAGCTCGGTGACCACCAGAGCTGGCACACACAGGAGGGAGAAGAGGGGAGGAGCGACAAGCCCCAGGGGTGAGGTGGAGGTCAAGGCTGCCCCTTGTCAGCGTGTGGAATTCACCTTGCTGAGGAACCAAGTCAGTCCCTCCCTGCCTGGCTTATTTCAACACCCACACCAGCCCAGGCCTTGGACCAACCCAGTGTTTGTGCATGAACTAGTCTGACCCAGAGAGGTTTGATCCAGATCAACTCTGAACCCGAGTCCTGGGTTTCCGTGCCAGAAAAGGAAGCACCGGAAGGGCAAAAAGGAGCCGTGATGCACGGATGGGATCACATCCCTCTTCTGGAGAGGAAAGAGGTGCAGTCACCTTACAGGGATCAGGAAATCACAGCATAGGGTCCATGGTTCTGTTTTGGGCTGGGAAATTACCTCTGGAAAGCCTGGAGCACTCCTGGCAGGAAAACCTTTGTAAAAGCCCTTTCAAGTGTGGTATCACCGTGCCCACATGACAAGTGTGGGGGAAGGTGGCTGGGGGTAAAAGGGGAGCAAACTGGGAAGTTACAGTCACACTGAAACAGAAATTAGAACAGTACTGAAGGTACATGTGCAGTTGCTACTTCATGGATGGAATGTGGTTGGTATGTAGGGAATGTGTTCTGTGGTGATTCCCCACACAACAGAGCACATACTCTAGATTTTATGGACTATATATTGAAGAGCAAAGTGAGAGAATTTTACAATTTGTAACAAAAGTATGGGTGACTGAGTCACTCAAGCCCCACTTCAGTGTAAAGAGAGTGTAAAAGTGAGTTAAGGATGGGGAGAAGTTTGCAAAGACTCCATAGTAACTTCTGGGATCTGCTGACAGACTGAACGTGCCCTCTCCCAAAGGGACACCCACTGGCTAAGAACCCAATTCTGTGCATGCTGACTGATTCTCTCCAGCTTTAGTTTGCAAGTCAATATCCTCAATTTCTAAATCCACAGGAAAAGCAAGTATTGGGGAACCATAGGAAGAAAGTGTCTCCTTCTTTATGGGCATGTGGGCAAATCAGCCACAAAGAAGAACAGAGACAAACCTGAGTGATGGAGCAATAGGAACCAGCCTGGTCAGTCACATTAACTGGCATGGATATGAGGAGTGGGAAAAATGCTCATTTTTTCATTGGGAAGATAAGAAAGAGGAAGGAGACAAACACAGAGGGTCATCAAACCTGACCAAATAGGGTTAACAAAGACAGGAACCAGAACCAAACCTGGTCAGTCACATTAATTGACTAATTATCAAGGAACTGCTGGAAAACCAGGATTTTGCAACTGCTAAGGATGCAAATGTGAGAGTCTGGGATGTCAGGAGAGGGTCAGTGGAACTCTGCCAACATTTGCAGGGGGAAGGAGGAGCAGGAAGGAACAAGGAAGGGCTACACAAGGAAAAGGCACAGAAGGAGCTGGTTGCACCTAAACCAGGGTTGGGCAGTAATCATAAGCTTTCACTCTTCCTATTTAGAGAAGAGAAAGACTTTATCAAGTATTTCAGAGTGAACAACACTATTGGATAGGAAATCTAGATAAAAATACCTGTATTCATTTGTGTAGTCAAAATCTTGCTTGTTGTGAGTTGGTTTTAGGAAGTTGCATTCAATAATTCCAACCACACCAACCCCCATGTTGTTTGCCTGCAAGAAATCAAGGCCTGTCAGGAAAACCAACACACCTCCCAGGCCAACATTGCAAGAGTTTCTCAGAGGTAATTATTAACTACAGCTACACCAGGGAGAAAGAATTTCCTGGCTTATGACTCCTCTCCAAAGAGAGAATCTTGATATGAACCCCCAAATAAATCAAGTGCATACAATTTAATACCACTTTTAACTGCTGCACACACCAAAAAAGGTGGTTTTATCAGGGATACATCAACACCCTCCTTTCCATCTGTATCCTTTTTTGAAATCAGTGTTCAAGTGGCAATTATTTCTTAAGATGTTAAAATATTTTGGAGCCTTAATCTCTTACCTTTAATTGGCAGCCAACTCTTTCATAAGCTTTGATGAGTCTGTTTTTATGGTACATCATTATGCCATAATGATCTTTGTTTCTGCAGTTAAATCCAAAAGTAATTCTTACAGTTCTAGCCTTTTACCAGGCATTAAGGAAAAATTTGATTAATCTCATGAAACATAAGAAATAGAGTTATTCTGAGTGCTCATTTTAAATTGAGTCCTGGAACTTTCTTACGTTGAGTTAATTCTCTTAGTGTGTCTTTACAATAAAAAAACAACCAACAAAAAACCCAAACAAACACCAAAAAACCCCAAATAAAAATAGCACAATGTGAATGTCAGCAAAGGATACGTTCAGAAATTTGGGCCTATATATGTCACGCTCAATGAAGGCCAAGCTTTTGGAAACCAGCTGTGTCTTCACCTTCTGTCCTCTCAGGATGATCTGCATAGTTGGCTTCAGGTACAAAATGCTGCAATAAGCCTACCAAACAACATTATATTAAAACAAAAACCACAAACCCTCCAGTTGCCAAAAATAAAGCCAATTTTACAAAATCTAACACATACTCGGAGTGAATAGTCGCTTTCTGGAACAATCTGGTCCAGTCTCTCTTGTTTTTTATATCCTCTTTTGCCTGTTTCATCCAAGTCTTCTGGAATTCTGATGTCGTATTTGTCCTTGTCAAAATCAAACTCTGGTTTTTCATTTTTATCTCTAAGAAATAAGATTTGACAAATACATTAATTATGGGGGGGGAAAGGCTAATACAAGGTGAGATGATGTTGTGGATTATCCCAAAGATGGAAAAAAGGGAGAATTCCCTGGATCCATAGTGGTTTTCCTCCCAGATTTCCTAACAGTCACAAAGTTCACCAGTTCCTTTCTGGTAGCCAAAGAATACAAGCGAAGTGACAAATTTTCACTTAACTCTGAAGAGTGAACGGCCACTGCTACAACTGTTTAAAAATAAACAAAAGCAGCAACATGCAAGTCAGGGCTAGAAAATGCTGAAAATAATCCCACAGAGGCAAGTAGATAAGTAAGATAAATACACATAACTATTTTACTCCCTTGGATTACTATTTGTTTAATGATAAACAATCAAGAAGTTTAGAAAGGTCTAGATCCCTCTAGAAAGACACTGCTGGCCATAAACTTTAAAATCCAGCATTACTTGCCTGTACATTCAAGTATTTTGTGTTTGAATTTCTGCATTCGTAACGTCAGAGGTCTGAAAGAACAGATTTATAATTTAACTATTTCAGCTTTCCTTCTGGCAAAAGCAACAGTATCATGCCAGCTGGAGTCCAGTTTCCCAGTTAATTCCCCACAGCTTTTTCCAGTTATTCCACACAAAAAAACCCCAAACCCCTGTATGTTTGCACACATTGAAAGAAAATGCAAACTAAATGAGCTATAAGAGACTGGGCTTCATCTTACTTCCTAAGATTCCAAATGATAATCCTGGTTCCTTTTTTGCCCATGATGGCATCGAGCTCTGCCAGCAGTTTCTCCTCAGTAGAGAACAGGGAATGTGTCAGGATGGCCTTGAGGCTGTTCCTGGATTCTGCTGGGTCACTGATCTGTCGTGAGCGTCGTGTCAAGGAGAGTGACTGGCAACGAACTCAAGCTTTCAGACCATGAGGAAACTTCTGCACTCACTTCCCAGGTTCTCCCTGCACATCTCAGAGCTCCTATTTAAAGGCCTTAACAATCACAGCCTTCCCTCCACTCCCAATCCACAGAACCAACCAAGGAGACCCCCACTGGTGATATTACCCCCCAAGTCCTGCCCGTGCCCGCAGCGACCGCTGGAAGGATATGTTGGTTGGTGAAGGTCACGATGGGCACCATGACATGCTCTGCCTTCGTGACCTCCAGGAAGGTCTGGGACAGGAGCCCCACGCTCATGGTGTCCCCGTTCTTGGTGAAGACAATGGCATCCTTGCCCAGGCGCATGGACCCCGACTTGAACCCGTTCCCGTAGAGTCCCACCGGGACGCGCCCGTTCATCACTGACTTCTCGCTGAAGCCGAAGCTGGAAGGCAGCAAGACAGGGAAAGAACATAAAGCCCCCCATAAAACAGGAGATGCACAGGCAGGACTTGCCAAGTTAAGCTTAACACAGTGAGTTGCTCTCTTGTTTTGGGGATCGGGGACTCCTGTACAATTAAAGCATGTACAGTGAAGAGAATCCTGGAAGTCACACGTAAAACCATAGCAAAAAGTCAGGGGAATCTACTTCCATCTCCTAAGTGGAGATCTCCATCTTCCAATAGAAGTATCATCTGCCTGGATGTAAGCATTCTTATCAGATTTGGAGAGTTATCCTGTGGCTTCACACGAAGTACTAAGAAAAATCCCTAAACCTCCTTTTTTCCCCTCCCTCTATTTGCTAGAAAATGTTTGATCTACAAGTTTCTTGTTAGTGACTACACGTTACGCTTGAAATAAAACAGGTAACTGCATATGGAGCACAGAATTCAGCTATTAATGATGGCATCAAACAGAAAATAACTGTTTGAATCAAAGTTTGTTTAAATGTGCAGGCAGAACAATCTTTTATACTAAGGAAGAAATTGGACAGAAACCTCTTTGCCAACTGCAGAAATAAGAGAAAGAGCAGTCCAAACCCTACAGGCTATTTAAAGATAAACAAAGTCACATCATAATTCATTCAATTTTTCACAATACCTTCTATTATTCATATTCCAAAGGGCTTGAGCTGAATCTTCCTTTTTTCTTGTCTGCTAACTTAAAGTAAACCAACCTTTAATAATAATAATAAGTTCTCCTTATCTCCACTAATGGGCACTACAGAGAGATTACACAGCATAACCAGTGCATGGAAAGTTAAGAGGGAAGGCTGAGAGAAAGGATAAAAGGAAATGATGAGATTGAAAGTTCACTGAGAAAGTTGTGTGGAATTTTTAGTAGCATTTGTATCCTCTGGAGTCTCACTTGGATAATCCCTGACCTTCAGAAATGTTGAGTTTTTGAAGAAAATGAGTGAATTACGTAGGCAAAAAAAGGAGTAAGCTGAGCACTGACAGAACTAGAAGCTGGAATTTTCACAGAAAGGGGTTCTCCACCTTAGCATTTTGTGCAGCTTCTCTGAGTTCATCCCATTCCCATTGTCAGTGAATGTCAGGCAGATGTTGTCGTTGATGACTGTTTTGTCAATCCAGATCTGCTTTGCACTCACATCTGGGTCATAGGCATTATCTGCAGGAAAAGAAGGGAAGAAAGGGTGGGATACTAATAGTAAAACTTACACAGTTTAAGTATGACCATATTGTTAAGTGTTTAAGCTGCCAAAGAGCAACTGTTCCAAATTTACTGAAATCAAAATGTTATGATGGAACAGCTGCATCAAAACCTGGTGAACCTCATCCCAAACCAACACACAATTCCACAGAGATTATAGATTTGTTATAAATTATACATGATTGTATATATTATTATTATTATATAATATTTATTATACATGGTTGTAAATTATTATTACACACAGGAACACAGAGGCAAAAAAATGTGGGTGGAGGCGAGTGGCTCAGCCAGGAGAACAGAAAATGAAAGCAAGGCAAGTCTCTGGTTTTGTTTCCTGCCCCCAGAGCAGCTGGTGCAAGATTTACTTTCTCCCAGTCATGGCGTGGCTCTCACGAGGAAACTACAAAATGCTTGAGACTAAACTTTCTGTTTACAGGATGTGAAAGAGCTGCCACGAATGAAACAGAAACCTCCCCTGGCAGCAAAGCCAGTTCAAATCTCACCTGCCCTGACACCACTCCCTTGCCTTTCCCTTCCCCTCCTCCTGGAATATGTGAGGGGAGGGAGCACAGGGAGAAGGAGGGGTGGGATGTGATGGCACAGCTGCCTCACTGCCTGTTTTGCAGGTTCAGCTGCGGAATAATAAAGAAATAAATAAACAGATCAAGCCTTATAAAAGGAATCACAGCTTGGGAGGTTCCTTCCCACAAACATTAAGTCCAAATTGCATCCACAGTGAAAAATTTCATAAAATGTATTTCAGCATTAACAAAAGAGGGTGTTTCAGGTCCAGCTGACAGTTTGGAAGGATTTGGGGTGTTAAAACAGCTGAAATGACTTAACATACTGTTACCCCCCAAACAGCCAGTGGTTCTGGTCCCCTCCTTTGTGGCAGCTCTGGGTTTACCTGGACTAAAAACTCCTGTTTTCAATTTGTTATGTTAATTTTCTGGGGAAGGGAAGGAAAGGAATGTGTGTCCAGAGGAGCTGCTCCCCTTGCAGCAGCGAAGTGCTCAATAACCTTGGCAAGTCTTCCCAAGCCACACCTTTATTTTGAGGAACCAGTTAAAGAAGTCTGCTCATCATGCCCTGACTGTGGAAAAGAGGGGCACTGGAGGTATCCAGTTAACTGCTATGCAAAACCAAAGGCAAGAGATCACCAACATAACCAAGAGAAAAAAGTTAACCTGACTGCACCAAAAAAAAGAAGTTGCAAGATTCTGAATGATAACAACAGGATCAACTCCTTCTCCTGCTTGAAGGAAAAAGGTTTTATGAGAAGACAATCAAATATGACAAGCTATTGGTCCACATACCTATGAGTTCTGCAATTGCACTGAAGGGCCAGGTGTGACTGGTGGAGTTGGTGTGCAAGAACTTGGGGCAAAGCTGAAACAAACCACAAACAAGGGCATCAGTTTGTGCTCTCCAATGACACTGACCCAGAAAACAGGTTAAACAAAGGAACATTACATGAAGCTGTTCTGTGCAACACTACAAAAGGCAGATATTTAATTGAGATAATTTTAATTTTAGATACTGGTTTATTAACACCTTTTAAAGGGAATGTTAATACAGCTCTTGGAGATGAAATTCAGCACAGTCTCATACCATATTCTGAAAATTACAGGTTACATTGTCATTATATCAAAGTCTCTTAGTCTTTATAAAAATAAGGAGCTATGGCTGTATAATGACACCAGAGGTTACAGAAACCATCATAGCCTTACTTCAAATCTAGGAGCACAAGCTCTCAGATGTTAAAAACTCCTATCTTAAACCAGGACTACTCAAACTTAATCTGAACAACAACCAGCACCCAACACCCTCCGTGATTTACTGTCCCTGTCAGGGCTCCTTTGCCCACAGTGACCAAAACCTCTCTCAGACCTCCAAAGTTTGTTATTTCAGCACTTTGATCTCACACATTTTATCCTCATTTATGATGAGATGCAGCCAAAGGCACTACTAGAATTAAATGAGAATATGCCAACAAAGAACCTGACTATGGGGTGTATCTTAGAGATGTCAGTGACAAAAGCACTCCAAGTGACTCATGAAAGCCTGGGTTCACATATATTCACCTACATCTAAAGTCTAGAAAGCCCAGAACTAACCCAGACACTAAACCACACATTTCCCTTAACCCATGTAAGTTAAGGACTTGTCCATGCAATGTTTGGAGGAATTTTAACTCCTGAAACCAATGGGTGCGTTTGCATTATCCCTGAGGAAACTGCAGTTACACTTTGAGAAGGCCTTTAAGGCAAACCCATGCAGATATTTGCTTAAGCCCCGCTGGCAGACTTGTGCTGATGGCAGGAAAAGCAGCACTAACGAACACACAACACTGAAAATAGTCCTTGTGCCACTGAGTTACATAAAAACCATAATATCATCCACATTATTACATACATAAAATCAGAAAGATTATTTTAAACTACTGCATGCATATCCATACTTCACAATTTTTACAGAATTACTTGCTGAGAAGCACTTTGCTATAGCCAGTAAAGTGTAAATAAAAGCAAGTAAAAATAAATAAGGTCTAAATAGCAGCAGGACCACTTCAAGTCTCCGAGTTCATTTACCAATGGAAAGGAATAATGCTAAAGGAAATGCCAGAGCCACCAAGCAGGTACCAGAGCAGGAGGAGGTGACAGCAGCCCTAGCTCAGATCAACATCACCTCGATTCTCAGGTCTAGAAGCACATGACACACTTCCAAGTGCAACTTAATCCCTGCCTTTCTGCACGGAGCCAGAGCACCAGTGTGAACACACAGCACGTTCTTCACAGCCATCTGTGCTTTCCAGCTCCAGCTTTACAAAACCCGGGCCTTTGAGCCAGGCTGAGCCACTCTGCCCCAACACACACTTGCAAATAATTTGGAGTCCACAAGAAAACGCATGTAGGCTCTTCATGGAAGCCTCACATCTAAAAGGATCTTTCGAGTTCTTCCTCTGCCACACAGGAAGTCAGTGGATCCCGAGATCCCTGTGTCATTCCCTGCACTCCCACAGATCTGGCAGCATTTGCTCCTCTGTTCTCTAAGCTTCGTGATCAAAATACACAAGAAACTCAGTAGGGTTTTTCTGGTTGAAATTCCTCCTTGTCAAAACAAAACTATGGACACTTAAAAACCCCAACCCACCACAGGGACACACATTCAGGCATTTGGCATCTGCTCAGCTCTCTGCTGAAACACTGGAAAACTCCAACCACACACGAGGCAGACTGGGAATGCTGGATGTACTGCAGCAGTAGGGGGATCTCAGCACTATGGACTTGGGAAAGTCCCGGCTGTAGTTCTGCCAGAGGCACAAACTCACACTTGTCAATGTCACAGAATAATCACCGAGGCTGGAAAATCCCTCCAGGATCATCGAGTCCAACCCTTGTCTCCCAGCCCAGAGCACGGAGTGCCACGGCCAGTCCCGCCTTGGGCACCTCCAAGGCTGGGCACTCCAAATCTCCCTGGGCAGCCCCTGCCAATGTTTAATCACCTTTTTCATAAAGAAATTCTTGTGAAAAGAAAGAAGAACCAGCCCTGACCACCAGGCAATCCTGAGGAAGGATGGAAAGAACCTCAGTGTCACCAGCACTGACATCACCACCAATAAAAGTGTCCTTTTTCTCCTGGGAAGCAAATCTTATGGGTGCACAGACAAAAAACCCCATCACAATCATCTCATTCCACCTCCTGCCATGGGCAAGGACAACTTCCACTAGACCAGGCTGCTCCAAACCCCATCCAAGCTGGTCTTGAAACAAGGGCACATGGCAAAACCAGATTTAAAAAATGTAGAACAGTGGTTTAAGGCTGCTATTTTTGTAGTTTTCAGAGCACACCCAGCTGTCAGCAACCACTCCCTAATTCCTGATGAACTCACCAGGAAATATTTAAGTCCATTTGTCCCCTTTCACTTTATTCATCAATACACCACTTTAACTGGCTCATGAATAATTGAGGTTCAGTAAGAGTTTGTCCCCTGGTGAAAATGACTTTGACAATCCAATTGCTTTGCCCACTGAACCAAATATATTTTGTTACTAATTGTGTTTTGTTCAGTAATTTCATTTTTCTCCTCCCTTAACCAAGTGCAGCCAAATTCCTTCTGAAGATACAACTAAACCTCCCCTTCCTTCAAACTGTGTATATTTTCATGTCTAAATGCTCAGAGAAAAGCATCTCCTACAATTGTAACCAGCAAATATTTAAGAATAAACAGGTTATCTCTCAAAAATGACAGACAGCTTTGGGAATATTAGTTTTCCAGGACAACCTGAGCTCTTCCATCGCCTGCAGATGGAATCCAAGTCCCACTGCAGAGTCTGCCTTATCTCTGGAACTCATCGTTTGTACACAACACATTTTTGTTGTGTAACACCAGATCACTGCAAGAACTTGACAAACACTTGACTGGAAAAAATACATGTTGGTATATTCTCCACTTATTCCACAACTTCCCACTGTCATTTCCACAGGATCACAGAATCCCTGAGGCTGGAAAAGCCCTGCCAGCCCCCGGAGCCCACCCTGTGCCCGATGCCCACCTTGTCCCCCAGCCCAG
>JAWWTY010000001.1:117153332-117176626 GCA_035222235.1 Margarornis squamiger
GGCCCAGGCCAGGTTGGACGGGGCTTGGAGCACCCTGGGCTGGTGGAAGGTGTCCCTGACCATGGCAGGGGGTGGAAAGATAATCTTTAAGGTCCCTCCCAACACAAACCACTCTGTGATTCTGTGAAATAGGAGCCATTAATGACAACTGCCCATTGGTGGTAGAACCACCAAGTCAGCAGAGCAGCCTTTCCCGACCAGGGACACTCAAACATCCATAAAAGTCCCAAACAGAGTTTTTATCAGAAGTGCAGTGTTTCAAAGTCCTGCTTCCTTGCCAGCAGGGAATTGTTCAATCTGAATCTCCCCTCCACCTTCTTCTCAAGACCTCCCAGTCTTTCTTCCTTCATCTGCCCACAATCTTTGGACAATCTTCCACCCAGGTACCACAAGGACCTGCAGGCAATCGAGTTGGAGTTGGGCTCAGCTTCGTTCCTCTTGCACTAGCACAGGTTTCTGTGACCATGCAGCTGCTAAACAAGGGGGAGAGGTCTTGCTTTGCCCCTTCTCCTCCTTTCCTGCAAGGCAGCTTAGGAAGGAAAGAGTCCCCAAAGGACACTGGGATACTCTTTGCCCTGTGGCCTTGAGTGACACCTGTGCTAAAGCCCATGTGAGCAGGGTGAATTTAAAAGGAAGAGCAAGAGCTGCACCCCTCTCTAAATTCAGTAATAATGGACTTAAACCAGCCTGTTACCAAAAAGCCACACCATGCTCTGAGTTGCAGCTTCCCTGAAGAGCATGAAGTCTCTTTATTCTCCTTTTCCTTTGTCAAAGAGGGAAAGCTCCTTTTTTTTCTAAGAAAAGCAAACTGCTCTTCGTCCTCCCACACTTTCCTTTTCATTTTCTGTCATTTGGCCTGTGGGGACCCCCCAAAGGGAAGAGGGGCAGTGTAAACATCTCCCCAGGATGCAGCCACGAGTCCATGGGAAGTCTGGAAGCACAGGAGAAGCCCAGATCCCTTGAAAAGGTGATTTAATTTGAGCCGCTTCATTATAAAAGAGCAACCACTGGGAGAGCCAAGTGACACTAATGAAGCCTTGGGTGTTATCTTGCATTGATTAAATACTGTTTAAAGGCTCAAAGTGATGGAGAAAGAAGGAGCTCAGGGAAGCCCAAAGGAGCAAAGGAAGCCAGCGAGGCAAATAAATTTGCAGTGATTTTATCACACTAAATGGAGTTATTTTGACAGGAAAACAGCGATATGGAGCAACATTAGGAATTTTCTAGCATCTGACCATTCACTCTAATTAGAAACACTAAATTAATTCAACATTTGTAACAGTACCTTTGTTATCTCCATCTCCCATTCCTGCAGGAGAAAAGAAGTCTCACATCTTCCGATTGTTTTCTAATTCAATCTCCCATCAGCAGGAGTTCTTCCCTTCCTCCTCCTCCCTGCATTTCCTGCATATTGGCTGGATTTACATATCAATCACACTTTGCACACCAGAACAATCGGTTTCTTACTTCAGAATAATTCCTCTCAGACAAACTCCATTAATATACCAGTAAATAGAGTGAAATGCAAAGCTAATGGCAAACTTACCCATTAATCTGCTGGCTTTGTTTTCAGTAGGCACCTTGAGAATAAATGCGGTGTGACTATTCATTCGAGTGCTCTGTGGGTGATATCTTTGAAGATCTGATTTCTGCTTTTTGCATATTGTCCAGATAGAGCTCATTATTCTTTAGAACAGCAGTTTTTAGAATGTTAATCCTGCTCTGAATAAACTGAAAAATAAGACTCTCCAGCAAGTGCTGTTGAGAAAGTCGCCTACACCAGCAGTGCCTTTCCCCTCTGAAGGAGAGCTCATCCCATTTCCAGAATTCCTGGTTTTTAATAACCCACGGTCAGCAATTCCCTGGCAAAGGCAGCTCCATGGATCATGATGGAAAGTTTGGGATCAGCTTGCCTCAGGGCACAGCAGAGACGTGGCACTTGGATTTTCCCATTCGTGATTAGTCCGTGTTTTGAAATAGTTGAGTTTTAAGATCTATGGAGATGTTAGAACTGATTTTGTTAGCTTTGGGCCTTTGGTTAATGCTAGAGTATAAACCAGGTGAAATTCTGCTGGGGCAGGACCTGCATCACCTCCTGAAGAGCCCCTGAGGATTCTGCAGTGTCAGTCTCCAGCATTTGTGTTCCCCTGCAGCAGCTTCTCCTGTGCTGATCTGTCTCTGCTCAGAGGCTGCTCCAGGCAGCTCAGGGTGCTGTGAGAGCTCAAATCCTCACCCTGGCGTCTCCTGACTTGTTCTCAGTGCAAACAGAGAGGCCAGAAGATGCTGCAGGTCTGTTTGCAGCCTGCTTTTTTCACCCTCTGCTCTTACACATTTCTTCAGGCTAAAAGAGGGGGAAAAGGTGCCACTGCTGTTCTTCTGGGCCAAAGCAGATATTGGGGCTCCCTATCCTAAGCCCTAATCTAATTTCCTCTTAGGAAGGGCTTAGGGACACCTATTTACCTTCACAGTGGATTTAAATGTGGCCAAATTGAAGTGCCCAGCTGTATCACCTGTGGTTAAAAGTGCCCTGTAATTCCCATTGCAGCAACATTTTCAGCTTGTTTTGACTCCCATCAGAATAACTGCCTGGGCTGAAAATTTTCCATGCTGGGGGTCAGCTTCAGGCAGAGCATTGTACTGGATGTGGCAGGGAGAAAAGAAGAGAAATGAAGAAAAAGGCCCATTCCCAAGGTACAGGAAAACCTCACCTTCCCACCTGCTAGAGCACATAAATTATGGAAGAGCAATTCATTACACACCAACACCATTCCTTGTTTCCATGAGTCCTGTCTCCTCCAGTGCACAAACAGTGCTCTGCCTTGACCAGGAGACAGGCAGTGTTTTGTTTTATTCCTATTATTCAGCGTGGTTTTACACTGTTTTTCTTGAAGATCATTTCCCCCCAGCTCAGCAGACAGAATTACTGACTTCTCATGAGCTTTGCTGCAGAACCACAGCAAGACAAAGGAAAGCTGACAGAAATCTGCTCTGTGTTGCAGAGCCTGACCTTAGTAATAGACTGTGTGGAACAATAGATAATTGAGCCAGGCTTGAATGCATGACAGCAAAGAGAGAAATGGCAGGACATAATTATATTACCAAATAATATCCCTCTCTCAATTAACACCCAGGTCCATTTAATGCTTCAATTATACTCTCAAATAGTTGGTTACATTAACTAAAATCATGTGGGTTTTGCAGCCTCTTGCCTCCTCCCTCTTAATATCTTTTCCCTCCCTATAATAAGAATAATTTGGCTGGTGAGTCTGCAACTTGTTCAGTTCATGTTGGCCCTGCAGCAACCCCTGCAGAATTCAGCAAGGCAAGAGAGAGTGGAAGGAAGGGATTTCACTTTATTTATGCTGGGTGGATTTAAACCCAGGCCTGTTTTCCTCACAGGAAAAGCTGTTTTACACAGCCTTAGGAACCCACCACAGCAGGGTGCTTTAGAAGCTTGGCCACCTTTCACAGGCAAAGGAAAGGTGACAGCACATGGAAAGGTTTTCCATCATAGGGGCCAAATTATCCCCAGAGGGTGCTGAAATCTCACCTTTGACTGTACAAATGACCTGTTGACACTGAAGTCTAATCACAGAATCGTTTAGGTTGGAAAAGATCTTTAAGGTCATCGAGTCCCAACATTCCCCAGCACTACCCAGTCCACCACTAACCCATGTCCCCAAGTGCCACATCTACAGCTCTTTTAAATCCCTCCAGGGATGGTGATTCCACCACTTCCCTGGCAACCTGTTCCAGTGCTTGACAACCCTTTAGGTGAAGAAATTTTTCCTAATACCCAATCTAAACATCTCCTGCTGCAATTTGAGGCCATTCCCTCTGTTCCTGTCCCTGTTCCCTGGGGGAAGATCCCAACCCTGCCCTGGATCCATCAGGGACTTGCAGAGCCAGAAGGTCCCCCCTGAGCCTCCTTTTCTCCAGGCTGAGCCCCCCCAGCTCCCTCAGCCCCTCCTGCTGCTCCAGCCCCTTCCCCAGCTCTGATCCCTTCCCTGCACACCCTCCAGCCCCTCAGGGTCTCTTCCCTGAGATCCCAGAACTGGACACAGCCCTGGAGGTCCCTCAGGGGACAGTCCCTATTCCTGATCCATCCCCAGGTGCCCTTTGGCCTCTTGGCCACCTGGGCACACCTGGGCTCATGTCCATCGCTTTACAGCACCCCCAGGGCCTTTCCCACTGGGACACTTTCCAGCCCCTCTGTCCCATCCTGGATGTGCAGGGGGTTGGTGTGACCCATGGGCAGGACCTGGCACTTGGCCTTGTTCACCCTCACACTCTTGGCCTGTCCCATTGGTCCAGCCTGTAAATAGTGCAGAGTGTCTCATACCCATTCCAGTGCCAGCAATCCCAAACCTGAACAGACCTTGCAGGACTCTGCACTTGGAACAAACCCCCCTGGTTCCCTCTGTGCCTCAGCCTCCCTCAGCTGCTCCCCACAGGTGTCTGTCACACTTGTCTGTTCCATGTCTGACACACAGATCACAGATGTCTCACAGTGGTTCTCACTACAGGTCCTAAAAGGGACAAGTTACAGCTGTCAAATTTAGCCTTTCAAGGTAAAGAGGCCCTGCCTCATTCCTAAATTTGGGTGGCTGGAGGTCATCTTCAATTCCAAACATCTCTCTTTGCTTGTACATCCTAGCTCTGGGATACGTCTGCCAGGAAGGCTCAGCAGATTTTCTTTGGACACAGATATTTTAGTTTTCAGAACTCAGCAGAATTAGGTGTGTCATGTGCCTGAAACAGCGAGACGTCCCTCACAACCTGGCTGATTGTTTTCATGTCATGCTGAGGGAGTCATGGCCAAAACATTCTGAATAAAGAAACCTGGTGTGAGGGTACATGATGTGCTGGGGCAAGACTGGACAGAGAGTAAGATCTGCCTGTCCCTATGACACAGTTCTTGGACTGGCACAGTCGCTAAAATGCTCCTGGATTTCTTTTGGTTGCAGACCTAGTTTTGCCCAAGAAGGGATCCTGAAAACAGTGAACATGCAAGCAGTGTGAATCATCTGGGAACAACAAGGAGAAGTGTGGGGCAAGATCCCACAGCAAAGCAGGGAGCAATCCAAACCAACCATGGAGGTGCAGCCACCAGAACTGAAATGATCATTAGGCCTTCCACCAGCAGGAGTAACTCCTGAACTCTGCTTTGGGCATCACTTGGATGGGGAGGAATCCATGGATCTTGTGGTGGTTTTGGTCTAGGCCTTCCCTGGTAACAGGGGTATAACTAAGGAAGTATTCCACACCATTCCTTCACATAATCAGGGGTCTATAAAGACAAGGGGGAGGTTTTATCTCTCCCTTTTGGATGTTTGGAGGACAGCAGGTCTCAGTGTGTCAGCTTAGCTCTTATCTATGTGAGATGAGGCCTGTCTGAGAAACTGGTGTCCCAGCTGCACAGAGGAGGAGGAACTGCTTCTCTTGAGGGGAGTTTGGTGAGAATTTATTGTGTCAGTTACTTTATTGAGCTTTTCCCTGAGTTTACGAGTTTGTGTATCTGTTTTGTGTTATTTTTACCCATTTTTGTCCCTCTTCCCTTTCCCTTTTCCCTTTTGGGGTTGTTTGGGATTCTTGTTCTGTATATTCATAGTGTTTAATTGCATATAACTGTAATATATGTGAATATATACATATATTTTTACTACAATTTTCTTTTGGTACTATTTTTTCTTCTCTCTCGGGACGGGGGGAGTCTGTGTGGGTTTGGCAGGGAGCCAACCCAAACCTCCACAGGTCTGGTGCAAAACAACCCAAGGGAACGACACTGCATTTCAGAGACTCTCCTCAGGAGGAGTCTGAGTGGCAGAGCAGGCTTACCTGCTGAGTTGTTGTGCTTGATGTAGTGGATGGAGGTGCGCTGGGTGCGGGGATGGAGCAGCAGCAGCAGGACAGGCTCCAGGATCCGGGCCACGTCATTGAGGGACAGAGCCCGGATGAGCCAGCCCTGAGCAGCGGCCCCGATGGCACCATCAGAGCAGTTGAGGCTGTCCAGCACCACAAACAGGGACCTGAGGGGAGACACCAGGACAGACACAGCTGGAACCCCTGAAAGGGTCAGTGCAAGCAACAAAATCCTGGGGACACACAGGGAGAGTGCTCAAGGAAGAACCAATGGATCGTGGATCAGGCACATCCTCCTGGGCTGAGCTCAGGCACACCTGGATTTGTAGGAGCAGGGCCACACACACCTCACACTCTGCAAGAACAGCAGGTTTTAAAATTCTTCCCCATATTTATTTAGAAAGACTCTTAGTGCTTTTGTCTCATTTTACACAAAGGTCTTGGAAATAGAAAGCAAAACTAAAAGGATTTTTTCCCACAAGTAGCTGGTGCTATTCTCCTTTGGAAGACAAATCCAACCCACTCCAAGATAAAAAATATCTGCTGTGCAGGAACTTGTTTGCAAACTACTCTTCATATACGAAGCTCTTTCTGTTTTTCCAGCAACTTCCTTCATGCAGGAAACCACACCATGCACACAGAGTGCTCTGCAAAGGCAGCAGTGCAAGGAAGATCTTCCTCTGGCTCACTTTTTACTCTCTCTCCAGAGAACTCTTTCCCACATGAGAAAAGGATAAATCACATAATACAATGAAATAAATAAACGCATGCCCAAGGCAGTGGAGCTGAGAAATACCTGTCAAAGGAGCGATTGTGAGAAGTCACTCTGCTGCCTTGGATCTCTCTGGTCAGATGCCACATGACAGAGAAGCGGAACAGCGCCTCCAGCCTCGTCCCCTTGGCAAGGAAACCACCCAGAGGCAGAGTCAGAGTGGTGGAATCACAGAACGATCAGGCTTGGAAGGACCTTACAGACCATCTCCTCCCAACCCCCTCCTGTACATCCAGGAATGCACAATTCAAACTAAACAGGCACAGGGTAGAACACAAAAAGATGCGCCAGCACAGCAAAAATGTACTTCAGAACTCCTGTGTGCAAACATTTCAGTCTTGGTTTGGTGTTAGGGAGACTTAAAAGTTGGGTGACAACTGGGAAGACATTGGCGTATCAGGCAGTGGTTACTGCTGGGCTTTCTGTTTGAAAGCTTTTAAAAGATTTCCAAATTTTTAAGTTTCAGAATTGCAAAGACAGGAAAACAATAGCAAAGACTGAAAATGGCTGGTTTGAGTTTTTTTGTGCAAGGCACTTCTTACAAAGGTACTGTCAGTTGTTAAAGAATTAAGGTAAGGAAAGTAATTAATAACTGGCTCATTTCAAATACTGCTTATTACAAGAACCAATTTCTAAGTTGGACAGAGGGTCAACATGGTGTTGACAAACACTTACAAGGTATTAAAGTCTTTTGGTGGAGTATGAAACTTATAAAATCAACCCAAAATAAAGTGATTTTACAGTTACTGGTGGTGCAGTTTGGAAATACTGCCAAAACCTACAAGTTTTAGATACTGCAGGATTTTGGCTGAAACTAAGAAAGTTCCAGCACTGACTGACAGAGTTTGCATCCAGTGAGTCCAGCAGCAATCCCAGGATGAATTAATCCCAGGGAATTGTGAAGGCATGGACAGTCTGTCAGGCTCTTGGAAGACAGAGGGGCCCTGGGAGTGAAGGCATGGGGTGGAAGGGAATTTGGGAAGTACGGGAACACCTCAAGAGTGAGGAAGGACCTTCAGTGGATTCAGGACTCACTTTATCCCTGTCCAGCAGGGCGTGGCAGATGATGTCTTCACAGATATTTGCTGATGGGGCCAGGCAGTGCAGCCTGTAGAACAGTTCCACACAGGGAATGTGATGCTCCCGAGTCTCCTTGTTCAGCTGGTTCCAGAGCACACAGGCTACTCTCTAGGGAGAAATAACACATCAATAAGTAGAATAATACTCATACTCCTCATTTCCTCCCCGACTTCAAAGCTTTCCACTGCATAAACACCCTCTGTTACCAAAAGGGATTTGATTTCCAAACTGTCTTTCAGAATCATGGACTCCTATGAATTAGGAGCTGAGGATAGTTGGGAAGTGAAACAGGAGAAGCAAATGGGCACCTGGTAGAAATCTGTTTTCTCTGAGATCATCCTGAGAAGGCCGGGAGCGATGGGAGGGAGGGTGACCATCTGCAGCTTTCCAAGGAAGGGGTTGTGGCCAGACACTTTGTAGCGCTTCATCCTGTCCTCGATGACCAGCGCCAGCGACTGGGAGTGGTTGATCACCTCCAGCAGGGTGAAGATGGACACGTTCTGGACGTAGCAGTCGTTCACACAGCAGCAGATGGTCATCAGGGACCTCAGCCACAGAGGGAAGCTGGGGTCACAACCTCCTCAGAAAGGTAAGGGACAGAAAGGGTGTTAATCATCTCAAAATTAGGGTCGTGTTCCCAAGGAGTCTCCAGTCAGGGTGGCAGGACCAAGAGACAAAAATGACTGCCCAAATCCAGCTGGCATGCTGATATCATCAGTATTTCACAGATTGGGTTGGAAGGGACCTGAAAGATCACCCCATGGACACCTTCCACTAGCCCAGGTTGTTCCAAGCCCCATCCAACCTGGCCTGGGACACTTCCAGGGATGGGGAGTCCACAACCTCTCCATGTTTTCTTTCCCTCCTTCTCCCAGCAGAGAGCTCTTGCAGGACGCCAGTAACCCAGTCACTAGTGGATTTCTGCTTTCCAGTCTACATTTATTCCCAACTAGTAATTAATGACAGCTGTTGTTTTCCAGCTGTCACTGTCACAGCCAGCTCCAGAGGTGTGCTAATCCACGGATGCCCTCCCAGCAGCATTGAGGTGCAGCAGTTCAGAAGCCAAGAAGCATCCAGGGATCTGGGATGGCTGACATCCAGTCAAGCCATCTTTGCCTTTCCTGAGGGAATAATGCAAGTATGCCATGTCCATGCCAAGCAGACAGCTGAGCCGTGGAGATGATGGGAATATCATCACTTGGCTAAGGAACACGGCAGAGATATGCAGTGAGGTGAGGAGGAGAATCCAATTTTCCAGTTTCCCACCTCTCCATTCCCTACAAACCTATTTGTCAACTGGCCTTCAGGCCAAGAACAGCTCCTGCTAAAGCTAAGCAATGAACTGGAATTCCAAGAACAAACAGGCCCTCCAGTTATACAAGATTATTCTTACATGTTACATTGGACTCCTTTGAATTCTCAGGGTTTGGGAAAGAGGTGATTTTGCTTCTCTTATTGTTCAAAGCTCCAGTTCTCCATTTACACCCATCTTCATCTAAAACACCTTTTTTGGGGGAAACACGATGTGTGGACAGTGGGGGACACACATCCTGAAAACCCTGAACTATGGCACAAGGCTTTTTCGTGCCTTCAGCTACAAGTTTTGTAGTGAAAGTTTGCAAAAGAATATGACCTTAAAAAGCTTGGCAAAACTTGTGCCTCAGCTGCAACACACAACACACAGGCTGAGGTGGGTAAGTCTTTAATTCACAGGCAACTTCAGCCCTATCAAAAGGTTTTTTTACTGGCTCTGGTCAATTGTTTTGCAAATCACTAAGCTCCCACTGCTATTTGCATTCTCAAATGCTCAAGTTCCCCAGGAAATGAATCTTTTCTTACCAGGAACCTGAAACAGAGAGAGATACAACTGTTCCATCTCCTCCTCTGACAGGTAGACTGGGAACGTGGTACAATCCAGCAGGAGGTGACAAGCAGCAGAGAAAGCTTCCTTGCAGTCCCCTCTCAGGGGTCCCAAGACCAGCATCATTTGTTCCAAGTCCCACTCTTCTTCCTCCTTTTCCTTTTTGTTACCAGAGTCGTGGTCAGAGAGAAGAGGGCTGGAACCCTTGTTCCTGAAGGGAGAGCCCCGAACTGAGAACAAGCCTGAGAGCATTTGTTTGAACTGAGGCACAGTGATCTGCTTTGCATCCCACGGGCTCTTTTTCTTGCTGCCACTCTCAGGGAACCTGTAGCCATTCTCTTTTTTCTCCTTCCCACTGGGGTTCGTTGCTGCAATGTCTTCATTACTCGCTTCTTGAAACTGCACCCCAAAAATGTATTTGCTGGAAAACTTGGCAACCAGCTCTTGGATGCAAGAGAGAGTCTTCTGGATGCTGCCCCCTTTCTTCCACACGTCATCCCTCTCCAGGGTCACTGTGGGCACCCCCAGGTGCTGGGAGAGCTCTGGGGAGGAAGCACTCAGGCCAATGCCACTGTCTTCTGATTTGAGGGGCTGGAACGGAGCCTCCTCCTCCTCCTGCAGCACAGACTTTGTCTCCAAGGTCATGTCCACATCTTCCTTTGGCACTGGGCTCTGAAAAGGGAATGTCAGTGTGGTTAATGTGGCACTGACAACAGAATTTGAAGCTGAGGAACAGCAATGACAGCAAAAGGCAAACCCAGTATTTGCAATTTCCAGATACAGGTTGTTTTCACAAAACCACAGAATCACAGCTATTTATGAGCAGTTCCATTTAACTACCTTTAAAACCCAGCAAATGTTTGTATAAACCCCACACCTTGACTCAGCAAACTCCAGAGGATCTGTAGCCACAGACACTTAGCAAAGGGATGTGTTTCCTTAAAATCAAAGTCCCACTAGAACAATGTTACACACACTGGACTATTTCCAGCCAAAGGCATGGAAAGCCAAAGGCCATTTCTGCTGGAAAACTCTGGCAGGCTGTGCTTCTGTGCTTGCCTGATGCCATTCATTCCTCATTCCTTATCATGGGCTCTTGCACACAAACAATACCACATTGTGGTAACCTGAAATATTAATTGAAAGCCTGGCAGACCTAACTAGCTGTGAAGCTGGGCTTGATTTGGCAACTCACATTTTTAGCTACTGCCTGCTGCTGAGTGCCTTTTCAAAGCCATTAAGATCCCATTCTTCTCAAGAGGCAGGATTATAGCCCCACTTTCAGACAAGATAAACTCCTTCTGTGCCACAAATAATTCAAGTAAGCCAGACTGAATATCCAGGAAGAATAACAAGGCATCAGATTGCTCTGGAAGGAGCCAAAGAAGAGAAGTTTCAAAAAATCTTTATTGCTGCAGTTCCATGGAATGGTTTGGGTTGGAAGGGACATTAAAGACCATCTCAACCAACCCCCTGCCATGGGCAGGGACACCTTCCACCAGCCCAGGGTGCTCCAACCTGGCCTTGGACACTTCCAGGGATCCAGGGGCAGCCCCAGCTTCTCTGCCCAACCTGTGCCAGGGCCTGCCCACCCTCCCAGAGAAGGATTTCTTCCTAATATCCCATCTAACCCTACTCTCTGTCAGTGTGAAGCCATTCCCCCTTGTCCTGTTATTCCAACCCTGGGAAATACTCTCTCTCCATCTTTCCTCTAGGCTCCCTTCAGGCACTGGAGGAACAGTCATTATTTAGGTTTAAGTCAGGAAAATTTACATTTTGAGTAAGTTATGTCACACTTTTAAACATCTGTGAGGAGTTGACAAACACCTACCCCGTTCCCACTGCCTGTCTCGATGTCCAGGTAGGAGGGGGGCATTTGCACCTTGCTGAGCACCTTAAAACAGGTCTTTAAAGCATGAGTGAGTTCTGGCAAACCCAACACTTCCATATTTTCCAGGAGGGACTGCACCATGTAACTGAGCATCTGTGGAAGGTACTGAGTCTGCACTTCAGAGTAGAGTTCCTAAAATGAACAAGCAAGGTTTAAAATAGTTACCCCATCTGCTCTTTCACTGATGAATGATGGATAAAGTCAGGTTGCCTTACCAAAGGGATCACATCAAGAAGAAACACCAACAGTGTGCAGAGCTCTGAAATTGTAGGAGGAGTGGTGATATTTTCCAGAGGGTATCTCATCTCTGTGGATTTGTTTCTGGAGTGAAAGAAAGACACATTATCATGGAAGCTTTTTTTCCATGTCAAAATTCTAGTTACAGTGAAAAAGCTTCATCAAACCCAGAAAAAAAGACTGAACAACTTTCTGGGGAAAAGGATTTCTAAACCAGCAGGATGAAACACCACCTCATGGGATGTTACAGTGCTGCTAATTTCCAGATTGAATCTCTATACATAACCTTATTACTTAAAGTATAATCTTTCTTAGAGTTAAAAAGGGTTAAAAAGAGAGTTGTCACAGAATCAGAGAGTGGTTAGGGCAGGAAGGGACCCTAAAGATCACTTAATATCTTTATTTTTTCCTCAATAAAGACCTCTCCACCTCCCCCCCGCCCCCCCAAACCTTTTTCCTCCTTCAGCTGTCATTTTGAAAAGAATTTCTTTTGTTCTCAGGTTGAAAATTTCCATCTAATTGTTCACCTGTTTGCATTCATGAGTTTTCTGAAGACACAACTTACAGATCTGGCTGGTTCTACTGTGTGTTACATCCCTCCCACAATTTTAAAGCTTGATTATTATCTTCAACAGACACCTCTGAAAGGGCATTTTTAAGAGGACACTATTGTTGGAAAACATAAACACCTGAAACAATCTTCAAAACATCTGGTCATGTAATCCCAGAGGAAATCCGTGCTTAAGGATGTGATCAACAAATTGACTGTTTTGACAATTTCCGAAGCATTTTTGTTCTCTTTGATTGCACTGTTTGAAGGCAAAAACAAGGAAAAGGAAAAGCAGGTGTCAGGGAGGATTCCAGGAGCACACACATCACGAGCTGGTGCATTTTAAAATCTCTTCCCCTGCCTTCTCTACAAGCTAAAAAACATTCATAACTTCAAATCCAAGACCAAATTGGTCTGAAATAGCTGGATTTTGAGCCCCTTTCTCCCAGATGATGGAAAATCAAACCCCCAGCCTTGAAAATCACAAGGCAGAGTTCTGTCACCACCCTGGTCCTTGGCTGGTGTCACTGGGGCTACTCAACACCCATCACATGCAGTGAACTTCACTTTTCCTCTGCTAATCCAAGAGAAATCCACTGTGTGTGGGGAAAAGGGGGAGCCGGAGGGAAATCTCATCTTCTGTACAGAAGGTCATGTTGTTACAAACCAAACCTTCCTTAAATTGGTTCATTTCAATAACTTGGCTCAATATAAATGATCCAGTTTCAGCTCAGAGTTGCAAACTTGTCATTTTACCTTGCAAGGATGTTGCCACTTTGATTGTAGCTGAGTTGGAGATCAGAACCCAGGGCATCTTTGCAGTAGGAATAAAAGGCTCTGATGACTTCAAGGAACAGCTCCCCAACAACCTGTGGCCCTGCAAGAGAAGGGAGAAAGAATTCAGGAACTGTAAGCCATGGAAAAGCAGAGCACTAGTTCTACATCACACTTTAGACACCAGAATAAGGCACCTACAATCATTTCTACATGAACTTGCAGTTCACGTGCCAAAAACAATCTCCATGTCTGTATCCATAAGGAAACCAAGCAGATTTCCCAGGACACATTTATCACAGCAGCCTTGCTTACATTTTGAGGGACAGAAGCTGGAATAATCAGCAAAGTGAGGAAGATCAAATGCCTAAATATCTAAAAACATGCATATTTATAAATGGTTTTAAGAAGAAAGCATAAATTAGGTGTGTGCTGGCAATTGCACCTGATTTTCAAGGGTCAGTCTTTTGTTTTATCTGAAATTGTCTGCAGAGGAAGTAATAATTACAATACTTGGAATAATAATAAAAAAGTACTGTATAAAACATTACAGGAAGTGCTTCTAGAAAGGAAAGACAGTTGAAGTGACTAAGAGTAGCAGAAAAGGTCAAAAATTCTTGTTATGTTTTAGTTCGATATCTTTCAATAATAGCTGCATTCCTAAATCCATTTCCACATTTCCAAAGGAAGTGAAAGTCTTATTGGTTTAAGGCTCTAGAAGTCATATTTTGTGTGCTGACTGGAACAGAAAGATTAAACTGGATAATGCAGTTTAGCTAAATACCCCTTATTTAAAAGAGATTTATAATCCCTTATTTGGAGTTCAGATTAGCCCTGGTTCTCACTCAGCCAAGTAACACATACAATAAAGGACTGTCTGTCATCTCCTTCCTATATTAGATTAATCAATATATTTATAATGTAAATAAACTTAGTCTCTTTGGCATTTTTGTCAGGAAATAAAAATGCTGCCTATAAGAAGCTTTAATAGCAATAGATAATTTAAAAAAAACCCCACAAACAAAATCTACCTAAAACCAGCAAAAGGAAAGACTGGCACCACTGCCTTATGAACAGACCACCACCAACTGCTTCTCCTTTATTTGTTAGGTGAGAGATAGAGAATCCTCATTTCTCCTGGCAGCGCTCTGATTATTTTTTAACAGGAAATATGCTTAGAAGGATTTTCCTGACCCAGGAAAGAGGATAAACTTCCCAGATCCAGGAGCCTGCAAAATGAGCTGCCACTCGAGTGGTCACTCTCAGAACAGGAGTTTTATGGGGAGTCCACAGGCTCAGTCAATGCTAACATCACTCCCCTCCCAGAATACTTTTCAATCCTAAATACCTCTCAAGTCACTTTGGCTAAAGACAGATGAACTTGCCCTTTGAAATAAGGATGGGCAGAGCCCCACCCTTCTGGTGCTGGCAGCTCCATGGACACACAGGGACAGTGACAGGGGAGAGGAGCTCAGCACAATAACTCCAAGCAACAAATTGAGCAGAACACTGACACAAGGGCAGAAGTGGCTCTTTTAAACTGCCCCCTCAGCTGGCAGATCAGGGCACAGAAACACAGAGTCATCAAGGTTGGAAGAGACCTTTGAGCTCATCCAGTGCCACCAGCACCACCACAGTCACCCCTAATCCATGTCCCCAAGGGCCACATCCAGACACCTCTGGGTCACTTCCACAGACAGGGACTCCACCACCTCCCTGGGACACTCATTCCAAGGCCTGACCACTCTGGAAGGGAAAAATTGTTTCTAATTTCCAACCTGAACCTGCCCTGATGCAGTTTAAGGCCATTTCCTCTCATCCTTCTCCTTGGGATGTGGCAGAAGAGCCTGACCGTCCTCACTGCCCGTCCTGGCAGGGACTTGCAGAGCCAGAAGGTCCCCCCTGAGCCTCCTTTTCTCCAGGCTGAGCCCCCCCAGCTCCCTCAGCCCCTCCTGCTGCTCCAGCCCCTTCCCCAGCTCCCTTCCCTTCCCTGCACACCCTCCAGCCCCTCAGGGTCTCTCCTGTCTGAGGGCCCCAGAACTGCCCCCAGGGCTGGAGGTGCCCCAGCAGTGCCAGCACAGGGATGGGCGCTGTCCTGGGGCTGGGACACCCCATGGCTGGCACAGCCCAGGTGTCACTGGCTTCTTGATTATTCTGAAGATAAAACTGTCTTCACACCCTGCTTTGTGCTGTGTATCAGCTGGTGGTTAAATGTAGGGCACATATTCCTTTTCTTTTCCTGTTAATTTGAAGTGAATGGTATCTACCCAAATTAACAAGAGCATAGAATCTACAAATGCTGATGAATAGACAAAAAGCTCAAAATGCTTCATTTTCTTTTATGCTGAAATAATCACTCTGACACTGTTCTTATCTTGGAAATAATCAAGCAGGTGAGAACAATGTTGTGATGCAAATCAGCAGGTTTTGTTATTTTCACAGCATGAAGCATCAACAGTAAAGGAAACCATGTCCAGCTTTTATTATTAATTTTCCTCCGATGAAGGAGAACTAACATGTTGTTGGTAATATCCACTCTGCTTTTGTCCTACGAAGATTTGCCATTTTACCATGGCATCTACCACCTCAGTGAAGCCTGAGAAAGTGTTTCATTTGCCCTTGCACTCACAAAAATCTATATTAATGATTACTGATACTGCTGGGATACATTTTTTTTCCTGCAGCAGATACTTTCTCATTTTGTATATTTTCATTTCCCTCACGCAACTCTTTCAAGAGTTCTTCTCTTGCAAGTTCCCTAATAATTATATCAAAATAATTACATCAAAATAATGATATACAAAAATATTTTCTAATTATATTCTCTCAAATTCTAATGCCACAATTTCAGCATTTGCACTTGTCCCATTTGCATACTGACTTATATCTGATTAACCACCCCAAGCAACTGAGGACCTACTTCCATATAAACTCCAGCAAGATGTATGGAAATTGCTGTTATATTTAGTGATCTATGGGAGAGAGTCTCAGTTGGGAAAACAGAAAACTTTGTGCTTTTTAGGGGCATACTTTGCTTTGCTGCACCACAGGCATGGCCACAACCCATGAAGGACACAGAAATTGCTCTTGGCACCAGCCCAGCCTCCAGCCCAGGGCCAGTGGACCTCAGAGACCTGCCTTGGCCTGCCAGTACTTAACTATCATAGAGTTATGGATTAAAAAACCCCTTTTAATGAGAAAAGATTGACTATTTCACCTGTAGAGTATCCAAACACACATTGCAAACAGGTCATTGTAGCTTGGTGGAAATGGGAATAATTGGGAAACTGCCCTCTGGGTGAGAGAACAGCCCCTTGGCTCTCAAAATGCTGCATCTGAGATCACAGAATGAGGGAATCACGGAACCTCCAGAGCTGGAAGGAACCCACCAGCATCATCCAGTCCAACTCCTGGCCCCAACAATCCCACCACGAGCTCTGGCAGCCTTGGGGCTGTGCCCACTGCCCTGGGGAGCCTGGGCAGTGCCCACCACCCTCTGGGGGAAGAACCTTTCCCTGAGATCCAACCCAAGCCTGCCCTGACACAGCTCCAGCTGTTCTAGGGTGCTGTCCCTGCTCACAGGGATCAGAGATCAGAGCTGCCCCTGTGGAGGATCTGCAGACCCTCATGGGCAATGCCCTCAGTCTCCTGCAACTGAACAAGCCCAGTGCCCTCAGCTGCTCCTCATACAACCCCCCCAGACCCTTCACCATCTCTGTGTGATTGGATGAGGTACACTGAGCTTGATCCCAAAGGTTTGGGATACAAGACATCTTTCAAGGGTGACAACCACAGTCCTGCTCCAGAGCCCTCGTCTGCAGCCAGGGATGGAGATTTTTGGAGCACCAGGAAATATTCAGGTGGTGTCAGTGAGGGATCACCTTCTATGATGTCTCAAAGCCCTGTCCTAGACTTTAGCCTTACTAAACGCTTGCAATACGATGTCAATGTGCAGGTGGTGTCGTGGTTTAACCCCACTTGGAACTGAGCACACACAACACACCCACTCGCTCCCTGCCCTGGATGGGGCATGGCATTGGAAGGGGAAGAGGGAGAGCTCATAAGCTGAGATAAATGCAGTTTAATGGGACAGAAAAGGATGATGATGATGATGATGGAAGAATTAGCATATACAAAACAAGTGATGCACAAGGCAATTGCTCACTGCTCACTGACCAAGTTTTTAGTGCACAAGGAACACCATCTTTGGCCACACAAAAGCAGAAACTCCTTTCCCCCCCTAACTTTATGATTAGTTTCTGTTAAAAGACGAGGTTCCTCCAGGCTGAATTCCACACCGAGAGCCAGGTTTAATCAGTGGTGGGACTGCTTACTCTCCAGGCTTTGACTGATTGATACGGCCTGCCTATAACTCCTGTAGCAAATGAAATAAGGGTCATCTCCTGTAAGAAGCAATAAAAAATCACCTCGAGGAACAAATGAAACCTATCAGGGATCCGCCTTTAAAATAAGGGACAAGAAGCTACCATAACTCTGGCTGTCACTTGAGCAGTGCATGGTGGTTCCTGGGAGGACTGGCCTGTGGGGACATGTTTTGTGCTCCCCCGTCCCCCCTGGCTGCTCTTTGTCCCACACTGCAGTGTTTGGAAGAGACACAGGCTCAGGACTAACCATGCCAGCCACACACAGGCATTGCTGGGGTGGTCCTTAGGTGACCTGACCTCCTGCAGTGTGGGGGCAAAAGGGCCTTCCTCAGGGACAGGCCAGCACAGCCACATCTGCACAGCCTTCCTGTCACCCCAAATCCCTCTGGCTCCTGCCCCCAGGAGCAGCAGAACGTCTGGTGTTACCTGGACTCACCCCCAGCCCCAGAAAATTTGAAAGAACAGTTTTGACAGGTTTCTTCAAGCAAAGAAAAGCAGGGAGAGAGATGGTGCAGCAGCTCAGCTTGGTCACAGCTGGCACTCAGCTCACTGGAGGGGGCAGGAACACGGGTCCATACCCTAGGGTGGGTGTCTGGGTATGGTGGGTCCTTGTCTGGGCAGCCACCTCAACATGGGTCTGTCTTGGTTTACTGGGTGTGGTGGTGTTTGGCCGAAGGTTGGACATGATGATCCTGGAGGCTTTTCCATCCCTAATGATCCTGTGAATCTATGGATGCCCCAGCAACTGATCCTGTGAATCTATGGATGCCCCAGCAACTGATCCTGAGTCAAAGCTGATGCAAGGAGTCCACCCGTGTTGGAACCAGAACCTTAAAGAGCAACTCCATTGGGAATCTGGCACCCATTCCAGCCCCCCGCTCAGGAGCCCAGACTGCCACACACACAGCGAGGGACACCAGGTGAGCAGAGAAAGCTGTTCCCTCCTGTCAGGACTAAAGCAGAAACATGAATTGCAATGCTCTCATCTCAGGTGTTCCCCCGTGGATTTTGTCTCATTCCTACAGAAAAATAAGATCCCAAGTGCTGTCGTGCCCCAGCTCCTGCCAAAGTGAGCTCCTGTGCCTGACGGTGTGTTGTGAGTGAAGAAACCGGTTGTTGCAGTTCCTTCTTGCTCTGGCTCCTTTGGGCTGTGAGAGGGGATGGCTCTGATCACCCATTTCCTCTCCAGAGCGTTTGTTGCTCTGCACCCTGGTCATGTCTCAGCAGCCTCCTCTTCCAGAGCACTGCCCTGCACTTCTGCTCACCAGCTTCCTAATGAACCTGCTTGCTTTCTCTGGACTTTCCTCCTGATGTCTTATCTGGAACTGTGGAGCCTCTGCATGCTTATGCTGGCCAGTTTGGGGACAGGGATGATGGTTCACAGATGGCCCACAAACCCTGCGTGGCACAGAAAGAAGCAATGGAAGGGAAAGCAAATGAGTTCAGGTTCACAGAGGGGCTGTGAGTTATGCTCTCCATGAAATAACTGGAGCAGCCTGGCAGAAAGGTCCAACTCATTTTCCTAACAGCCTTTCTCCTGCCTCGCTGGAACAGCTTCCACATTTCCATCATGGCTCTGTTTGTGCTGGGTTATGTTCCAGGCAATAATTTGAGCTCCTCCCTGTCCTCCCTGGCCACCTGAGCTGCTGCTCACTTCTGTTCTCAGGCTGTGAGAAGAAATATGCCCTGCTGGTTTTGCTCTGTGCAAAATTGCTCGGAAGCTGAACGCAATATGTTACAGGACAGAAAGGGTCCTGCAGAGCGTGACTCTCTCCACATGTTCCTGCAGAAGGAGCTGAGGTGGGAAAAATGAGCTCTGCAGCCTTTTCAGATACCATTTGGTACCAGCTGGATCCCAAACGGGCACTGGGGTTGCTCAGGGGGGCAATGACTGCCCCAGCTTTTCAGGCACATACCCATGAGCAGGGGGCTCCACACCTGGGGATGTCTGTGGGATGGCACTTTTTGGCTCAGCACGATTCCCTCAGGTAAAAAGGACTTGCCTCTGTGCTCTGAATTCAGACACTGCAGACTTTGCCCTCTCAGGGTTACCTGGCCAGCCTTTTACCACCCTGAGGACTCACCACGTCTCAGTGGTGATATCACCAAGAGGATCCCCAGGTGCCCTGAGACAGAAATACAGACTGAGGTGTGGCCAAGGGCACAGGACTGGGCCAGACCAGCATTCACGCTGGAAGAAGGTGGATGGGCACCTTCCCCTGGCTGTGCCCATGGTGGTGTCACGGTGCCAGCTCAGTTCACTTGGATGAACATGCAAGTCATGCATGAACAGGCCCAAACATGACATACAAGGGATGAACAGCTGTAGGGACAGACTTTGCAGTGTCCGTGTCTCCTTCCATTCCTTTTTGGAGTGAGCTTACAGAGGGATCAGTGCTGATGCCCAGATACATGGCAAGGTATTCACTGGGGGATTTAATCCTCCTAATTTTTACTGCCTCTGTCTGATCACATCTCTGTGGGCTCCCTTTCCAGTAACTGGAGGGAAAGTGACACTTTCAGGTGCTGCTCACTGACCTATTTTAGGCTTTAGGACAAGATTGATGGTGACTTGGGCTCTCTTATACTGATGAGAGCTGCAGCAACTGCAGAGGGACACGTGGAGCCCGATGAACCCCCCCCAGTAATCCTGGGATACAGGGCACATTCCACCCTGACAAATAGCTGGGCAGATGGTTAGATTTTCACCCTTTTCTCAGAATTATTACTTCATATTTTCAGCAGACAGCACGGGTTACACCTGCTTCACATTGGAGTGGCTTGTTTACAGCCATAATGGATTAAATTTTAGCTCCAAATCTGTTGTGTAAGAGCTACACCGTGGCAGCAGCCAGGAAATATTACAGAGCCATCAGCTGCATTGTGACCAGGGCTGAAATTCAGCCACCCCCGGAGTACGACAGTTTGACACTGTACAAAGCTGTGCAGTGGAAAGCAAATTAAGAAACAATTATTCCTTAATAATGTCTTCAGCTGAGGCTCTGGAGGCTTTTAGGTGAGCTCACTGTAATTACCATCACTGGAATTTGACCAGACCTTTCTTTTAGGGCAAGAAAGCTAATTTGTCCAGAAAGCAAGACATGAGGTTTGTGTTTCATTCCAAATGAAAGAGCTGGGATCCCATCGTTGCCACTGCCAGGAGAAACAGGAGAGGGCTGTGCTCCCTCAGTGTCCAGACCATGAGTGCCAAGAGGGCAGTTCTGCAGAGCTGGGGACACAAATACCCAGCTCACATCACCCCTGGGGGGATGAGAGCCAAACCCACCCTGTGAGAGACTGGACATTAATGGTTCATGACTTCAAACAATCGAGGGGCTTTGCTGGGGTCAAGCTGGCATCTCCCCAGGGGTCAGGGGCTGAGGTTTTGGATGTGGAATGAAGGGACTCTGACCTGCCTGAGACCCAGGGGGATCCTACAAGCCAGGCTTTGAGCCAGAGAAGAGGCAGAATCTGTGGAGATGGGATGGTGGTTTTATCCAGGCAAATTGCCCTCCCTTATACACCCCCCCTCCCAAGGAAACATGCTGATAGGAGAGGCAGTGCCATGTCTTAGGAGGGCTCATAAACCATCAAAGCCCCCCGAAATGCCCTCCCCTCCCATTCCTAAGGCCTGCCACCAGAACTGCAGGTGATCCCAAAGTGTTGCAACAGATCCCAGATCTCTCGCAGGAGACAGCGTAAAACCAGCCCTCCCAACACCCAGGGGAGGTACCAGGGTGGTCCTGGGTGTGTATTTACCCATTAGACTTTGTGTTTGGAAGCATCTCCCCCACCCCTGAAGGACCAAGATGGAGCAAGAATTCAATCATCCCTTAGAACAACAATGCAACAAGTCTGGTCGTGGATCCATGGGTGGTGATCATGAACTTTCCACTCTTATCCTTTCTTTCTCTTCCTTCCCTTATGCATTTTCTTAAGTGCTATTGTTATGCTTTCATATTCCCATATTACTAAGGATAATAATAACCCAAATGGCTCCATCTCTGCTTTCCATTGCAAGCAAATTGTTCTAGAACAAACCCTACAGATACATTTACAAACATTGTTCATTCAGTACCTTTCACTCTAATCCATCCCAAGGGATCTATCAACAAGACCTGGAGTTCCTCTTGCTTGGAGGGCTGGGTTGTAACACACCATCTGCACAGGCTGCTCCAGGGAGCACAACAGGAGCAGGAGGGGCTGGGCTATGCTGGAAATAAATGGTGCTGAGGGTCCTCAAACACTGGGACAATCACCCAGAGAGCTTGTGGGGTTGGGCCTCAGATTGGAGCTTAGAAAAAAATTGTCCAGCACTGGCACAGACTGCCCAGGGAATGGTGGAATCACTGGCCCTGAAAGTGTTCAAAACTGTGTAGATGTGGTGCTCAGGGACATGGGTTGGTGTTAGCCCTGGCAGTGCTGGGTCAGTGGTGGACTCAGTGATTTTAGAAGGCTTTTCCAACCTTCAGTGATTCTGTGGATCTCCACAGATTCTCCATAGAATCATCAAGGTTGAGAGGGACTTTCAAGATCATCCACTCCAACCACGCACCCAGCACCATCACTGTAACCCCTAAACCAGATCCTTGGAGGCAACCAGACAACAAGAGCACAAAGCCCTGAACAACCTGGTGTTGGCCATGCTTTGACCAGAGACTCTCAGGAGTCTCTCCTGACCTCAGATCCTTGTCCTGCTCTGAGGTAGGATTTGAGAAGGGCCATGAGCTCTCCCCAGCTGGAGGATCAGACCAAAGGGACAAAGAGGACCCTGCAGCCATGAGGGCAAGGGATGCATCACCCAGGGGAATGGCAGAGCTTGCCAGTCCTGAGAGCCAAGTGTGGGGTGAGAGACACCCACTCAAACCCCATCAGGGCACAGTGGAACACAATGAAAAGTTCACTGGCTGGGAGCAGCAGGAATATCAGAGACCCTTCAAAGATAATGGTCTCATTTTCTGTTGGGATGGGCAGCTCAGCTGCTCCTTGTCCTTTTCCTGAGAATCCCTGGGGCAGCACAGCCCCCTGACTACCCTGCAAGAGGAACCCGATGTGTAAAACTGCTTTGGTTTGCTGTTTAATCCTCCTTTCTCCATGGAAGGCTGCCAGTCTGCCTGGAATGTGTGTGGTCTAGACCTGTGATCCCTTCTTGAGAGCCTGTCATCTTCCAGCAGGCTTTGAACTAAAGACTAAATAACAGACAATGCCCATCTTTATTAATGTCTCTCAGGCCTCTTTCACTAAGGGTCACAATCCAGGGAATTATGTCTGTCACTGCTGAAAACCATCAGTGTCACAAAAGGGAACACATCATGTTTGGATGGAGTCCATGCTGCAGTTGTAGCAGGAGCTGCTAATGACCCAACACCAGCTCAGGGTCACCCTGTGCCTTACAAGGTCCAGGATCCCAAGGAGACCCAGTTTTCTTCTGTCCCACTGCCCATCTGACCCAGCTCTACAGGCTGGGATTGTGGCTGAGACATCTTCCAGCACAGTTGCACAATACTGTGAGTTGAATCACAGAATCATTAGGGTTGGAAGAGACCTCCAAGATCATCAAGTCCAACTTTTGAGTGATTCCCACCATGACCACTAAACCATGTCATGGAGTGCCACATCTACTTATTTTTTAATACTTCCAGGAATGGTGACTCCTCCACTGGCCAGGTCAGCCTGTGCCAGTGCCAGACCCTTTCAGTGGAGAAATTTTCCCTGATATCTGATCTAAACCTCCTCTGAATCAATCTGAGGCCATTTCCTCTGGTCCCATCACTTGTTACCTGGGAGAAGAGGCTGAAGGATCTGGAGGGGAAGTGTGTGAGGACACTGAGGGCACTTGGGGTGTCCAGCTGGAGAGGAGGAGACTGAGGGGAGAGCTCATT
>JAWWTY010000001.1:117199796-117211022 GCA_035222235.1 Margarornis squamiger
GCAGAGGATGGAGCAGCTCTGCTGGGAGGAAAGGCTGGCACAGCTGGGATTGTCCAGCCTGCAGAGGAGAAGCTTTGAGGGGACCTCACTGTGGCCTTGCAGGACCTGAAGGAGCTACAGAAAAGATGGAGAGAGACAATTTCCAAGGGATGGAGGGACAGGACAAGGGGGAATGGCTTCAAAGTGCCAGAGGGCAGTTTTAGATTAGATATTGGGAAGGAATCCTTCCCTGCGAGGCCCTGGCACAGGTTGTCCAGACAAGTTGTGGCTGTCCCATCTCTGGAAGTATCCAAGGACAGATTGGAGCACCCTGGGCTGGTGGAAGGTGTCCCTGCCCATGGCAGGGGGTGGGAATGGATGGGCTTTAAGGCCCCTTTCCAACCCAACCCATTCCATGGTTCTGTGCACTGGGAAGTCTTGCTCCTGAGGGATTCAGCTGTGAGAAAACCAGGGAGATGGGACTGAGCAGCCAGCAGGAATAAACCTGGCAGTGTTGGGAGGCTCACTCGGATGGCAGAGAGCTCCTGAGGAGCTGCCCTGGACACAGGCCCTCTTCTCTGCTCACAGGATGTGTCAAGTGTAAGGTAATAGTAGGATTGCCATCTGAGCTTCCCCAGCAAAGCTACAGATGTTCCTGTGTTTGAGGCATTTGAAAGTAAAACAGCCAGAGGCGCTTTTGACATGCTCCAGGAAATTCTCTATCAGCAGGGAGCAGGTTCTCTCTCTTTTGACAGCCTTCCTTCCCTAAGGAACCAGCATTTTCTAAAGGCCACAGAGCAGACCCGCCCCCCCTCCCTGCTCTGAAAGCAGCCTATGTTTTAAATCTGTGTATTAGATTTACTTTCTAAATTGTTTTATCCTCCTCTCGAAAACCCAAACAATTCCCAGACAGTGACTCGTGCTGACTAATCCAGTCTGGGAGACTTCTAGGTGTCCCTGTAACTTAAAACCAGAAAACAAGCTTCCTAATTCAGTAGCTAGACATTCCAAGGGAGACCTGGAGGTTCTGAGCTTTTATTTTCCCTCTCCTCAGGGTTAAACACGCTTTTATCTCCGCTCTGCCTCCCTCCCCCAGCAGGCGGGAGTTGAGATGAGCTGTAATTCGGACATTCCTTCCCTGCCTACACTTAGAAGTTCTGCTCCACGGGGCATCCCCGTGGCAAAGTTACCGTGAGCCCTCAACAAAGGTGAACAGGGAGTAAAGAGCAGAAGGGCTGCCTGAAATAATAGCTGAGACGTGCCCAAGTCACTGCAGAGCTCTGTAAGGAGCCCAGCGTTGTAGAAAGATGCGGGGCCACGGAAAAATTGTCCTTTTGGCCCATTTACCGTGCTGGGCTGAGTCATATTTTAGTCATGTCTGGAAAGCCCAGAGCCATCACAAGGCCTTGCAGTCTGACAGCTGCAGTAGGGACGGAGTTCTAAGCTCTGAGAGAGGTCTGTCTTGGAGCAGATAATGGAGTTCATTGTCCATGCTGTGACCACACGTGCCGGGCCAGTGACCGGCGTGTCCACGGCTCCCAGGAAAAAGGGATGTCACTCCGGGCCACAGGACACTGCACCACTGCTCCCAGCTTGTCTTGCCACTGGAGAGAGGGGAAAACCCCCTGTGCACCAAAGGTGACACAGCTGGGTTGTTTTTCCAGGCCATCTGAGTCGCAGGGGATGCTGTTTAAGGAGCTGCTTTCGCTCCTGGCGCTTCCTCATTGCACAAGCCAAACAAAGCCATGTGGGAGAACACCCAGGACAATGGCCTTTGTAATTAAAGGTCATTAAAAGCCGGGTGTGAGGTGCCACAAGCAGTCAACAACCTCTTTGCATTCAGCCCTGGCAGCCCCTCCTCTCACAAACAGCAGCCTCCAGCCTTGCTCTTCATCACCTTCCCTGCCCTCTCCTCTTCCTCCCTCTCAGCAGCCAGAGGGGGACGATCGTCCTGGCCATTCTCAGCTGCCAAAACTGGCACGGTGGGGTCACCTGGAGTGCCTGGGCACTGCCCTGTCTGCCCACGGGCTCTCTGCTCCCCCCTTTTCCAGCTGCCCTGGGCAGGGAGGCAGGAGAAGGAGCTGCCCGCACTCCCTCTCTCCATCCCACAGAAAACTGGTGCCCCTGACCCGGAATGGCACAATCTCTGTGCAAACTGGTGGGTTTGGGGGTATGAGGGGCTCTCCTCAGCCCAGCTGGCCTGAGCTGCTGCTGGCAAGGAAGGGAGCCACAGCCTTTCTCACAAGGACACACAGTGGGATACATGGATGTGGTTGGAGTGGCCGTGGCAGTGTGACGCCTTCCCTTGCTCTGCACAAGGAGAACTCTGCTGCTCTGTCCTCCACAGAGTCTTCAAAACCCAGCAGCAGATATTTCTGTTGAGATGCCCTTGGGTGTCATATTTTTGGGTTTGTTTTGACTGTTGCTATTTGTGTCTTCTTTTCCTGTTGGGTTAAAGTAGGCAACAAAATAAAATAAATATGTGCTCTGCCTCATCATCCACCTCGATAGAGCTCTTGGGTGTCAGAGGGCAAGGAGAAGAATCTGGAGGGTGGTTCCATCAAAAATATAAGTGCAATATTTTGGGATAACATGGGATTGTGCTGGAAAGAAATGTCAGGGGGCCACACTGAGCAGGGTAAGCAGCAACCACATCAGAGGGAGGGGTGTGTCGATGTTTCTACCTCTAAAGAGGCACCTGGAATTCAGGAACTTTTCTCTTGGTGCCTTGGCCTTGATTTTAAAAAGATACTGTGAATTTTCATCTGAGAGATGGAGGGTTTCCCTATGAGGTGTCAGAAGAAAAATGCACCTTTAGCAGTTTGCTTTGTAGCTGGTTTTTTGCTTCACTGAGAGGAGCAGGTGAAAGTTAATCCTTGCACAGATAGACACTTTAAATGTGGTATATAAAAACCTGGCCTAGTGGAAGGGGCAGGGGGGTTGGATCAAGATGATCTTTAAGGTCCTTTCCAGTGCAAATGATTTTGTGATTCTGTGATTATTGTGTAGAAGGATGCTGCTAAAAGCTCCTTTCATATAATGGCATCTGTTGTGTAAAGGCCAACTTTAGAAGATTTCATGTACAAATATGTATGTATTCAAAACGAACTTTCAGTATTTATTCCGATTTCTTTTCTGCTTATGAAAGCATGGTGCACCCCGTATTAATGTTTCATTACACCGCTGCTTCATTATTTATTTAAAGAGAAAAACAAATACTGTATCTATTAAGTAATGTGACTCCAAAACTACCTGTTTTGGTGCTCCTGAAGGAGGGTTCGAACCTTCAGCACCAAGGAGCAAAATGTGAAGAAAAATAAGAGCTGTCAATGACCTTGAAATGTGGAAATTTAGCGAAGAAGTCAGGGACATAATGCAATTACTGAACTTCTGTGCCTGAAAAGCCTCATTTCATGGAATCCCAGAATGGTTTGTGTTGGGATGGACCTTAAAGCCCAGCCAGTGCCACCCCCTGCCATGGGCAGGGACACCTTCCACTATTCCAGGTTGCTCCAAGCCCCATCCTGAATTCTACTCCTATTTTTGGGGTCATGCTGTATTGCAGGCCCATCACCAGGTTACTCCCCAAGCAGGAAAATGCCATTTTGTTAAAACCCAAAGAAATCAATAAACAAAAAAAAGGTGGGGAAACCCTTTTGATGTTGGGAGTGACGTCCTGTCCACAGCCTTTTCCTCGTGGCTCCTTGTTCTCTGAGAGGGCACTTTCCCCCCCATGAAAGAACTCACCAGGCCCATGGGCATACTTGCCAAACATTTTATTTGTCATTCACACTAATTATGATACTGAATTTACAGAGGAAACTGTGGTACAAAGAAAGAAAGAAAGAAAGAAAAGAAAAAAGTCTTCATTAGAACTAACGCAGCAGTCCAGCTGCTCTGGGTGTAGTTGTAATGAATTCTCCTGTGGTGCTGGACACAGCCCTCCCTAGGTACAGCAAGAGTCTGGTGTGGTATTTAGACACTTCCTGTAGTGGGGGGGGTGGGAAAAAATCTACTCTCTACTCTTTTCCTATCTGGTTCCAAAAAACAGCAGCCACACGTCCCTTCCCTCCCTCCCCAAAAAGAAAAATCCCATGCCATCAGCCCCCAGGACAAGCCAATTTCCAAAGCCTGCTGGTTTCCCCTTCTGGAAACTTTCAGTGTCGAGGGAAAACGGGGCTGGTGCAGGATGGTGCAGCATCTGTTTTGTAAACCTAGCCAGCAAATGCTGAACAAATAGCCTTTGGTGCCACTCTGCCAGGGGTTGTCCCCTGTTGTGTCCTCACCACCTCCCCCTGAAAGCTCAGCCTTTGTTTTCCAGGGAGATGTGACTGCCCGGCCCGAAATCCCACAAATAACCCACAGATCTGTCGCACGTTCCTTTCTCCCCGACCACAAAAAAGTGAGGGATGTTGGATAAGAGACCATGCTATGACTGTTTACAAAAGTGAATAAAATGTTGTTCGTCTTGACGCCTAAAAAGAGCTAATTCGGAAAGAAATAAGTCTCACTACAGTATTTCAGCAAACACAAAGGTAAGTTCATTAAAAACACAGAAAAATGAACAAAAGGCGGAGTAATTACAAGCACTAAATATTTTGCTATGAAGCTCTTGGAATCTATTTACAGACATAAATACAAGTAACTCTGTTGATGCAACCCTTTTAGGACAAGGAGAAAAATGCCGAGTGGTTGATACTGACCAAGCAAAGGTTAACAAAAATAAAATACCCAAATGTTACAAGGCAGGAAAACAAGCGAGTGTTTTGCTCTGATAGGAAAGCGACCCACTTCTCCCTGAATCTTCAAACACACCGATGGAAAAGGTCACCCAGAAAGCAGAAATGAACGTTTCAAGAGTGCAGGGAATTGGGAACGCTTTGGCAAAGGCGGTGGGGAGTTTGGAGGGGAAGGGTCGCTCTCCTTCCCAGCAGAGAATTTGGCATAATTCTGCAAATCCAATCCTTTGTGGTGAGGGTGCACTTTGCACCCATCCTACTCCTGGAAGGGAGCAGGAGCTCTCAAAGGAGCATCAGTGTTGTTGGAGGGTGAAATATTCGGCCTTGGAGCCACCAAGAGGCAGGCACTGTGTTTCCTTGGGAGCTGTTTGGTACACTTGGCTGCATCTGGACAGGGAGTCGTGTCTTGTCACGAGAACACCCAAGCTGACGGTAAGGACTGCCCTGAGCTGGGTTTTGGGAGGGGAAGGCATCTCTCACTGACTGCAACAGAAGCACAATAGTTCTATTCTTTAAATCCCATCCAGCTACCAGGATGAGAAAACTATATAAATATATATATTATATACATATAAAAATATATACTTATATACTCTAATTTGGAGATATGAATGGAGCAAATGTTCTATCCCAATGCCCTTCTTCTGCCCGCTAAGTGCCCTTAGGGTGCAAGAGGAACAAGGTGAGAGCATTTTCAGAGCCTTGAAGGTCTTTGCTGTCCTCAGGGGGGATGGGAGGTGGCTACAAAAACATAGATTTGAGTGAACTGTGGTTTCCCATGAGTGAACACACCAAACCCCACAGTGATTAAGCAGATTAATTGCCAGGGGTGATGAACTGGGCGTTCCCTCTCTCGAGGGGGTGATGCTTCATGCTGTGCTTGACATGCACAGAGGGGTTGGACTCAAAGGTTTACTTGCTGGAAATTAGCGCGTGGGAGACAGTGGGAGGTCCCAGTAAGGTGTCAGTAAGACATGGGATAAGGGTGGTGACCAGTTCTGTACAATCTCACTCTGTTCACACCAGGGAGAGCAAAATTAAACTTCACTTAAGGACAAGTGTAAAGAAAGTAGATGCACAGACATAAAAAGTGTTCAGTGTAGGGTCTGATCTCCAGGCTGAGAGGTGTCAACTCCCTGTTCCTGGGAATCCTCAATCTTACAGTTTCAAAAGTGGGTGGGTTTCAATCCTGGTGGCTAAAAGGGGCAGAAAGGACGTTGTGGTGACCAACTGGCCTGGGAGTGTGGTGACCACAACAACCTCACTTGGGTGATCACAACAACCTCAATTGAGTGACCTCAACAACCTTCCTGGGGTGACCACAACAACCTCAGTTGGGTGACCACAACAACCTCACTTGGGTGACCACAAAAACCTCCCTTGGGTGACCACAACAACCTCAGTTGGGTGACCACAAAAACCTCTCTTGGGTGACCACAACAACCTCAGTTGGGTGACCACAAAAACCTCTCTTGGGTGACCACAACAACCTCAGTTGGGTGACCACAAAAACCTCTCTTGGGTGACCACAAAAACCTGTCTTGGGTGACCACAACAACCTCCCTTGGGTGACCACAACAACCTCACTTGGGTGACCACAACAACCTCACTTGGGTGACCTCAACAACCTCACTTGGGTGACCTCAATAGCCTCGCTTGACTGACCACAACAACCTCACTTGGGTGACCTCAACAACCTCAGCTGTGTGACCACAACAACCTCACTTCTGCCACCAGGCTGAACTCAAAGAATCATGGAATGGTTTGGGTTGGATGGGACCTTATAGATCATCCATTCCCACCCCCTGCCATGGGCAGGGACACCTTCCACCAGCCCAGGCTGCTCCAAGCCCTGTCCAACCTGGCCTTGGACACTTCCAGGGATCCAGGGGCAGCCACAGCTTCTCTGCCCAACCTGTGCCATCCCTTCCCAATGTCCTATCTCACCCTGCCCTCCTCCAGCTCAAGGCCATCATCCTTTGTCCCATCACTCCATGCCCTTGTCCAAAGTTCCTCTCTGAGTCTCCTGGCCATGCAGCCCTTCCCTCCACGATGAGCCCTCTGTCTCCTCCAGGCTCCTCTCCCTCCCTCCTGCGTTCCCTCTCCCAGCACTCTGCGCTTGGGTGGTCCAGTCACAAGGCACATGTGGGGGCTGGAATAAACTCCACTTTGAACTGCACGGCCACAGAGAACGTGTGAGGTGGATCCTGCAGCAGGGCTACTGTTTAGTCATAAAGGACTCTTTTTTCAGGCTCCTGAGGAGGTGACAGTCCGAGCACGTGAATGCCACAACAGCTGGGGGCCTCTGTATTTCTGTGCTCAGCAAGGTTTCCAGACTTCCAAAGTATATATTAAAGTATTCTGATTTATTTTTTTATGTTTTCTGCCTTTTTTTTGTTCAGAGCAAACTCTGGGAAATGATAAAGAATATTCCAGTAAATGAGAAGCACGAGGCCATGTGTGTATTTTATCAGAAACAGTTTGGGCATTCGCTGAGATCTCTTGAAACACTCTCTGTTTTCTGCACAAAAATGACCTTATTGACAATGTCAATTCTTCGAGTCATAACTTTTCAATACCAAAGTGCTACTGCATCTGACTTAAACAAAGAAGCAAAATCATATATATATATATATAAAAAGGAAAACTTGAAAAACAAATGGTTTTAAATAAATCCAGCTGTTTTGCTGCCTGCAGCCAAGGATCTTTTTAATTCGAATCCTTTTAACAATTTTTTTTTTTTTTAACATCAAACACTGATCTGAAGTCCTGCTTTCAAATACTCTCTGAGTTGACCTGCAATTGTTTCTCTCATTTAAAGAGGTACATTAAATAACAATCAGCTAATTTGGGACGCACACGTGTCAACATCAGCAGTCTGTAATGAAGGAGTAGTACAACAACTGCGTTCAGACCAAACCCTCCAATAAAATAGTGCCATAAACTTTACAGTGACATCTGATATGTTTGTGCCGTAACGATGGGCAGCGATGACCGCTCTGTGCTGACCGTGCCGTGAGGATGAGCCTGGTAGGTTTGCTCCAGGGCAGAGCATTGTCTACACCAGCTTTACAAGCCTTCCTCTTCCCTCAGAAGATGGTGATGCAAGAAGTGTCTTTGTAGCCCTTCCCAGATGAGCTTCCCGACCCTGTCCCGGTTGTTTCATGGTGATCTATTTTCCAGCAGACTGGAATGTGGCTTTGGTGCTGCACAGAAGTCTTGGCTCTGCTGAGCTGGGAGCAGATCTCACACAGATTCCACCAGAGCCAGGACTTCACCCTTGCCACGCTAAATGAGTCACAGAACCCTGGAGTGGTTTGGGTTGGAAGGGAACATGGAGACCATCCAATTCCAACCCCCTGCCATGGGCAGGGACACCTTTTGCTAGCCCAGGGTGCTCAGAGCTCCATCCAACCTGGCCTTGGACACTCCCAGGGATGGGGCAGCCACAGCTTCTCTGGGCACCCTGTGCCAGGGTCTCCCCATCTTCAAATGTGCATGTTGGCTTTCACCTCTGAAGGACCAGGAGGCCACCACCAGCACTGCTGGGGAGCCCAGGCAAGCTCAGGAGCAGAACGGGGCCATATGGGCATGTGTTTAATTAGGGAGTATTGAATCTACCTTATGGAATATGTACATCCTGATTCCTGATCTTGAGGGTCACCATTGGCGACGAAGGAAAAGCATAGGGGGAGTAGGGAGAGATGACTCCACTGCAAGGGCAGGCACAGAAATCCCCAGGGATTTGGGTGCCTTCCAGTGGGAATTGGGCACCTCAATGCCTTTGGGAACCTGAGCCCAGCGAGCTGAGTAAAATGAGAGTGAGAGAATTGTAAACAATATTTCTAGGTAATTAGGAGGTCACTTTACCCATCGTTATCCAGCCTTTTTCTATGTGATAAATTTGACTTTGGCTGCTACCAAAAAAAGGCAATTGCTGATAGTTTTTTTTTTAATATAGGCATATTTAAATAATAATAGTATCAACAAATAAGAAAAGTCTAAATATCAAGCATAAATATCAATGAACTCATCAAAGTACAGTAGTTGAAAATGACCCAAGGCTGTAGCCGTTGTGTTTAAAAAAAAAAAAAAGTTCAAGAGATAAAAAGTTAAATTAACTCATTGAAAAAAGGGGTTGATTCTTTCAGTTGACAAAGCAAGAAAGAAGCAAGCATGATTAAAACAACCGAAAAAAAAGAGCAAAATCTTTTTGGTTTTGCAATTTATAAGGTGCCGAGAGAAATTAGATGCAAAGCAGGACGAGCTGCATCCTAAAAACCAAAAAAAAACCAAAAAAAAACCCCCAAAGCAACAACAACAACAACAACAAAAAGAAACCACCCAGCAATAAAAAAAAATTTCCATATTCTTTGGAATATACAACACGGTTTAAAAACCCCCAACGAAACGAAGGAAAGAAAGAATGAAGTCCAACAACATATAAAACCTCTCATTCACAGCATTGCTAAAACAGGAGCGTTCACAGTTTCCCTCTGGGAATCTTCCTATACTTTCTTACACTTCAAAGGTCCATAAGATGCAGTAAACTCGCTATGATTTTTTTTTTCATTCTTTTTTTTTCTTTCTTTTTGTTGTTTTTTTTTTCTTTTTAATTATTTTTTTTTTTCAGGTTTTTAAGTCTTAAAAATAGAAGTGAACCAAAACTCTCTTTAGGGCCGTGGAGACCTTCAAGCCCAGGAAACAAACCGGGTACCTTCCTACCCACCCTCTCTACCTCCGGACCACCAGCTCGGGCATCCTCCTTCCCAGAAGCTCAGCCCCCCCCACCCATGAGGAATATTTTGGTGCTTCTCCAAGCCCTGGCTGGCACGTGCCACCGTCCCCTGGCAGTGCTGGCATCTGGAGGGCTCGCTCCTGAAAGTGATGCACGGGCACATCGGGGTGTTGGCGGGGTACCTGCGGGCACCGGGGGGTGCGGGAGGCGCATCGGTCCTGACCCAGGGGCTCCCTCACATCAGTACGGCCGCCAAACCGCCTCCTCGAGCCGCGCCGTGCTTGCCATGTTGGTGGGCGAGTTGCTGTGGCTCCCCTCGGCCTCCACCACGTCGCTTTGGTTGGGCAGGTTGGGGTTGAGGAGCGTGGAGCCCGTGGAGGCGTTGGTGCAGGGCGGGTGGATGCGCGGAGGGGACCGGTCGCCACCCGAGATCATGGAGAACTGGTAGGAGCCGGCGGAGGTGCCGTAGTAGAGGTGGTAGGAGGGCGAGCTGGTCTGGAAGGGGCTGCCCTGCGCCTGAGACGAGCCGGGGTAGGGCGGAGGGAGGTACGTGTGGTATCTGGTGGCCGTGGACATGGCAGACATGCCGATGCCGATGCCCGAGCTGACGGGTGTTGGCGTGTAGGTGAACGCGCCCGGGTAGTGCATCCGAGGGTCGGAGATGGACGGGAGAGCGGGGAAGGAGCGGTCAATTCCCACCCGGGGGTCGCTGAACGCAGTCAGGTCTGAAGCGCCTGGGTGGGAGGGAAGGCAGATAGAACCATTACAGAATCCCAGGGTCACTGAGGATGGAAAAGCCCTGCCAGCCCCCAGAGCCCACCCTGTGCCCGATGCCCACCTTGCCCCCCAGCCCAGAGCTCTGAGTGCCACGGTCAGTCCTCCCTTGGACACCTCCAAGGACAGTGACTCTACCACCTCCCTGGGCAGCCCATTCCAATATCTAACCATAATCAGCCTTCCTGAGAAGAATTGTGAGCTGGCAGAAAGGAGGTTCACACGTTTGGAGTTACAACCAACATCCCAGCTCTGGTCTATGGCTAACCAAGGAATCCAGAGCAGAGCCACCCCTCACCTGCTCCCTGTGCAGTCATGGTGCTGCTCGTAGAGCTGGATGTTTGGGATGAACTTCAGAGAAGCAGCAATTAAAGAGGAGTGCCAGGCTCTCTCCCTGCTTCGTGCATGTGTTCACTCTCACAGACCTCACAGCACGTGCAATTATTTACACCTCGAGTGTCCTTGTCCTTGGGTGGGTGGGGAAGAGTGACACAGATCTCAAGCTCCTCGCCCAACATCATTTGAGTCACCAGGGACACTGATGGGACCTAAATATAAATTGTCCAGCTTTTGCATGGCCTCTCCTTGCCACCAGTTTTATTGGCTGTCTCAAATGGGAAGCTCCGTGGAGCAGAGATCTTCCTTGGGACATGCACAGATGGGGTTTGCACCCAGGGGTTGGGCCCAGCTTAGAACCACAGCTCCCCACAACTCTCAATACTACCAAAAATCAAGATAAATCAGGTTTATTTAAGGTCTTCCTATCTGTGTCCTCATATAATGTCTATATGATCATCACTAACTCCTGAACATCTTGGCCCTGGTGAGTGTGTAAAAAAGGACAACAAAATGGTATGTTTGGGGGTTGACCTTTTCTCTTTCCTGTGTGCCAGAAGCCTTTCTCATCCTGCTGAGTGAAATCCCAGAATCCCTGAGGCTGGCAAAGCCCTGCCAGCCCCCAGAGCCCACCCTGTGCCCGATGCCCACCTTGTCCCC
>JAWWTY010000001.1:117255203-117270434 GCA_035222235.1 Margarornis squamiger
CTCCTCTCGTCTCCTCTCCCCTCCTCTCCTCTCCTCTCCTCTCCTCTCCTCTCCTCTCCTCTCCTCTCCTCTCACTACAGCCCAGTGCTTGAGGGAGCCACCACCTTGAGAGGGATGGGTTTGATGATCAACCTCAAGCTGACCCAGGGAACCGAGCTTTAGATAGGCATTGGATGCTCCATGCCTGAATCTGCTCCCTGAATTCTTCCCCTGTACCAGAATCTGCTCCCTGAATTCTTCCCCTGTACCAGAATGTGCTCCCTGAATTCTTCCCCTGTACCAGAATCTGCTCCCTGAATTCTTCCCCTGTACCAGAATCTGCTCCCTGAATTCTTCCATGGCCATTCGGATTACACAGAAGCCTTGTTTCAAATTAATGACACAACTAGACAACCTTAAGTCACTTAAAAATAAAATTATTCCTTCTGAGTTGTCTTTTAGAGAAAAAAAATCACCATTCAGAGCAGATTGGAGGGAGAAGAGTCCTTGTGGTTAATTTTGACCCTCTAACACATGCCTGGGGTGAGGGCCAAGAGCATGACTCCTTTAATCATAAAATTCCAAAATGGTTTGGGTTGGAAGGGACATTAAAAGTCATCTCGACCCCTGCCATGGGCAGGGACACCTTCCAGTAGCCCAGGTTGCTCCAACCTGGCCTGGGACACTTCCAGGGATCCAGGGGCAGCCACAGCTTCTCTGCCCAACCTGGGCCAGGACCTGCCCACCCTCCCCAGGAGCAACCTCTTCCCAATATCCAAAGGAAGTGCCCATCTCCCTGTGGCCAAACCCCATTCCCACTGCATCATCCTTCCGACGCCACATCCTTATCAATCCAACACATAAAGAAGTGGTTGTTTGGAAGCTCTATCAATTGGCTCTTTTTGTTTTTGTTTCAGTTGATGGCCCTTGGATTTCTCCTCTTTCCCTCCCGCCTGGCGAGCGCTGCTCGTCGTTGCTCCGGTATCTGCTACCACATCCCCTGAAACATTCCAAAGGCTTGGACCAGAACCCGGACGCCTGCTTAATACTGATTTTACGACCCTGTTGAATAGCATCCTCCTCTGGTTTGCACATGCTTTTACCATTTTGAATGCATTTAAGCGAAGCAAACCAAAAAACAAACCCCAACTTTTAACCGAGTGCTCAAATAACGCAGCCACGATTTGAAGCTGCACAGAAGGAGCAAAATTCTGACTTCAGCAGACCAATAAAAAGAATTGGACTTGGAACCCAGGCCGGTGGTTTCTGGGGTTTATGTATTTTTGAGATTCCAGCTTAAATTGAATTAGTTTTCCCCCCAAAATTACATCCAGAAGGGAGAGTTCTGATGGCAGGCACTTCTGATTATGCTCGGGGATGTCTCTCCCTCGTGTTGTCCCACCAGCTACACCTTCTCTGGCTCTGTGGAAATTGGAAACTGCCACAAAGCTTCCTCACTGCTCTAATCCTGAGGGATAGCAGGAAATACATACGTAGGTTTAACTTCCAGTCCTTTCCAAGATGTAGTTTTTAAAAGGCCTTGCTGAACAACGAGGCTCCAGCACTCAGTTTGAGATTGAGATCTCCTGCAGCAAGCCAAGACACTTCTCCATTAGCTACTATTATGATAACCTATTAATAATCATTTTCATCTGGAAAACATGTTTATTTGTTGGGATTTTTGGAATGTTACGTCCTACGAAGAAGATAGTAACTGGGATTAATGATTCCATGAGGAAAATATGTCATGCTTACCAAGCCACGGAGCTTTCCCTCTCCAAAATAACTATTTATTTTTAATTTTTCCCAATGAACTTCTATGGTGTCAAGCTTTTTGCATCAGATATATTTCATCACAGCAACCTAAACCGGTTCATTGTACACTGAGAAAACAGGATGCATCACAGCAGGAGCTGAAGTTGGAAATGTTTATGAATGGAGGGCGAAAAATCAAGATTAATTTTGGTTTAACCAGGCGATCAGGAAAGGGGGGAGACTGAGATTGGGTCAAGCTTTAAAACCACATTTTTCTTTCAGAAATTGCTTCCAAGGCAGACAGGCAGGTTTGCCCAGTAGCATTCTCAAACAAGGGTGAGGAATAGTAAAACTGGAGCCCGGCCAAGTCCAGTGTAAATCTGTTTTGTTCAGGAAAAGGAGCCAAATTGCTTTTATACAACACCTCGAGGTTTCAAGCACCCTGTGATAATCTCAGCTGCCATTCTGGGTGTCAGGAAAATCAAGGGCTTTGCTTTTTTAATTCTAAGCAACAGGATGAGAAACGTGGGGCAACTGTTGGACACAAAACGATGCCAAAATGCCGTTTGGGTCTTTAGGTTTTGGCTGGTGCCAAATATTGATGGGGAGAAATTAACCCTCCTGTCAGGGGGACTCGCTGTGACTCTCCCACAGCCAGGAGGAAATATCCATGGATGATGTCCTACTCTTTGACACAGAGTGTTTTGCAAGATTCCATTTAAATGCCGGAAGGAGATTGAAACTATTTATTAAGGGCATCAAGAATGAGAATTTCCTACTCAGAAGGGAGCGAGCTGTTGGTTCCGATGGGATTTTAGTGGGAGTAGTGGGTAATCGTGAAGAAGAGGGAACTGTCACCACTCAAAGCCATTCCTAATTCTCCATCACGGATCTAAATTCACCTGATGGACACAAGGAGCCTCCACTGTGCCCAGAACCCACATGAACTCTCCGTCCCTGCTCACATAATGCTCCTGGCATCACACTATCACTGGTGGCAGCTGAACTTAGTCAAGCTCCACTATTACACGGCAAACCAAGTTTGGGTTAATTTCCCTCCAGTGAAGTATCAAAGGAAGCAATGCCCTTTGAAGCAGCCACCTTCTGCTTTAGGCTTTATACGAATTCAACCGAGCAGCACCTCAGAAATCGCGGGCAGAATGCAAACAATCCCCGCCTTTGGAAAACAATCCCCTGTCGGAGGAGTAAACAAAAGCATACATTAGTCACCGGCTCCAGAGATGGAGGGGATGAGAGTGAACCTCCGAGGCTGACTAACAGCACGCAGCATTCCCAAATCACCCCACTGCTTAAAGGATCCTGAGCACCTGGATATCCCACCACGGGCAAGGTTTGCCTGGGGGCGAGGGACCAGCTACAGAGAGCAGGGTGAGGGGCTCCCAGCACTCCCTGCCAAGCGTTTTTGGATGAAGGGGGCCTGTTTTCCCTCAGCTGCTGGATTTTGACCTTGAGGCTCACGCAGTCCACTGTTATGATTTCTAGCTTCATTACCATGGCCAGGAACTGAACTACAGGTTTGTTTTTATTAGCTTCTCCTCCACTCTGCCAGCTATTCATTTGAATCTTCTAAACAGTCATCTCTGAATCATAATGCAAATTCCATTTACTGAAAAGGTGGTACCTTTAATATAACAAATGAGCATGTTTAATGACTGATACTTTTAGACATTACAGCATCTCTCATGTTTTCAGTAAATGGATATAATTTTCTCTGCATTACCCTATTATTATTCTTTGCTAGCATTATGAAGCTACGTTCTCAGCTGCGGGTGTTTTCCACCGAGTGCATTTGAAGACGGCCCAAACAACACAATTTGAAAGACATCTGCCTCTGTATCCTCAGCTAAAAATGCTGCAGGAGACAGAGGAACTGGACTGGTGTTTTATTCTTATAATGCACTTACTGCTTGCCCGACGTTTCGGCAGGGCCACGCTCTGCCACCGTCGTGACTGTATTTACCTTGGAAGGGTATCTACAGATGCATTTCACTTCAAAGGGAAATGCTGCGTATAATCAGCATCACTTCCTTGCTCTGAAGCCTGACCCATCTCCCTTTTGGAATAAAACCTTTTGGGAGGGAGCAAGCAGAAGTGGGTCAGCTTTGTAACTCTCCTGAAGGGCCACGCAGGCAACCGCACACGAGGGGTTGGCCCCGACGCTCACATGGGGACAGAGGGAAGGGAACACCATAAGGGAAGACCAGCAATCCCTGAACATTTAGGCTGGTTCTGAGAGACACCAGGGCACACATTTTTCCCAGAAGGAAACCTGCTGAAGTGCTGTAGCCTCTGCCCCTTGGGTTTGTGAGCGTTACAGCACCCGATCACCCTGGAATGACACTGAAGTGTTTGGAACACCGCAAAAAGCTGCCGGTTTTACTGAAAGACCAACGAAACAAAAGAAAACCACCTAAGTAAATATCACATGAAGTCACATGGGAGATGTGACGGGTTTTCCATCCTTGACCTTAAAAGAGAGAGGCTGACCTTTCTTCTGAGGTTTTCCTCAGCAACAACTCCCTGGCTTCTCCTCTGGGGGTTTGACCGAACCTCCCAAACTCCCCTCACGGGCACTAACGCAAGGGAAGCCTTTAAAATAAACGAATAGAATGGTAAACATGGTTGCTTGGAATTTATGTGGTTTAAGATCACGGCCTGGAACCAAGAAGTGAAGTTGCAAAGGGTATTTATATTGATTTTTTTGTTTTGGCTCCAGCTTTGTGCCCCCTCCCACCCACGAGCGACGTGCGCCAGGTTCTCTTTGCAGCCTCCCAACATTTTTATGTAGTCCCAGTCTAAGTTAACTTCAAACCCTGTTTGTTATTATGCTCCAAAGGCCTTTCTATTTACATGTTAGTAATTCCTGGTTATGGTACAGATACAGCCAGTCAGGTATCAAAGCCCTCTGTCCTGCCTGGTCTCTCCCGTCCGCTTTGCAGGAGACATTAACTAACAGCACTGGTGCATCTCGAAGGAAAGACAGGCCACAGAAAGTGCCCTGTACCTTCAGCAGGTCAGGAGGAACCTGCAGAGCTTTCAGATCCATGCAGGAAATATTTCTACTTTTAGATTGACTCGCCCTGTTGCAGAAACCAGTTTTTGCAGACAGTGCTGGGGAGCCCCATCGTGAGTCTCTACACAAGCTGAAAATTCTCATTTTAAACTGAAAATACGCCACTTAAACTTAACCACGGATGACACTGTGCTGTTCTAAACTAGTAGGGGCAGCTGGCAGAGTCAAAATGCCACTTGCTGTGCTAGTTTTGGTCGCGTTTTTTTTCCACTGAGATTTCTCTCTTTAAAAATCGAAGCGGCGCAGAGAACGGGCTACAACACAAGCAAAACCACCTGGCTAATTCCATGCCTGCAGCAGGAAACTCCTGGAAGTCCCTGCCCGTAGCCAGAGCTTGGCATGGCTGGGAGCAGGAGCCCAAGTGTAGCTGAGAACGAAGAGGTACCTCTGCCACTCCTGCCCACGAAGCGGAGGTCGTTGAACCGCGCCACCTGGTTCTTCATGGCAGCCGTGGCGTTCCGGAGCTCTGCGGAATAGTTCTCGTCATTCCCAGCCATCACCGTCACCAGGGTCCCATCAGGCACGTCCCCCAAGGCCACCACCTGCAAAAGCAAAGGGGCAGATCCCTCAGCTTCATTAGGATTGGGGGGGTCAGCAAGGGACGGGGTCAAAAGGGGGAAAAGCGGCAACAGCAAAAATCTGCGTGGGCTAAGAAGGTGTTTTGGGGAAATGGGAATTGCTTCCCTTCCTAGTCTGGAGGAATGGAAATCCTCTTCTTCCCCAAAACATTGTCCCTGTTGTGATTCTTTAAGCAGGGCTGATGGTTTTGCAGTTTTGGTAGACAAGTTATGTGTAGGCTCGCTGCTGAACAGTATCAATAATGCTGCTAATTGAGGTATTACTGCACTAAAATCCTCCCCAATTCTTTTCCAATGTCCTTCCCCCCCTTTCCTGAGGATCTGAAGGACCTAAGAGAGTGAATTTATATATATATATATATATATATATATATATATATATATATATCATTGCATCTATTATATTACCATACCATATAATATTTAAGGTGCATCATTTTTACCCCTCAGTGTGGATTTCTACCATTTCAAACCTTATTTTTCTTAACATTCGGACTGGAAAGTTTTACATTGGTGCCTTCTCTGAAATGCCCAGCATGATGTGTACTCTGAGATGAAGAATACATGAAACTGGCTTTCCAAAATATGTATCTGTAATTCTCAATAAATAAATTCAATGAACAGGACCCGCTGCTGGTCTCATTTACAGAAGTAGCTCTTAACAGAGCTGTCCCAGCATAAATTCAGGATAGATCCACAGAAAATCAGGCCTCAATCAAATGTTTCCTCCTGGCCCCAAAAGTTTGGTGCCGACATGTCTCAAACAAACATTTAGGAACACAGGATTCACCATGTTTTTGATGCAACAACCCGAGAGACATAAATATTTTCAAACCTAAATGTTCTGACTTGTATCTACTCTGTTCACGCTGATTAAACATTGAAAAAACCTCATTTTATTGCACCTTCTTGAGCAGGATGGAATTCTCCCGACAGTTTTACCCTCCTGCAATCAAATGGATGTTTGGGGTGTCTCTCCATTTCCTCTGGAAGAAATAAGAGCTTGAATTTGGCCTCCTATATAATTTTTTTACATCCCATTGCCGTTCCCCCAATTAAGTCTACATGACTCTTATTAAAAAAAAAAAAAAGAAGAAGAAAAAAAAAAGGAGAAAAAAATCTAGCTAGATTTTAATTCCTCTTTTGCACGTCTCTAAGAGGAAGTAGCCCTGTCCTCTGAGTTGCAGCTTGATATTTTCCCTTCCTCTTAGCATTTCTAGCTTATATCCAGCAGTTACAGTCGGCCGAAGCTTGTCACGGCCTGGTTTGATTTCTCTGTTTCTAATCCCCCTTGTCCTTTCCAAACGGGATCAGCAGCTCCTTTACTTGATCTGTCCTTGATTCCAATTCCCCAGCCACAGCTTCTGCCCAGAATTTGAGAGAAGCCTCCAGCCTCAGGTATTTCCCAGCCTTTCCTTCCACAGGAGGCTGCGTTTCTCGCTTCTGTGCTCTCCCTTTTGTCGCCAATAACCCTGATTTTCACTTCCACATGCGAACTTCAAATCACTGGGTCAAAATTCCCTCTTTACGTCTCCAGTTCAACTTCCTCTTCCCCGTTCCTCCGCAGCTCAGGCTTTTGGTTTTTGGTTCTCCTCTGTGTTCCGTAACGTATTTCTGGGGCCTGTGCTGTGCCCGGTGTTGGGCTTTTCAAATTTCCCTGATCTTGGCATAAATCAGTCCCTGCTTGGAATGTTTCAGCTCAGAGTCTTCTCCTTGCACGGCGCCGGGTCACACAAGGAGCAACTCCCAACCCAATGCAGCCAGGTCTTAAAAATCACCTTAAAACCTTCATGCAAGCACTTATATCCCAGGCAGGGGAAAGGGATAGGGGGAAATCAGGGCATTACCCCACGATGCAAATGTTTGCATGTTCATTTAAGGACATATAGACCAGAAATTTAAGCATTCACGAAAGCTTTTCGTGAATCCAGGGTCAGTCGGCTCTTAGAGAACAAATATCTTAAAGCACCGTTTCCAAATCACACCGAAGGCAACCTCGACGATAAGACACGTGAAGAAAAAATGAGAAACAAGTGTAAAACTGACACAGCCCAGAAAAGAAACCGGAGTTAAAAGGCACAAACAACAGAAACAGAAATACAAACATTTACATTAGAAAAAAGACTAAACAGATAAGTTGGGACTTGCTGACTGGAGTTATCAAGGACTTTGTTGCACTCTTTACCTCTTAAAAATATGTATTTCCCGAGAAGCAAGAAGAGTATCAGGGTTGCAGTGCTGTCGGGTATCTAAATTACCTACTTCTCCAGCATCAATCAAATCAAATTGGCCTTTTAAATTAAGATTTAGATTCTTTCTTAACAGCACTTGGACAAGGAATTGCTATGGCACCTTGTAAGTTATTTTGTATTATTTTCTAAGTTTCTCAAAATCATTCTTTAATTAAGGGGGAAAAAAAAAGAAAAAGAAAGCCTGGAAATTATATTTTTGGTTTGAAACAGCATCCTGATCAAACATCATAAATGGATTTTCTAAAGAAACGTGAAGAGAAAACTCTCCATCTCTCTTTTTATTCGTGCAATGCTTGCTAACAAATACTTGATAAAACTTAGCCCTCTTTTTGTCAGATGCAAAGGAACGATCTGAACTGAATTTTCTAGTTCCTGGTCCCAACCATCTGAAAACCCACGACTTTTAAAAAACGCCTTCGTGAATATTCAGTATTTAGTCTAAACGCAACGAGCTTGTTTTACACGTGGCAAATTATTTCGGGATTCCTTCCTCAGCGATCCATGGCAAAAGAATTTGGGTGCTGAAGACCAGGAGCGCCCTGGCACGCAGGTGCCTCCCAGCCCACCGTTCCAGGGGCTCCTAAGGAAACCTTCTCCTGGTTTTGGGTGGGATGGGGGGCTGATTTATTATTTTCCTCTCGGCTACTCCTAGGTGGAATTATCCCGGCGTTACAAACTCCTGGACAACTTGGCGGCGAACACGGGGAGCTGCCCACGCTGCGGGCAAGGAGAGAGGCTTTTTGGGCATCTCTCGAACGCCCCTGGCTTTCCTTCCCACAATTTCCACAGAACCAGGGCAGTCCCTGCTGTCAAAACACCCCATTATCCCCGGGCAGAATTCCGCACTCGCTGCCGGTCCCCGCGGCTCGGCAGGAACGGGAAAAGCCACCCCTCCTATCCTTTCTCCACGCCGGGGATGAGCAGGATGGGGACCGAGCCACGCGTGACACCGCGGGGAGCCGCCACCGTGCCCTCTTGGCCCCAGGGATCCCCCCGGGAAAAAAGAAACCCCGGGGACTCCGCTTATCTCCCGTCCCGGCGGGGCGGAGCGGCTTTTCACTGCCTTCCAGGAGCACAACTTCCCGGGTAATTAGCAGGAGCTGCCTGGTGCGTGGGGAACAGTATAATAATTAATCTAAATGTGGGAATTTAGGAAGTGACCCTGCCGATGAGTTCCTCCCTTTTCCCCAGACTCCTATCTGCGTAAAACAGGGAGACGAGACATAATAAAACTTCGCCCTGAAGCCGCCTCGTCAGCGGGATTTCCCAAAGTTCTGCGAGCTGAACTGATTCTCTTCTCCCTCCTTTCTCCTCTCCACCCCCCCCAAAAAAAAGCCATGGGAAAGGGGCGAATCCGGTCGCCTCCAAAACAGAGTCGTACCGGGGCTGTCGGGTGTTTAGCAGTGACCGCAAAATAAAAGCACGGACTTGACAAATCCCGATCCTAACTCTAACCCCGGGGCTCCTCAGGAGCTGCATGTCTCTGCGGCTCCCGCCTCGGATAAAAGGCTAACGAGAATAATTACCTTTTCCTTTCCTCGCTCTGAAGCGTATCTACATCAGGGGCAAGGAAGCAGCGCGCTCATGAAGTTAGCGACAGACCCGAGTCAAAATAGAGCATGACCAAGGGAAGGGTAATTTTACTCCGAGGGGAGGATAATTTTACTTGAGCCCGGGTAACGGGAAAGGGAGGAAAAGGGCAACAACCATGCCGGGGGGCACCGCTCGGCAGGGTCCCGGTAGCCCGTGACAGGAGGGAGCCGGGACATCCTCTCCCCCTCCCTCCTTCCCATCTTTTGCCAGCGGTTTTCCTTGGATTTAGCAAAAGAACCCTGGAAAGTGGAGAACTCCAAGCGGCCGCAGGGTCTGCCCAGGTTAGGCCCCGCAGTTTGGTATTATTAAAACCAGCCAATTTGAAAAAACAAAAAAGGAAAAGGAAAATACTTGTTTTGGGCTGTTGGTGGCTTGTTCTGTTGTTTATTCCCCCCCATCCCCGAAGAGCCCCTGGCAGGGGGAAACGCGGAGCCTCCCGAGCGGGGCCCGCGGCGGCGGGCGGGTGTCCCCCGTGGGTGGCACAGGGACACGCCACCGCCCTGGGCGACTTCTGGGGGAGCCTGGGACTCCTTCAGCTCCGGGGGCTCCTTCAGCTCCGAGCCGCCCGCATCCGTCTGCACCGGGTCGTGTCATCTGGTCCCCAGGGCAGCCAAACTCCCAGGGTCTGGCTTTTTTTATTATTAGTATTATTTTTTTCCCCCTTCCCTTGGGCAGAGCCGCCTCTCACTACCAGAGTTATGAATGGGGAGAGGAGGGAGGCAGCGGCTGGAAGGAGACTCCCCAGCCCATCGCATTCCTCAGCTGCCACCGCTCGCTCCTGCCCGCAGCCCGGGCGAGAGCCTTCCCACGCGGCCGCGGAAGGATGGAAGGGTGGAAGGATGGAAGGGTGGAAGGATGGAAGGGTGGAAGGATGGAAGGGTGGAAGGATGGAAGGGTGGAAGGAAGGCAAGAAGGAGGGAAGGAGCCGCGGGGCCGGCCGTGGCATCCGCAGCTTAGCGAGCCACCTCGGTCCGGGTGCGAGTGCGAGCCCGCGGCTCAGCGCCCCGTGTCCCCCATCCTCGGGGCGCACATCCCGCTCCCCCATCCCTCCCGCATCCCTCCCTTTCTCTCTGCCCACCCCTGCCCCGCCACGCGCGGATTTCGGGGGAGCCGGCACACGTACCTTGAAGGCGATGGGCAGCGTCTTGTTGCAGCGCCAGTGGGTGGGCAGCACGGAGCAGAGGAAGTTGGGGCTGTCGGTGCGCACCAGCTCCCCGGGGTGATCCGCCAGGACCTCCACCATGCTGCGGTCGGCGCTGCGCAGCTTCCCCGGCAAAGCCCCGCTGTGCTCGGCGCCGGGCAGCGGCAGCGGCTCGCTCATCTTCCCCGGGCTCAGCGTGGTGGAGGGCGGCGTGAAGCGGCGGCTGGTGCTGGTATCTACGGGGATACGCATCACAACAAGCCTTTTGAGTGAGAGACCTCCACCGAGTTTTTACAAAACAGCGAAAGGAGCGTAACTCTTCGGCGGGCCGCTCTCTGGGGACCAACATAAACGGATACAGGCTGAGGACCCGGGGGAAACTTGTTTCTACGCCAGTCCCCAAAGTTAATTTTTTGCTGAAGGCGGCTGAGATAGCGAGCACGCCGACACTTAACTCTTGGCTTCCTGGCGCGGCGGAACAGATCGCGTTAATCCGATAAACCAGAGGGGCGTCCGTGCGGGGCTTTACCGCGCATCACGTCCGCGGGGACACCGAAAGTGACCGCGGAGAAAGCTCATTCCAAACGCCCGAGCACCGTGGAAAAGAAAAAAAATTAAAAAAAAATTAAAAAAAAAAGGGAGGCCACCCAACACAAGAAACACACGCAAAGCCTGGGCTTCCCGCTCAGTCGCCTCTCAGTTTCTTCCAGGTGATTTCTCGACAGTCCCAAGAGAAAACAAAATACACCCGCGTGTTCCGTAGGCAAAAATGGCTCTTTGAGAGAGGGAAATTCGGGGTTGTCTTCAGAGAAGGCGGTACGAGAGCGAGACTTTCTGATCAAAGGTCAGCTGGCTACAACTGTGTGTATATATATATATATATATATATATATTCACGTACACACACGTACGCACACACACATATACCGGACTTCATAAAATATTTACAATATAATCTGTAGAGAATTTAAACACAACAGGAATCCATTAATGTTCTCTGCTAGTTTTGTGTTTTTTTTTTTTTAAAGCAGCCTTGAAAATGAGCTTCAGTAGTTTGGTTCGCGTTGCTCTAAGAGTACTCGTGTAATGAGCTCTCAATCATTCTTGCGCAAAAAGGAAAAAAAAAAAAGAAGAAAAAAAGAAGAAAAGAAAAGCTCAGTGCATGGCATTCAAGCCTCAAATCTCTGTCTTTGTACTTGTCTTTGGTATAACGCCTTTCATGAGTTTAAAGAAAGGTCGCAGCCGATCGTAAGCTCTGAGGCTAAAAGGTCCACAGCTGAAAACTTGGGTTTGGGGATGTTGGTTAAATTGTGGGTTCGCTCTGTGGTTTTGTGTGTGCAACAGCGCTCTCTCTCTCCCACTCACGTCCTCCTCAGCAGCCAACAACCCAACAGTCTGCAACAACTTCGGCACTCATTGCCAATTCTTTTTTTTTTTTTTTTTCAGTATCTGAGACAGTCTTCCTCTGGTTCGGCCACAGGAACCGGCTGCTTAACAATGTTTGAACCGCAGCAGGTGGAAGCCTGCCTTCGGAAGCATGGCTTTTCTCTCGTCCGGAGGGATGGAAACCACCAGCCTGCGCGGAGAGCCCACACGCACACACACACACACACAGACACGCTGCAAACCAAAAGCCACCAGCGACAATTTTAAAAAAAATAAAAATTAAGAAAAAAAAGACAAAAAAAACCACCACCCAGCAAAATCACTACTTTTGAAGGCGTGAAAGCTTTCCTTCCGCAAAACGAGGTGGCGGCGGGCGGGGGTGGAGGAGCCGCTGACCCCGGCCAGGAGAGGAGACCGGGGGGAAGATCAACCCCAAAGTTGCCAACCGGGCTTAGACGGGAGTGCTCAGAGAAAGCGCATTTCCACGGCGGAGAGCTGGCAGGTCTTCACGCGTGGGGGAACGCGGGGTGAGCCGGGCCGTGTCCCATGTGCCGTGTCCCTTGTCCCGTGTCCCGTGTCCCTTGTTCCGTGTGCCGTGTGCCGTGTGCCGTGTCCCGAGCCGCCCGCCCGGCGCCCGGCGCGGCCGGGATGGATGGAGGTGGCCGGGAGCGAGTCGGTGCGGGCGGGAGGAGTGCGGGGAATGTCATTCCCCCGCCTGCTTTGCATACGGGGAGGGCACCGGCCAATCACGGCCCGCACCGGGAGCGGCCGGGGCGCGGCCGCGGGACCCGCATCGGGAATCGGCGCGGCGAGAGCGCGGGGAGAGCGGGACACCGCGGCGGACACCGCGGGGCACCCTGGCCGACACCCCGGGGCATCGCGACAGCCACCTCGGGGTACCGCCACTGCCACCCCGGGGCACCCCCACTGCCATCCCGGGGCACCCTGACCGACACCCCGGGGCACCGCGACAGCCACCCCGGGGTACCGCCACTGCCACCCCGACTCACGGCGACCGCCACCTCCGGGGCACCGCCAACTCGGGGTGCCGCCATCGCCACCCCCGGGCACCTCCACTGCCACCCCGGGGCACGGCGACCCCGGGACACCGCGACCTCGGGGCACCGTGACCACCACCTCGGGGTACCGACACCCCGGAGTACGGCCATGGCCACCCCGGGGCACCCCCACTGCCACCCCGGGGCACGGCGACCCTGGGACACCGCCACCTCGGGGTGCCGCCACCCCGGGGCACCCCCACTGCCACCCCGGGGCACCGCGGCCACTCGTGGGGGGCTCCGGACTCCCTCGGGGTGTGGGGCGAATTCAGGCGCGACTCCCGGCTCTGCCTGCGAGCCCCGCTTTGCCCATCTCTCACCGACCACCCGCCGCCCCCGAGGAGCTGCTGGTGCCCGTAGGGTGCCCGCAGAGCCGCAGACACATGTCCACGCACCTCACCGAGCAGCCCACGGGGGTTTGCTCCCCGCGGAATGGGGGGGACCCCCGGCTCTGCCACCGCCACGGGGGCGTCCCCGCCGCTTCCCGCCCCCTCGGACACGCACGTCGCTCGGTGTGTCGGGGACCGAGCTCCCAGCCGGGGGACATCCCTCCCACCCCTCCTCCGCAACAGCGCGGCCACGGGGACAGCCACACGGGCATCCTGGGGCCGCCGGCGCTGCCCGGTAGCGAGAATGAGGGTTGAGGCGTGGCTGTGCTTTCGGGCTGGGCAGGGGGTGTTTGGGGTTTTTTTTGTTTGTTTTAGTGCCTTTCTTATATTCTTTCTTTTTTATTTTTTTTTCCGGCGCCGGTCGCGACTGTCGCGATCGTAACCCAGGCTGGCGACGGGGCGATCCCGACCCGCCGCCCGTCCCCGCCGTTTGGGGTTCCCGCCGTCAAGCCTCACATCCATCCCCTTTCCCCTCCGCATCCTGCTCTCTCCGCCGGCACGGCCAACCCTCCCCGCGGCCACCCGCGGGCTCTGGGGGGCAGCGATGGGTGGGTGGGTGGGTGGGTGGATGGGTGGGTGGGAGTGGCGGCGGGGGGACCCTCCCGGACCGCCCCCGTCGGGGGCAGCGGGGCCGGCGCTGGTGACACCGCGGGCGGCGCTCGGCGCAGAGCCCAGCACGACCGCTAGAGGGGGCGCGCCGCACGCCAGCGCCCCGCCGGAGGGGACGGGGGGGGGACAGAGGGGACACCCCCGGGACACCCCTGTGAGATCCCTGGAGACCCCCGGGACACCCCTGTGAGATCCCCGGAGACCCCCGGGACACCCCTGTGAGATCCCTGGAGACCCCCGGGACACCCCTGTGACACCCTTGGAGACCCCCGGGACACGCCCGTGAGACCCCTGGAGAACCCTGTGAGACCCCCGGGACACTCCTGGAGATTCCTGGAGGCCCCCGGGACACCCCTGTGACATCCCTGTGAGACCCCCGGGACACCCCTGTGAGACCCCTGGAGAACCCTGTGGGACCACTGGAGACCCCTGTGAGACCCCTGCAGACCCCTGTGAGACCACTGGAGACCCCTGTGAGACCCCTAGAGACCCCCGGGACACTCCTGTGAGACCCTTGAAAACCTCTGGGGACCCCCGGGACACTCCTGTGAGACTCCTCGAACACCCCTATGAGATCTCTGGACACCGCCGGGACACCCCTGTGAGATCCCTGGAGACCCCTGTAAGACCACTGGAGAACCCTGTGAGACCCCCAGGACACTCCTGGAGATCCCTGAAGATCCCTGAACACCCCTATGAGATCCCTGGAGACTCCCGGGACACCCCTGTGAGACCTCCAGAGACCTCCGGGACACCCGTGTGAGACCCCCTGTGAGACTCCCGGGACACTCCTATGAGACCCCTGGGACACCCCTGTGAGATCCCTGGAGACCCCTGTAAGACCACTGGAGAACCCTGTGAGACTCCCGGGACACTCCTATGAGACCCCTGGGACACCCCTGTGAGACCCCCGGGACACCCGTGCGAGACCCCTTGGAGATCTCTGGGACATTCAGGACACCCCTGGAGACCCTCGGGACACCCCTGGGGACTCCGGGACACCCCTGGAGACCCCTGTGAGACCCCGAGACACTCCTGGAGACCCCCAGGACACCCCCGGGGGAGCCTCCTGGCGAGCTGCGCCCACCCCGGTCGGTCCCTGCCAGAGCCCACGGCGGGCTGCGACCCCTCGCAGCCCCCGGGAACCCCTGGCACCTCCCCACGCTGGGGCCACGGCAGGACACGGGGGATGCTCGGGTTTGGGGATGCTCGGGTTTGGGGATCCTGGGGTTTGGGGATCCTCGGGTTTGGGGATCCTCGGGTTTGGGGATGCTCGGGTTTGGGGATCCTGGGGTTTGGGGATCCTCGGGTTTGGGGATCCTCGGGTTTGGGGATGCTCGGGTTTGGGGATCCTGGGGTTTGGGGATCCTCGGGTTTGGGGATCCTCGGGTTTGGGG
>JAWWTY010000001.1:117310972-117324460 GCA_035222235.1 Margarornis squamiger
GGGCTGGTGGAAGGTGTCCCTGCCCGTGGCAGGGGGTGGCACTGGGTGGGCTTTGAGGTCCCTTCCAACCCAAACCATTCTGTGGTCCCAAAGTGAAGGAGTTTGTTGGGAGCTCAGGGAGCGACTTTCTCTTCAATGTTGAAGTTGATAAAGTAGGAGTTCACTCCCTAAAGGTCTGACCAGGTCCTTCCCTCACTCTGCCCCCAAAGTTCTCCTCACCCTCTTCCTGGGCAGCAGAACAGTGTCTCTCCAGCTGCTGTCTCTGTTTCTGGGGTGGTTTTGGGTGTTTCTGTTACTTGTACCCAGAAACCTCACCCTGTGCACCCACAGCACCTCCCAGCAGAGCCTGTCTCAGCTCACAGCTCTGCCTGGACCTGTGGAGACCAAGAGAGAGGTTTTCCCCTCTTAGATGTCCATGGGTTCCCAGCACAGCACCAAGGAGTGGTGCCAGCCCCATGCCAGGGGGAGCAGGATGTGCCCTTCACCCTCACCACACACTCCAACCGCCCGTAAATGGCTGCTTTGCTCTTTCATTGGCATCATTACCTCACATAATGTTTTCTAATTAGATTATTGATTTTTTTTTCCTCCCACCTCTGTTATTTTTAATGGATTCCTCTTCCAATTCCCCCTCAGTAAAGACACCGGAGAGCGGAGAGGATGGGTCTCCAGGGAAACTCTTCCAGCTCCGTGTGTTGCAAAGGTGTTTCATCCTGCTTGGGCTTCCTAATTAGCCAGGAGAAATATTGTTTTGGGAGGGTGGCAGAGAGAACAAGAGCGTTCCCACAATAATTCCTGCTTCGTAACAACGGGCAGAATTACTCCCAGCCTCCTTCACTCGTCCTGCTTCAGCACTCAGAAGGGCTGCCTGTGCAGACAGGCAGGACAAGGAGCTCAGAAATATACTGGTAGCTTAAAAAATATTCTTGATTCATGGAAACACCCGAAAGCTTCCCAAGAAAACACAGCCCAGGGAGCAGAGCCAGGGGTGGGTAGTGGTGGCACCACAACCAGCACGTCTGTGGGTGCAGCCAGGGAGGTGTGGAGGGCTCTGCCCGTCCTCTGAGCTGCCAGGACAGAGCCCCAGAAGTGCCAAAGCCATGGTAGAGCTCTGTGCTGTGTCTGTGCCACCATCCCTGGCTGAGCATGGATTTGGGGAGGGGAGGGAAGGAAGGAACATGACACCCTCAGTGGGGCAAAGCACCTCGAACGAGGCAGGTCCACCTCCCTCACCTCCATATCAGGAACAGACTGTGGACTCCCCATCCCTGGGAGTGTCCAAGGCCAGGTTGGACGAGGCTTGGAGCACCCTGGGCTGGTGGAAGGTGTCCCTGCCCATGGCAGGGGGTGGGAATGGGTGGGCTTTGAGGACCCTCCCAACCCAGACCATCCTGTGATTCCCTGAATGTTCAGGGAGGCTCTTACAACACAATCTCAGAATGAACCCTTAAGAATTATTTTCTTGGTGTTTGACCAACAAACAGCAAATGAAGTGCAACCAGAGAGAGTTAAACCCAGCTCTGGTTCCTTTTGTGTCTCATGTCCTGAGCCAGGAGGGACTACCCTGTCATCATCAAGAGTGTTCTGGACTCTGCAAAACACAGAAATGATGAATTTCTGTGTGGAAAATTAAACCAATCCTGATTTGTCAAGAAATTTTGGCACAAGTTGCCAGAAAAGCAGGATCTGGGAAGGTTTGGGTAACATCCTGTTGGGTTTGCTCCTCTACAAACCGTGTCACAGTTTTACAGGATAATTTAGAGAGCAAACTGGCATCTTCTTCAAGATGTGCAAGCCCTTCCCGTTGGGGTGCTGAGGAAGTTCTCACCTTCTGGTTAGAAACAACAACTTATTAGTGGGTTTTAAGTCATACCCATTCAATAGAATTGGGCATTTCTCACTAAAGGGTTTCAGTGTATCAGCTTTGATCTCTTGGGCAATAAATCTAATGAACATCTGTGATTACAGCATGGGAAGAAGGCAACTCAGCACTTGGGTGATAAAGCTACAGGCAAATAAAGGTAAAAACCCAAATGAAAGGTAAAAACCCAAATGAAAGGTAAAAACCCAAATAAAAGATAAAAATCCAAATAATTCACTGTTTCAGTCCCTGCTTTTGGAGCCCAGTCTTCAAGGGCTCCATGGTCCTGACATCTCCAGTGGCTTGATGTGCTACTGAGGGAGCTGAGGGTGTTCAGTCTGGAGAAAAGGAGGCTCAGGGAAGATCTTCTCACTCTCTGCAGCTCCCTGACAGGGGGTTGTAGCAAGGTGGGGTTTGGTTTCTTCTCCCAAGTGATAGATGGAGAATAAAAAGCCTCAAGCCGCACCAGGAGGGGTTTAGGTTGGATATCAGGGGAAGCTTCTTCACCCAAAAGTGGCAATCCTTGAAACTGGCTGCCCAGGGGAAGTGGTGGAGTCACCACCCCTGGAGATGTTCAAAAGGCACGTGGATGTGGCACTTGGGGACGTGGGTCAGTGGTGGCCTCTGCAGTGCTGGGTTGGATTCAGTGATCTTAGAGGGCTTTTTCCATTCTAAGTAGTGTTGTGATTCCATGAGAAATGCCCTAAACACCCATTCAGACATGAGTTTATGGCACCTGCAAGTCAAACTAGCAAGCTGTTGGGCGTGCCATAAGGCAAGAGCACGGCATGAAGCAGGCAAGGTGTGGTCAGTGGGCACTGGAAGAGCCCTACAGGGCCCACAAACCACTGTCTCCCACTGCCCAAGCCCATGGCAGCCCCTGCACCACCCTGGGGGTTCAGGGCAGAGCTGGGCAAGGGTCTTGGGGTGGGCTGGAGCAGCCTCAGCCAGGGACAGAAACAGAGGCAGTGCCTGTGATTGTTGCTTGCCCTCAGATTGGCTCAGACCATCCCTGGAAACATCATCTCCAGGGCTGGCCATGCTTGTTTACAGGGCTTTGGGTGTAAATGGTGCTCCTTTACATCACTTTCACCACAGCAATCAAATGTCACTGCTGATATCACAGGCAGGATGGGAGATTCAGTGTCCCAAGGTGCAGAAAGGCCCCCCTGGCTTTCTAAACTCCTTCTCAGAGAGCAGTCTGGGTGCACTTGAACCCAACCTTAGCCCCAGGCTTAAGCGACAGTTTATGTCTAAAGGTGTGGTTGAACCTTTGCCCAACTTTATCCTGCAGGATTAAGGATGGCAAACCAAATAGATCTATATTAGACTCAAAACCCTGAATCAGAATTATTTACTAAATAGTAGTAGCTATAACTACTACTGGAGTGCACTATTTTGGAGCAATATTGAAGCAATTGTATGAAAACCAACCCAACCAATTACTGTGTGGAGATTGATGTTACTCCCCCAGAGCAAGGATTGTGGGCAAACCTCTTCTGCTCATCCTCAAGGCATGACCTTGAGGAGCATTCCCACTCAAGAGGGGACTCTCCACACACTGCCCAAGAAAAGGGAAGGTAGAAAACCCTCCCACTGAAATGTGGGACTGGGATTTTATAGAATGGACTGTCGGTCAGATGTTCCTGGGCCAGCTGGGCCAGCTCAGCAGCCTTACCTGAATTATCATTATCAAGACTTTCACTTGTTGGTTCCTTTATCAGGCCCTTTATCAGCTCTGCCACATCTTCCCCTCGTTATCAGGGTGTTTCACCTCGGGATGGAAGAGCAGGGCTGGTTTCAGCACCCTTCAAGCCCACTGGCCACTGCCAGCTTTGCAAACAGGGGGTGGTGGTTGTTGTTGTTGCTGTTGTTGTTGTTGTTTCTCCCCTCCAGGCAGAGCATCCCAACACACGGCTCTGGCACACACAGAGCTCAGGGCACATGAGGGAATGGCAGCTCTTCCCTCGTGCCAGCCTTGGCAGCACAAATGGAAGTGGTTAAATCCCTGAACTCCAACCCAAGTGGGATTTGGCAGCACTCCCTGCTCGGGGAGCTGGATTGGCCCCAGCTCTCAGGAAGCAAGAAGCTCTTTCTCGATTTCAAAGGGTGCTGGGGAGGACTTTGGGCTTTGCCAACAACTGTCTGGAGCCCACCTTTCCCCTCCCCTTCTCCCACACTAACACAGGGTGTGGCTGCCCCATCCCTGGAAGGGTCCAAGGCCAGGTTGGATGGGGCTTGGAGCAACCTGGGCTTAGTGGAAGATGCCCCTGACTGGAACAAGATCTTTGGTGCCCTTTCCAACCCAAACCATTCTATGATTTGATGATTCACAGCATCCCACATTAGCTCAGGTCCTTGCTCCCTGTCATGCCTGAAGTCCCTGTACATTCCTTTTGCTCTTTTCTGGAAAAACAAACCATTTATTCTTTGTGGGGGCAACATTTCCCTTCTCACTCTGCAAGGGATTGCTGTCTGTGTGTTTATTGTGTTCCCCAGTGGCAGACCCTACAGCCTGACCCAGCTGTAACCCTTGTTTCCTGTTCCAGATAAAACTCCTGTTAAATGCTAACAAAGAAAAAACCCACAACACTCCCCCCTCTCAAAAAAAAAAACCCCAACAAACCCACCAGCTGATGTTTTTCACTTGGGTAAAGAGAAAAACAGCATTGTAAGTCTCGGAGGAGTTTTGAAGACAAATGTTATGTCATGTTATATGCACAGTGGAGTTTTAGGGAGAAATACATATCCATATATAAACATAAACACATCCCTCCCCTTGTCCAAGCCTTTCCAAGGAGAAAATCAGGAAAGGCTTTCCTGTCTCTCCATAATAAAAAAACAAAACCTGTTGTTTTCTGGTTTTTTTCTCTCCAAAAGCTCTATTTATTTTAAGACAGTCACACCAGGACAGCTCTGAGTAAAACATAGGAAAAGTGACCACAACGTTTGGACTTAAAGCCAAACTTCCCCCAAGGGGAAGCCCAAAAATCCCAACTTCCATGTCGGCTAATTAGGCAGAGAAACCTCAGGCATGAGAGCTGGAGCTCACTGCACGAGCCCATGGTCAGTATAATTGTTGTTAATAGGGATTTTCCTCCTCTTATTCCTCATTTTTGGGTGCTGCTGGAGCTGGAGCTGGTGCAGGGGGTTCTTGCTGCTCCTCATGCTTAACCAAAACCTTCAAAGCCACATTGGACCAGCTTGGGGCAACCTGGGCTAGTGGAAGGTGGCCCTGCCCATGGCAGGGGGTGACACTGGGTGGGCTTTGAGGTCCCTTCCAACCCAAACCATTTTGGGGTTCTGTGAAAAGAGAATCTAACAGAAAATATCATCATGCATTTTTCTTCCTGAGACTGCTCCAGAGGCAACTGAGAGTTCCCCAGTTTCCAGGTGAGCGTGAAGAGGCAGCAGCTTGATGGAGATGAGGGAGCAGAACCGAAGGCGAGATAGGCGAGAGCTAAATGTGTGGTTTGAGTGAGTTCAGTGTTAATTTAGGAGGTTGTGGTCATTTCAGACGGAGCGAGAGAGAAAGAGAAGGGTGGGGAGTGCTGCAGAGATGGCTCCACTAAAAGCTAATTTCTATATTAGCTCTGGAGAATGGCCTTGATTCAGCCACTCCTCTCACATTTTGCAAGGAAAAGTGTATTTTCCATTTCAAAACCAGAGCTGATTTCTTGAAGCAAGTCTCAAATGCCCGTGGTAAAAGCATCTGCAATTTCCCAAGAACCGTGTCTGAATTGATCCCTCCATCTGCTTCTCTCGACCTGTGCAAAGCCAAGAGGTTCAGCAGCGAATCTTTGAGATCTTCCCAAATCTCTCTTCCCAAATCGCCCTCTCAGGGTGGGTCTGCAGTGAAATTCATGTCTCATCTTCCACGGAACAGGGGCTGGGGACAGGAAGTCGCTTCTTCCCAGTAAGAGAACAAGTTACAGAGAAATAGAAGAAAAACTGCCCCATTTGGAACTGCCATCACCAAATCTTCCAAGGCTGGAAGGTGGAAAGCCCCCAGCGTGTTATCAAAGAAAGCACATGTGCTTGCTGATTCAGATTGGGCTGCAAACTAGATGGGCACACAGATACTCTGTCCTAATGATTTGAGAACGTGGCTTTTCAAAGTGCTCTATTTTCATTTCTTTTTTATTTTTTTTTACATTTCTGGTTTCAAAAAGAGAGGCTTTTGAAAGTCTGGCTTTTTGCAAAACAGCCCTCTATGGTATTTGCACTCTGGCATTCGTTTAGAGTTGTGCTGTTTAAACTAAACCCTCCAAAATCATAGCAATAGGCAGAGTTTTTTAATGGAAGGAGCATCACCCAGAGCAGAGACCCCCAGAAAGCCTTCAGGGGTGCTTTTCCCCACGTGCTGCTGGACAAGCAGATAAATGGAACCCGTTGGACCTGCAAATCCATTTCTGGGCTGTGGGAGACAAGGGAAAATGTGTCTTTTGCACTCTTGACCCCAGCCAGGCTGGGCACTGGCAAGGGCAGGTCAGGCCCTGCTTCCTTTGTGGCCAAATGCTGATAACCCTCCAAGTTATCTCAGCCTGAAACCTGGAGGTTGTCTCGAGCAGGGAAGGGGGAATGGGAGCCTTTCCCTGACACACCAAAGCAAGGGCAGCTGAGTTCACACCAGGGGCCATCCAGGCTGAGCTTCACCTAACTGGTCCCAGCAGGTTTTACTGGGGGAACTGGACGGGTTGTTGTCCACAGGGGTCTGTCCCAGGTCCCACAGGGTTCCTCACGCTGTCCCTGGGGGTGTTGTGAGGTGCTGAGTGAGACCCCTCAGACTGTGGGAACAGTGCACAGAGCCTGGGGGAGTTTTGGAAGGAGAAGACTTCACAGAATCCTGGAATATGCTGAGTTGGAAGGACCCACAAGGATCATGGAGTCCAACTCCTGGCCCTGCACAGGACCATCCCCAGGAGTCACATCCTGTGCCCCAGAACATCATCCAAACCCTCCCTGAGCTCTGGCAGGCTTGTTCCTCGAGGGAGGGATTTCTGCCATCAGCACCACCAGGCAAAGGGATAACACTGTTCTTTCAGTCTTGGGTGGCAGAAATCATGGAAAAAGTAGGGAATAGCAACAAATTGTGAAGGGGTTGGAGGGGCCACGGAGGAGCAGCTGAGGGCACTTGGCTGGTGCAGCTGGAGCAGAGGGCACTGAGGGATTTGTGTGGACCATGTGAGGACTTTGCTGAAACTCTACTCATGAACACTTGATCCCGAGGGTAAATTTTATGGGTTAGATCTCCACTAAGCAGAGCAGGAGTGCAATACCCAACAGGCATGGTGTGTGCACTGCTGTTGTAGGTCTAAACATCTTAGGTGTCCTTTCACATCTGTGTCTCCACCACTGAAAACTACTCCCTGTAAATCTTGGAGGCAAAGGGGGAAAACTGTGTAATTGTGAGTGTTTCACTTCCAGAGAGATATTAAGAGCCAAAGGAGGAAACCAGCACAAAACCAGGCTGCCTCATCCCATCCAGAAGTTCCATGACACTTCTCCTCCTTTCCACATGTTACTTTATTCCCTCTCATCTTTTTTTTTTTATCACTTCAGAATTCATTTTCCCTTCGCTGAACTTCGCAGGGGTGGCTCGAATCAGGTATTCCCTTGACTGGGTCTGAGAAAAAAAAAACACCACAAAGCTGCTCTGGCTGCACAGGCAGGAAGAAGCTGGTACAAATGGCTAATGCAGACCACATCAAAGAGAGGGAAATTATTTTAAAAGTTAAAAAAAAAACCAAAAAACAGCCCCCAAACCAAGCCCAAACTGCAACAGGCTGTTAATCGGCGCCGTGGAAATGCCGATGGACGTGTTGTCCTTGCGGTGGAGGGCAGGCAAGTGGTGCAGCATGTTAAGAGATGTCTGTGTCCTTCTCTCTTTGTAAATAAATTGTTTAGAGCTCTCAGATTTCCAGCTAAATGGTTATGAAGTTTATCAGTGTTGGTTCCAAAGAGGAGCTTGCAATTATCACTCAATTACAGCCCCTCGCAATCAGACAAGGAGGCACCATTGGCACAGCCCCAGGAAAACACTGAGGACACGGATACTCCTCGGGATGCTGCTCCTAACAGGGAACAAGAAATTCATTTCACCACCTTGTACTCTGAGCAGGGCGATGTTGTCGGATCAATCTGCCCCTTTGATTTTGCAGAGTCCCTGGGAACGAAGCTCCGAGTCGTTCCAGCTGTTTCATTATTGGCAGAAGGGTTTGCACTGAGCTTTTAGGGGGGGGACTCGAGGGATGTTCTCCAGGGGAGGGAGGGAGGGCATGGACCTCAAAGGCCCCAACCCAACCCAACCCACAGAGATTTTCCCACTTCTGAACACTGTGGTTGGATTTTTGTCTGGAAAATGCAGCTTGTTTTCTCAGCAACGAGGACCTTTCCCACCAGCACTGCCCAGGGAGGGGAACTGAGGGCCAGCCCACCACAGGGGTCTAAGGGCAGGCACAGCAGTGGAAGTGAAGGGGGAGAAAGGAGATGATTCATGAGTCGAGCCACCTGGTCTAGTGAAAGGTGCCCCTGCCTGTGGTGGTGGGTTTGGAAGGAGATGAGCTTTAAGGTCCCTTCCAACCCAAACCATTCCATGGTTCTGTGGGTTGGAGGAGCAGCTCTGTGAGTCACACAAATTATTCTCTGCTGAGAAGGTGCAGGGGAGGCTTCACCTCAGAGCAGGAGAGAACTTTAACCCATTTAAGCAAGTTGCCATGCAAAGTGAGATAGCATTGCCTGATCCTCAACCCGAGGCTGTCGGCACCAGGCAAGCAGAAAGGTGGGACCTGCTCCCCCAGAAGTATTTCATAGGGGGAAGATAAAACTGGCCACTAATTCCCTCATCATCTCTCACAGAGGAAGAAATCTCCCACGTGAAGATCAGACCAGTGGAAACTATGAAGCAGAAGTGGAAAATTTTTTTCTACAGAACCTGAATTTGCTCATCTAGAAACAACTTTTCATTTCTTGGAAGGACCTGAGGCAGTCACAGAAACATGTTCCACTTCTGTGCAAGGCCTGCATTTAAATGCACAGGCAGAGAGATGCTCAGACAGGGTTAGTCTGTTCCAAAGCCAGGCTTTAGGCATTTGGAGTGCTGAAGAGCAAAATCACAAGATAACACAAGTGGAGCAAGGAAATATTTTAAAGGGTTATCACTCAAAGACGCTTCCCAGATTCTCGTGTGACACCTCTGAGCTTCTTGCTTTGTGTAAAAATGGAGGTTCCAGCCACACCAAGGGGGAAATCCATTCGAAACAGGACATGTTTGGAAAACTGTCCTACCCTGAGCACTGTCATCATGCTTGGGATAAACGCCAGCAGTGACACTCTCAGCTTCTTCCAAATGCTCTCCCTCGAGGCTCCTGAAGCCCATGGGCTCCTGGCAACCTGGGCTGGGGGAAGGTGGCCCTGTGTTTGGCAGGGGGCTGGAAGTGGCTAATCTTTAAGGTCTCTTCCAACCCAAACCATCCCATGGTTCTGTGAATTTGGAGCTATTTGTGCACAACAGCTGTCGGGAAGCAAATTGCAGGATGCCACCTAAGACTGTCACAAAATCCACTGCTCAGGGCTCCTTCTTGATCTTACAGGTGATGAATTTGGTGTTTGGGAATAAAATCCTTCCAAAACCACTCAGCTGGACCTTCTGGTCAGTGCTCACCTGTGACTCTGAAGGTGACTCATGCCATGGTGCCTGAGGGGAATCACTGTGTTGTTTTTCAAGTCCTGCCAGCAGGAACAAAGGCAGGGTGGGCAGCAGGAGAGTTTCCTCCCTCTGCCTGTCTCTCAGAAGTCAGTTCCTCCTGGCCGTGTTTTCTGAGAACCACACTCTGCTCCCCGGGGTTATTTGCAGCCACTTCTGCTCGCAGCACAGATGTATGTGATGGGAGATAAACAAAGGCTGTCACATAAACAGCCAGCTCCCTGCTCGGGATTTCTTTCCCAACAGGAAGAGGTCCTCCTCACCCTGCAGTTATCATCTCCCCATGTGCCCCTGGGCAATGACAGAGGAACACTGTGGTTTGCTTGCTGTGGTGTCAATGCTCCACACCTCTGGTTCAGGAGCTCCTCAGCTTGGCTCAACCCTGGAGAAGAGCTGAGCAAAAAATATATATATATATATTTAGTCCACTCTGAGTTTCTCAGCTTTCATAGCCTGCCTTGGCCTTTTGGTCAGTTTTAGAAAGCTGAGGTGGGGAAGAAGGCCTGTTTTCCAGCAGACTTCTTTCTCCTTTGCCAGCTCTGCTGGCTTTGCTTTTTGGCTTCTGCCTCTCCTTTCTTGTAAGTGAAAGAAAAAAAAATACCCAGCTCTGCTCTGGCTCCCTGAAGGGAAATTTTAGCCTCAGTTGAGCAGGTTTCTCCCTGGGCCAATTGCTCTTCTGCATTCCCGGTGTGACTTGTTAACAGCTGGAAGAGGAGGACTGGAAGGGGTTGTGCACAAAGAGTGGGCTGGGGGAGACAGGGGAGCACAGGGGAGGAATTGCTGGGCTGGGGAAGGGTTGGGGCCCAACCCACTCTGCAGGGTTGGGGCAAACTGTGTCCTGCTCTTTCCCTCTGGAAGCTGTGGAGAAATGGGTTGTGACAGCACTTGGGTCAGCCAGAGCTCTGGGGTATCCATGTCCTTCTGCAGAGCTCCCCAGAGAAGGAGGAAACTACAAAACTGCCAAAAAAGGAGGTTAAAAGCAAGACAAGCCATTCTACCCATATGACTCCACCTCCCCACTGTGTCTTTGCACGTGGGTTTTTGGTCCCTAAAGAATCTTCTCGAGGTCCTTTTGGAGGTGCCACTGGGTGTTTGCTCCTTGCTGATCCCACCAGCACTTCCCGGGGACTGTTTCTCTCACCTGCCTTGGGGAGCTCAACCTCCACTCCTTTCCACCTGACCTGAGGAAAGGAGAAGACAATAGCAAAGAGGAAGAGAGGGAAAACATCATGAGAGAAGGAAAAACAGTCACTTGGGGCCAGTTGAAGCTACACATAAGTTTGCAGGACAAGGACAACCAGACTTGGCAGGACCTCCTGCCTTGATTCATCACCTGTTCTTTTATCACACGTCCCTCGTTATCAATTAAACACCCTTAGAAAAACTCTCTCGTTTGCCTGATGACATTTGGGAAAAATGAAAAGAGGAAAGCAGTGGCAGAAAGTGACATTTTTTCATTCCAGGCTGTTTCCAGAGCCCTACCTTTGCACTGAACACGATTCAGGGGGTTGCCTGTCGCTCTTTTTCAGCAAACAAACTTCACTGCATTGAATTTCTTCGCCAGGGCAGCTGCCCTCCTGGAAAACATCTGTGTTTAGAAGGGAGCCAGCCTCCCAAAAAGGGCTAAAACTTACTCTTTTCTTTGCTGGCGGCCAAAAAAGCCTTATGTTACATGAGAAATTTCCACAGGAAAAGACAAAAAAAAAAAACCAAACAAAAAAACCCACCATATCTTGTCTTCAGATGGACACAAATTTATAGCCAGATGAATCATAAATGTCACGCTCTGAAGGAGCTGTGCCCAGAGAGTTCCTCTTCCTGCTCGTGTCGTGCTGCTGCCTTTGTGGTTCAGTGCCTGCCTGTGGCCTGAGTGACATCCCCCCCGACAGGGACATTGCAGAGACACCCTGGGCTTCATGACACTCCCAGCTGCCTTTCCCTCCAGCTTTTGTGGGGGAAAACTTGGTGGCCCTGTTGTTGTTTTGAAATATAAGTGTGTGTGTGTGTGTGTGTGTGTGTGTGTGTGTATGCACACAAATATGCATGTATACGTAAATACAGAAATACATAAATACAGACATACATAAATACAGACATACATAAATACAGAGATGTTTGTTGTATATATCTATTTATATTTCACTGAGCATATTTGCAGGGGGAGTGTATCAGGGAGGGTCTTTCCCTGCTGGAAATCAGCGGAAACCACCAACATTCTGTCCTTTAAATGGAATATTCGTAGTGGGAGTCGCAGCCTGGCTTTGTGTCCTGCTAATCTGGCTCTGCCAGGGGGACAAACCCCTCCCTTATTCCTCCAAGGAGAGGGAAATGAGGCTCAGGGAAGGCCCCCCCAGCCCCAGGGGTTGGTGTGTGCTGAGACAGGGCCACTCCATCAGTTCGGGTTGGGTGCCCCCCTGGCAGGGCAATGCCCCCTGAGAGCCAGGGAGCTGCCAGGGGGCTCTCAGCCCTGTCAGCCTGTCTCCCTCTCGGGCTCATTTGTTCAGAGAAGTGGCAGGAACCAGCCATGGGGAAAGGGGGGGTCTCACGGTGACAAAGCTGAGCATAACAAAGCTGAGCTTTGGCAGGGCTGTCCTCTCGGAATGCAAATGCTGCAGCCCCCCAAGGCAGAGCCCTCCTGGCTGGGGGGGCTCTTCTTTGTGGCTTTTGGGGGCTGCTTGGGGTGTTGCAGCCCTTGTGGTGGGGTTAGTTTGGGATCTTTAGGTTCGATGAGTCTCCAGTGGTCAAGCACTCGCAGCAAAGGCCAGACCACAAAAATCAGCGTGCTAGTTATTTACCATAACCATATACAAACCACAGGCAGCAGAGGTTCCCTCCAATCCATCAGAGACACTGCACATCTCTTTATTAAAGCCTGCCTGCTTGTTACACTTCAATTGGCCTCCAAGTCTAAGGGGGGATCCAAGTCAGCACAAACACACCAAAGAACAAAAACAACACCAAAGCAAGCAGAGCGAGAGGGTGAAAATCCTTCCGTCCCCCTCAAATATTTCTGTCTTCTTTAAACTTTGAATTGATTTTACTCCATTCCAGCACTGGAGATCAGTGATAGGCAGCTATAAAGTTCTTTTATTCACTCATGAATAAAATATCTGCACTGTTGGAGAGTTATCCACTCCCTTTGACAGTAATGAACATGCCACACACTTTAATAATCCATTATGAGCAATCTAAAGTCCTTCAGGCAGAGGAAGCAGATACCTGGTTAGAAATCATCTCTCTCTGGCTCTGGGGGAGTGATGCTGCTCTTCTCATTATTTGCATGATCCCTGTTCCTGTTCAGACACCAAATCTAATCAGAGACACGTTGGTTGGAGGTGCTTCTTCTTTCTAAATGATTTTCTTTGCTCAGTGCTATGAATAATGTCCAGCTTTTTCCATCAAGGGTTTGAGTCTGGCTCCTAAACTGATAAAATCCCTGAAGTCTCCTTTGGGGTTTTGGGTTTGGGTTTTTTTCCCCCCTTCTTCTTTAGGCTTTTTCAGCCACAGCTTTTTTTCCTTGCTCTCTCCCAAACCTCCTCCCAGACTGCTGGCCCAGAATGTGCAGTTTCCAATCCCATTTCCTCGGAGTCCTGGGAGCCTCCCTGCCCTGAGCTCTGTCCAGCTGCTGACTCCACAAAGAGCACACGGAGGGTTTTCCCACTCCAAAACACCAGGAGGGTGAAGCAGATTGGCGTTTCCAAGCAGTGGGAAACTCAGAATTTAACAGTTCTGGTAAATGGGACTGGTTTGGCAAAAGGAGCAGCAAACCTTTAAAGCTGCCAGAAGGTGGGAAAGTCTCAGGAGTTTGGGAAGGGGCAGAACAAGGGGATGTCACTCAGGTGAGACCCAGCACAGCAAGGACATGGAGCTGCTGGAGAGAGTCCAGAGGAGGCACCAGGATGGGCAGAGGATGGAGCAGCTC
>JAWWTY010000001.1:117500438-117524519 GCA_035222235.1 Margarornis squamiger
CTGAGCCTCCTTTTCTCCAGGCTGAGCCCCCCCAGCTCCCTCAGCCCCTCCTGCTGCTCCAGCCCCTTCCCCAGCCCATCACACCCACCCTGCACATCCTTAATGCTGCAGAAGAACAAAGAGTCAGGCCAAAGGAAAGCTGGACATGGTCAATAAAACCTTTCCAAAGCCTGTCATGAGGACTGTAAACACAGCCTTTAAATCCTCACACCTTCTCAGATAATCAGCTTTGTCCGTGAACCAGAAGAGTGTTTCAGGTGGAAGTCACGCTGTTTTCACAACCAATGTGCAGAATGAAGAGGGAACCTTGGCCATTTCTTGCCCAAATTCTGCCAGAAATACACCAGGATGCACAACACTAACTCAGGAACCACCTTCAGGGCCCTGGTAGGTATTAAAAGGAGTTGCTGACACATTCAAGGGCTCTAAACACCAGGAGTGTGAAATCAAATTATTACCTTATTCTGTCCCAAACACCCTAAAAAAAGGTGAACACCTCAAAAAACAACCCCCCCCAAAACACCAAAACAAGCAAATCACCAAGTACACCGTGAGGAAATGTGAGGAAAGCACACCCAGAGGTGAAACCTCCTTCGCCGTGAGAACATCGAGAGGGCAAACTGAGAAAGAAGCCACAGGCAAGGAGGGGGAAGTCACCTCCCTGTGCCCTCATTGCCACCATCTCCGTGGGCTTTTCCCAGGAATTGTGCACACCAAGTGGCTGCAGCAGGGAGAGAACCTGCCCACAGCTCACCCGGGCCACAGTCCCACACCCAAAGAAACCCTAAAGCTCCAACACCAGGAAATTGGGAGTCTTTGCCAACACAAACAGAGCCAGCTGGTGGCAAAGAGGCTTCTTGAACCTCTTTGAAAATGCACTGAAATGGAAATCTGCTGAGTAAACACCTAATAAACTAATTAAACAACCCATTCATTAGCAGCTAACTAATGAGAACACAGGAGTCCCACTCCCTCCTGGAAGTCACAAACCCAAGCCATGTCTACAGGTAGGAAAATGCTTCTTTTTTCCCCCAAATCCAAAGCTTCCTCTCCAAAAATGGTTTTTTCTCCACTCCTTGAAACAGACAACAGCAAACCTTCCCTTTTCCTTTTCCAACACAGCAGCAAGAGAAGAGAATACAAGAATAATTCTGATTAATGCGTTTTTCAGCAGTGAAAAACCGAGTTTAGACCCTTCTCAGTGTTGGCCAACATCCCATCTCCAAAGGAGCATCTTCATGGCCAAGGCACAGGTGATTTTCCAGCACCCCTCCTTGCTCAACCACCACTGCCCAGGGAGGAAGGCACAAGTCCCATGTTTTCCAGGTGTAATTGTGTCCTTCCAGGGGACAGGGATGAGAGGGGGAAGGAAGGGGCAGCTCCACCTTTGGATTCCTCTTACAGAATCGTGGTGAGGATTTAATTTTGGCAAATCAAACCCGCTGGAAGGTTCCCTCCCCAAAGGCAACAATGAGCACCACAAGCTCCAGCTGCTTCCCACCAGGGGCACAACAGGACCCTTCCCAGAGCTGGCACAGCTTCCTGGGAAAACCTGGGCACTGGGATGGATTTCCAGATCCCAGCCTAAGGTAACCACAAGCCAGACACGGAGGGGCAATCCCGGCAGGATGAGCTGGAAGCATTTCAGGGCACACCATAACCAAGGGAGAAGGTGCTTGTCCCTGTGAAGAACTGGTTCAGCAGCAGCAGGGCTGGGTATTTTAAGGGAAAAGCACCACAATAATCGTAATTTGGCACAATATCCCAGCAGGGTCCACTGCTAGAGGTGGCTTCTCCCAGCCTTTGTGCCCTGCCAGCTCCAGGCCATGGAACACCACGGCGGTCCCACCTTCCCAGATTTTGGATCCTGAAGTTCTTCCCACAGTTTCCAAGGATGCAGGCTGGTTTTGCCCTCCCTCTGCACACAGGGATGGAAGAACACTCCACAAGAGCTCCACAAATCTCTGTTCTCTTGGCTCGCGGGTCGGGTTTTTTTCTCTATTTTTATTGAAACTTTGTACAGAAGTTTGAAACATTTCCATACAATACTTTTGGACAGGACAAAAATGCCATGGTAAAGGAATGTAAACTGCAAGAAACACAGTCTGAAGTATCCAAATACTCTCTAATAAGAGTGTTTAGTTTGAAGACTAATGCAGGAGGCAAAATAATATGCATACAGGATACAAAGAACAGTATACACAGGGCCAGCAATGCTAACTAGGAGAATTTTGCATCAGATTTACTTCAAAGATTGATAGCAATATGAGAATTCTATACACTAGACCAAAATTAATTTATCATACATCGTTTCTATGACAAAAAGCTTGTCATTAAGGACAGTAGCAACTTACAATATAATTAAGCTGTATTAATCTCATTAACACTTCTAAATCTATATTCCTACTACAGTAATTGTTTTGTTTCTCAGTATATTTGTCTTATAAGATCTTAACAGACCTTTAAATAACACTTTACCAAAAGAGACCTGGCTCCATTCTAGCGATCTTATCTACATGCCCGTTTGGCTTATTTCAAATCAAACAAGGGCCAAGGAAAAAAGGCAGGTTTCAAATGCTATATGATATCATTTGGTTTTGGTCTGAAATGTATTTTTAGTTGAAGAGGTTCAAAAATAAAAACCACCACCAACAACAACCAAAAAAAAAAAGAAAGGCAGTTCGTTAACTGGTATTTCATATAAAAATCCAACAGCAACAAAACCCAAAAGTACTTCACAGACCCTAAAGAAACCAAAACCCAACCCCACTCTACGGGAGCTACACGGTAAAGCAGCATCACTTGGACACTGTGCCTGGAAAAGAAGAGGATGAATGAAGAGACTGCTCGAGTGAGATTAGAAAATTCTGCTTTTCTTCTTGAAGAAGACTACTAACATTTTGCACAGCAACTATTTTTAATAACCACCTCCTTGGAAAGCGCGCGCTCGGGGCCCGCGGAGCTGCCCCGGCTGCCCCGGCGGCACCGGGAATGTGTCACCACGTGTCACCACACCACGAGGTCAACAGCAGAACAGAAGTGAAGCCTTGAAACCGACACCAGAGAAAGAAAGCAAGTGTTTTGGAACCCAAAAAAAACCCAAAAAAAAAAAAACAAAACAAAACAACAACCCCCCCAAAAACGATACCAAGAGAGTTCAGAGATCTCACAGTGAAATCAGAAATCCTAATTATATATGTTTACATTCTAGGACTACTCTTTACCTTAGGCCAATTAAAGCACATTAAACCATTGATTATATACAAACGTTTTGTTTCTCTTTAAAAAAGAAAGAAAGAAAAAAAACTTCAAAACATTGCACAGAAATCTGCTTTTTAACATCACATGACAAGGTTAGTTTTCTTTTCAAAACAATTACATTTAAGGGCACAGAACATACAGAATATACCAAATCAACAGATGAGTAATTTTGCTTTGCTGTACAAGCTAAATCCAAAGATTTCCTCAAAAAAGCCAGAGCTCAACAACTCCAGCTTCTTCCACGTCTCCTGCTCTCGGCAAGGGAGCGTCTCCCAACACCTCCTCTATCTTAGGATTTAAAAAAATAGATATATAAAAAAAATAAAGCTGTTTTAAAGTCAAAAGCATCTTCTGAGCCCCTGGGCTGGCCGTGCCCTCTGCACCGAGCCGGGCAAGGAGCTCGTCCCTCTGCTCGGGGCTCCATCAGAAGTCTCACGTTGGCCCTTCTGGGATCAGGGAACACAGAAGAGAAGGGAAAATACAGAATACAATATACACTGAAGGCCATTGCTATTTCTTACAATCTCCCACTGTTTCCTTCTAGGAAAAGCTACCAGGAAAAATTACAAAAAAACCCAACGAAAAACCCCCTAAACTTTGGCAGAGAGAAGCATCAAATTTAAAAAAAAAAATACACTTAAATAAGAACAGTCTCCCAAAAGTTACCAGAAAGCTCTCAAGAAGCCCTTTCCCTTTTTTTTTTTTTTTAATTTTTTTTATTTATTTATTTGTTAAATAAAAGGCTTCAACCATTTCTGGGAGAAAATTCAAATATCTTAACAGAAAAAAAAAAAAATAAGTTAAGGGAAGTAACAAGAAGAAAAAAAAAAGCTGTCATTCCAAAAAATCAGTTTTTCCAGCCTGTCATTCCCAGCTCAAGGCAATAAATAAACCAAGACAAAAGCAAGTGTCCTCCTGCATCTCCTCCTCCACCACCACCAAAGCCCACCAAAGAGGAGGAGGAGGAGGAGGAGGAAGAGGAGGCCACAAGATTCATGGAGCTTGATTGTCCATTCGGGGGAAAAATAAAACCTTTGGAATTTTACCAGCCCCAAAAACTGGTGTTCCAACCCCAAATTCCTGACCACCTTCCATGATTAGCAAAGGCATGTTTACGCTATAAAAAGCTCCTCAAGCAACTCCTCCCCAGGTCCATGGGCAGGGCGAGGCACCACCAGGCAGCTGGCTTGAAGCCTTATATTAGAAATACAGCTCTTTTTGACAAGAAAGGCCTTAATTAGTAAGTGCTTCTTTGCAGCAAAGAACATCAGCGAGTTCCACGAGCTCTACGCCACGAAAATGAGAAATAACCCCACGTCTTTAGACGCCTGAAGAGGGAAAACAAAACAAACCTGGAGAAATAATTTGCTTGAAAGCTTCTTCACAATAACAGGCCCAAAGACGGGGGGGGGGAGGATGCAGAGTACTCATTTCTGAAGGAATAAATGGGCTGCATGCCAATCATCTCCGTGATTAACGTGGCAACTCGTTAGTTTGGGCAAAGGGACAATGTTTTCACTGGGAGATGGAGCATCTCAGGCTCAGTGTTTGGGGAGGACTTGACTCCCTTCCATGGATGGTGGTGACACTGAGCAGCACACCTGGCAATGACAGTGTCCCCCTGGACCAGCACATTATTTGGGGGAGGCAAAGAGGAGCTCCAACAAGCAGGGAAAAGCCACTGGAAGCAAAGCCCTCCTCGGGTGGCCACAAGGGCCGTGCCTTCAACTTGCCAACCTTTTAAGGCACCCTGGGAAAGAAAAGCGAGCAGAGGTGAGGCCGTGGCAGCCAAGCCAAGGGGTCCCTGAGCAAACCTGGCTTAACAGGCTGTGGCAAAGCATTTGTTAACACTGAGAGCAAAGAGGGCCGGGCGGGAAGAGCCAAGCGCCAAGCTCCTCCGGGATGCTGCCCGGCACGTGAGGCTGCGCCCCCGTGCCAAGGGAGGCATGCCAGCCACGTCCCAGCCTTTGCAGGAGGACACTGTTGGGCTGAGGCTTATCTTTGCCCTCCACAAGCTGTTGTGTTCCACCCCGCCAAGAGGAGACGTTGCCCGGCGTTGTTTTATCCCCCGGACAAAAAACCCACCGCTCTGTGCGCCCTCTCGCCTTCCCCAGCTCAGCCCGCCCATGAGGTGACCTGGGATGCCACCGAGGATCACACCAGGCTTTCACCACGGCAAAGGACTCAAAGCACTTTTCTGAAGGAAACCAGCCACACAAATCCTAAGAGAACGTGTCTTGCCGTGCACCGAGATCAGGTGTGGGGGCTCTCCCACACGTAGTGCAACCACATCCCAGCCTTCCCACCTCAAAATGGTCAGCTCCCAGCAGCAACAACTAAGCCAAGTGGAGGCAAGAGGGGCATCTCAGCCTCTGTTCAGAGTTCCGGAATGGATGAGGTTCAGTCGATGGAAAAACACCACCAAAACTAACGAAAAACGCACCCACAGAAATGGATGGGACTGAACCATCTCATCTGCAAACGGATGGAATTGAACCATTTCACCTGCAAAGGGATGGAATTGAACCATCTCATCTGCAAATGGATGGAATTGAACCACTTCATCTGCAAACGGATGGAATTGAACCATCTCATCTGCAAAAGGATGGGACTGAACCATTTCATCTGCCAACGGATGGAATTGAACCATTTCACCTGCAAAGGGATGGAATTGAACCATCTCACCTGCAAACGGATGGAACTGAACCATCTCACCTGCAAACGGATGGAACTGAACCATCTCACCTGCAAAGGGATGGAACTGAACCATCTCATCTGCAAACGGATGGAATTGAACCATCTCATCTGCAAACGGATGGAATTGAACCATCTCATCTGCAAATGGATGGAACTGAACCATCTCATCTGCAAATGGATGGAACTGAACCATCTCATCTGCAAATGGATGGAACTGAACCATCTCATCTGCGAACAGAGCCGTGAGAGACTAAGCATGGATGGGCTACGGCACCACCGCGCTGGAGAGGAAACCTCCTCCAGCACTCAAAGGCAGGATTAACCCAAATTTCAGCTCTAAAGACCATTCCAGAGGAACTGGTTCTTGTTCATGTTTCAGCTCTACAACATGATTTCAGAATTGGTTCCTGTTCGTGTTTCAGCTCTACAACATGATTCCAGAGCAATTGGTTCCTGTTTGTGTTTCAGCTCTACAACATGATTCCAGAATTGGTTCCTGATTGTGTTTCAGCTCTACAACATGATTCCAGAGCAATTGGTTCTTGTTTCTGTGCCAAGGAAACCTTGCTGGACCCTTGAACTGATGGTCCCTCAGACAGGTTTTGGCCCAGCCAGTTTGTTCTCTCCCAAGTCCCCAGTGAGCTCGGGAGCAAAGACAACCGGAGGAATTATTTCCATGGAAAGCCTGGATATGACCACTCTGTCCTGGAGTGTGGCAGGGCTGGGGGGTCACACTGGAAGTGCAGCCACACACTGTGAGCTCTGCACCCAAAAACAGGCCCAAGGAGGATGTGGACCAAGCTCTGACACTTCTGGTCTGCTGAGCATCACGTGCTGCCCACACGTCCTGCCCGCCTGGGAAGGGCTCATCCCTGCCTCGGGATTCAGCCCTCGGCAGGAACCAGCCCCAGCATCTCCAGACCTACTAATTGTGTGGCAGAACCTAAACTTTCCTGGAGGAATCATGAGGGCAGACCTCGATTCCTGACACAGATTGTGGTGGGAATCTCCTGACACAGAATCCCTCGGGAGCTGTTTAGAGGAGAGAGGTTTAGGTTGGAAGAATCGGGAGGAATTTCTTCACAGAAAAGGTCATTAGATATTGGCAGGGGCTGCCCAGGGAGCTGGAATCATCATCCCTGGAGGTGCCCAAGGAAGGACTGGCCGTGGCACTCAGTGCTCTGGGCTGGGGGACAAGGTGGACTCCATGGGCTGGGAAGGCTTTTCCAACCTCAATCATTCTGGGATTCCCCATCCCCCTTCCAGAAAAGGAGGCCTGACAGGGTGAAAGGAGAAATGGGAGAAAACATGAGGCAAGAGGACTCTGGAAAATAAGGAGCACTTTCACCTCTCTCCCCCACCTCCCCTTCCTCTGGTCCTCCTCCCCTCACTGACTCCATCTGCAGCAGCACCAGGGCTGAGGGGAGATCCCTCCAGTGAAGCACAGCAGAGGAGAACAGTCCTTCTGCAGTGTGAAAAACAAACTCAAGACATGCAAAGCCTCTCATGGCTCTTCTTCCCACCTGGGAGAAGCTCCAAACAGATTTTTCCCTACAGAGAGGCTAATCCTAACTATGTCCTAAAGGTTTGGATACTGAAGAGGCTGAAATTTTCTTCCTGGCCTGATGGCCATAAATGAGAAGGTGCATTTCACCTCAACATGAGGAAGAACATCCTTCCACAGAGATGGCAAAGCACTGGAACAGCTGCCCAGGAAAGGTGTGGGTTCTCCCACTCTGGAGACATTCCAGACCCACCTGGAGGTGTTCCTTTGTCACCTGCTCCAGGTGACCCTGCCTGGGCAGGAGGGTGGACTGGGTCATCTCCGGAGGGCCCTTCCAACCCTGATGATTCTCTGATTGTCCACTTTCAATATAAAACCCAAATAAAGAGTATTTCTTTTTCCTTCTCTACCCAGGGACAGTTGGTCATGTCCAGGCTTATTTTTGGTTTGGTTTGTTGTTTGGTTTGGTTTTCCTCAAACACAGCAATTTTTCAGTACTGGAATTTACATTAAAAGAACAAAAACCTTCTTAAAAAAGAAAAAAAGAGACAAAGTCCTAACCACTATCACGTTTGAAGTGCTACGAGACAAAATAAGTCCCTGTTGTTGCCATTAAAAAAAAAAGAGAAACTGAAAAAAACCCAAAACCCCCAGCTAGAAGCAATGAGCAAAATGAAGTTGGCCAAGGTGATACAGTTCTTGTACAGGATGTGCTTCACAGCACTACATTAAAAACCTTTCGAGACAGCTTTAACCACTCGGCTTTTCCACACTGGTAACTGATTACTCGTTATCTCCACCGAATGCTGACTGAGCTGGAACTGCCCGACTTCAAACACAGCCACCTGCCTGCCTTTGGTATATTTATACACGTAAAAACAAAAGGTTAGTACTGCAAATGGAACAAAACAGAACGAAACAAAAAAATCACACAAAAAGGCCAAAAAAAAAAACCAAAAAAAAAGCCACCACAGGACAGGTTCTGCTCTGAGCAGAGAGAGGACAACACGTCTCAAATGGTCTGGAAATAGGCTAAAGCTGAGTTGATCTTACAATTATAGCGTAAACAATGCCTGGGTTGTGGTTACGTTGTTTGAAAGTCAAAATAAAAAAAAAAGGAAAAAAAAAACCAACCCCAAAACCAATCTCCAGAGACCTGTATCAACTTCTGTATGTTCAGCCATACCCTTAAAAGTTCACTATTCACTCACAAAGAGAAGTAGACAAACATGAATATTCCAAGCGAACACACACAGACCAGTCCAGTATTTAGTAATAGTTTAACTTTTGGAGTCTCTTCCAGCATTTGTAAACAAACAGTCTCTTCCTCGACCTCCCGAACAGCTCTCTTGGTCATGGTTTTACTTTTAAAGCCACAGAACCAGTCTATGAATTTCAAATGTCTCTCTGTGTCCTCAGTCTCCTCCTCGTGCTTCTTCTCCCCCATCAACGCCGCCTGGCCATTGGAGTAACAATCCACCGGCGTCTCGACTTCGGAGTGGCTCACCGAGATCACCGGGTTGCTGTCGTCTCTGCAGGTCACCAGCAGGTTGATATCCTCCGGCTTGAGATTCTTGAGGTTCTCCTCGGACTTGCCGTTCGGGATGATGTGGTTGGCGTTCTCGTTGCACTTGAGGATGCTCTTCTCCTGCGCCTTGTAGAGCTCGCCCTTGGCCGCCGGCTCCTTGACGCTCCTGTTCTTCACGGCCCAGAAGGTCGTGGTCCGGACCTGCTCCTTGGTGGGCGGAGGGGTGAGCAGGCTGACCACGAAGGTCACGATGCCGGTGATCCAGAACAGGGCCGTGGCCACGTACATGTAATGGATGTTTTTGATGAAGGCCGGCCTCGTGTCCGGCTGGTTGCACTCCGGGGCGCGGTAAATAAAGGCCAGGATCAGGCGGATGGCGCCGAGCACGAAGCCGGCCATGCCGCCGTAGAACGCGCCCTGCTCATTGCAGCGCTTCCAAAAGATCCCCATGAGGAACAGGGCGGCCACCGGCGGCGTCAGGTAGTCTGCGACCTCCTGGATGTACAGGTACATCTGACCCCCTTGCATCTCCACGATGATGGGCACCCAGGCGATGCTGATCACCACCATGAAGGCCACGAAGACCCTCCCGACGATCATCAGCTCCCGGGACGTCGCGCTCTTCCGGATGAGCTTGTAGACGTCGAGCGTGAAGATGGTGCTGGCGCTGTTGAAGATGGAGTCCAGGTCGCTCATGAGAGCGGCGATCATCACGGCCATCATAAGGCCCCGCAGGCCCACGGGCACCAGCTTCATGACGAGGCGCGGGTAGGCGATGTTGGAGCAGCCGGCCCTGCTCCCGCACACCTGGAAGCAGTGCTCGGGGTTGATGCAGGCGATGTCGTCCGCAAAGAGGATGCGCGAGATCATCCCCGGCACGACGATGATGAACATGGGCAGCAGCTTCAGGAAACCCGCCATCAGGGTGGAGCCCTTGGCGTGGGCGATGTTTTTGGCGGCCAGGACTCTCTGCACGATGACCTGGTCGGCGCACCAGTACCACACGGAGGCCGGGGTCTGGCCCAGCAGGAACCCAGGCCAGGGAATGTCCTCGTCCGTCGGCTCGCGCAGCATTTTAAGAGCATCGGGCTTTGGGTCGACGTTGCAGGAGTTGGTGTTGGAAATGTTGTAGGTTAACAGGATGGACGTGATATTTGGCGCCGCCAACATGTACCTCCTCTTGACTTCTTCAAACCCACCGACCTCTGTGATACTTATGATCATGAGCGTGAGGGCACCGATAATCATAAGCAGGGCCTGAAGGGTGTCTGTGTAGATGACGGCCACCAGCCCTCCGGTCACGGTCAAGAGCGCAGTCATTCCAATCAGGAGGATAACCGACAAATAGAGGTTCCAACCTAGCGACTCTTGGATAAAAAGCGCCCCCGAATACAAGTCAACCGAGAGCTTGGTGAAGATATAAAGAATTAGAGACAACGCTGCAAAATAGATTTGAATCCTATGCCCTCCGAAACGCTTGGACAAGTATTCGGGCATGGTGTACACTCCCGACCGGATGTAGACGGGGACGAAGACCCATCCCAAAAGCTGCAAAAGCATTAAGGCGTTGAACTCCCACGCGCCCACGGCAAATCCACTCGCCGCTCCAGATCCTGCGAGCCCAATGAAATGTTCACTTCCAATATTGCTCACAAACAAAGAGGCACCGATCGCTACCCAGGTCATAGAACGCCCTGCCAAAAAGTAGCCACTCACGGTGCTCCGATTGTATTTCCACATGGCAAAGAAACCTATGCACATTACCAGCACGAAGTACAGGGCCACAATGGCAATGTCTGCTGTCTCCAAAGCAGCCCTCATTGTGTAACCAGCTGGCGTCCACTTCTCGCCCCCCAGCCAACGTCTCTTAAGCAACACGTGAACCAGTTAACAAATATCAACACTGCGGCTCAAATTCTTTGTCCCTTGGTTTGCTGTCCTGATGCTGGTGGCAGTGGTACATTTACTTTCTCCGCTTCTCAACTGGGAATTTGGAACTTAGCACGCACTTTTAATCCACATTCCACAAGAGCATCAGCCTTAACTCAGTTGATGTAGGAGAAATTCTTAGTTGCAGCTAAGTTTAGTGAGGCCTACTGTACCAACCCTGCAAGGCAGCAAAGACAAAAGACAAAGATTGAATTAGAGAGGAATTTCATGAAGTAATGAGAAAAAATTTGAAGTGTAGCAAAACAATGACTGAACACCACAGATTTTTCCCCCTTTATATTTCCTGCTGTATTTATACAATCCATAACAGTCATCATTTCACAGTTGTAGAACCAAGCAGCAAAGCCTTTTGACAAGTCAACTTCAATGCTTACAAGTACCTTCAGAGACGCAGCGATTCGGGAGTACTGAAGGACCCGAATCCCCCACAACAAGGCAAGGAACACAAATACATTTCATTTTTCATCACTTCAGTGCCTCACAAGTCTCATTCTCAAGCCACTGGAACAGGTTGTCCTCTCTCAAGCAATCTTAGGAAAATCAAGTTAAAATAACCCAACAAGTGACAGCCTCTCTGGAGCTCAGACCTGGCCAGTCCCTCCCTGTATTGCTCTAGCACTGCACCCCACACACCCTGAGAGATCCCAGCACCACGTGGATGCACCGGCTGCTAGAGCTAAAACAAATCCAAGTGACAACACCATCAAAAAACCCCCGACACTTAAAACCAGCTGGAGAATGGAGGTTACTCCGCGGGTTTGACGTGAGTTTTGGGTACAATCACACGGTCACGCCTCACTTGGAAAGCTCCTCCTACATATCCCGTGGGAGCCAAGGGAAGAAAAAGTCTTGTTCAAGCAAGTGGCAGAAGCAAAACCCTGCCTGACATCCCACTTGAGGTAGTTCTGGTGGGGTTGTGCCTTTGGAATTTTTGGGAGCACCCCAGGCATAAGAGGGACCACTGGATGGATTCTGGTAGCAGTCGCTGTTGGATGTTCCCAGCATCCATCTGCATCCAGCCAGGGAGAGCCTCACCACCACCAGAGGCAGGAGGTGTGGAGGCAATGGATCTCCTGCTCCTCTCTTCCTGAGGCCCCAGTCCCACCTGACGTTATCCCAAAGCACGTCAGGGACCAAAATTCATTTAGGCAAGCGGGACTGAAGAGCCAGAAGTGGAGGGGACAATAAAGGCTTGCTGGCAGAGCTGGAGAAGTTGGGAGAGGAAGGGACACTGAAGGACACCTTGGCTCCGACCTCTGTCCTGGAGGTGGGATGCTCCCATCTCCTGTTTCTGCCTTGGAAGGTATCATGGAATGGCTTGGGTGGGAAGGGACCTCAAAGCCCACCCAGTGCCACCCCTGCCATGGGCAGGGACACCTTCCCAGAGTGCTCCAAGCCCCATCCAACCTGGCTTTGGACACTTCCAGGGATCCAGGGGCAGCCACAGCTTCTCTGCCCAGCCTGTGCCAGGGCCTCATCCACCAACACAAACCCTTCTGATGGGCTTAGGGAGTGCCAGACATGGGATCCTTCTGTTCCTACCCCAGGCAAGGAAGGGAAGGGGAGAGCAAAGCACAGAAGAGGTTTAGGCTCAAGATCAGAACAACAAAGTTTTAGCAGCCAAGATGATGACAGAGAATAAGGAACAGGGTCTGAGTCCTCTCCTCCTTCCCTCCCTCTGGCAATGGCAATGTAGACACAGGAGCCCCCAAAGCCCTGGATATCATCCCTGCCCACGAGATCCACAAGTCTCCACTGGCACGAGTGCTCTGGCTGAGGTTCTCACTTCCCCATTAATTAATGATTAATACAAAGAGCCAGATAAGACACTCTAATATTGGGCTGGTTTCTTGTTTAGCACCCCTGGAACATATTCCTTGTGTTTGAAGAGTAAATAAACTCACGGCAAGTTCCAAGATAGGTAAGGCTGGAAACACACACTTTGACCCTTCGTGTTGGAGGCACCGGTGGTGCTGAGCGAAAAACGGGCACTTCTCATGGAACTGAACAAGAGAGCCCAGAAAAGCACAATTTCAGCCTTAAGGAGAAATTCACAACCCTGTTATTCATGCCACGTGGCTGGTTTTCAGGAGGAGTTCAGAATCCAAACACATATAATACAAAATATGTGTAATTAAAATAGAAATCGTTAAAAATGTATGACGGAAACATAACGAAAATACTAGAAATGGAAACATAGTCAAATATAGTGAAATATATAATAAAAACATATAATAAAATACACAGTAAATATATTTGCTAATATATATAATAAAAAAATACATGAGGGTGTCCCCCACTCCCCCAAACCCAGGGGAACAGTGATATTCCTCGTGCTGGAGTTACAGCCAATAATGAGAGACGTGGCACAAAACAGAGCAGGGAGCCAAATTTATCATTTCTCATAAGCCTCAAAGCACAGATGTGTTTTAAATTCTTCCACTGAAGAATTCCCATTTATCCCCACCCGTGAGTCCAGGAGTAGTTCAATGCTCTGTTGGCTTCATCCAACCCAAAACTATAAACACTGCACATCATGATGCAACCAGAGACGAGTCTGATGTCCTGTTGTGGGCTTTAAGCACTCCAACAGTGTTGTGTCTTCCACCAGATTCAGCTAAATTTTCAACTACGTTATGTTTATGCCAAAACTATAAATATTTAAGGACAGGGGAAGGGAGATTTTACTCAGACACAATGAGAACTACTACAGAGAAAATGAGAAGAATAGCAAGATAAAGGAATAGCAATAATTGGTATTTTCCCTCTTCTGTTGTGCTCTGTTATTGAGAAGTGTCCAACTCGAACCCGAGTTCACCTCCCACCACCTTCCCTGTGGGTTCAGCAGCGACCTGGCAAAAACATCCCACACAGGAATAGGAAGAAATCACAAAAATGTTATTAAAACTAGTTCTTTTTGATACCAGATGTGCTCCCTCGTCCCTGGAAGTGTCCAAGACCAGGCTGGAGAGGGCTTGGTGCCACCTGGGCTACTGGAAGGTGTCTCTGCCCATGGCAGGGGGTGGAACAAGACTTAAGGTCCCTCCCAACCCCAACCACCCTGCAATGCTCAGACTCCAAGTGTGTCAGCGTTAGCTGCAGCTGCCCTCCAATAAACTGTGACATTCCTCAATTAAGACACCTCCCCAACCACAGCAGGCTCAATTCCAACCAAGATGTGCAATAGGTGAACTTCCTCCACCGTTTTCCATGGCAAGGCACATCCAGAGCTCCAACCAAGAGACGGGACCCATCGCCTCTGTAACCTGAATTTCGCAGGGTTCAGCTGGGAGGGTGGGAAGTTTCCAGCAGCCACCACAAACTGGCTGCACTGCCACTCAATTCCAGCCCTGAAGTAGCTTCTTGTACCAGTTTCTCAGACCTAATTCTAAAATAACCCTGGAACTTTTTTCTTTTTTCATTAGGAAAATGAGACTCGTCCCTCTGAACTTTCAGCAAGGTTTGACCTCGAGTCTTACAAAGGACTTTGGAGATGCCCCATGTGAGTTTAATCTCAAGTTATTAGAACAGTGAACATTGTGGCACTGACAGAAAAGAAAAAAAAAACAAGACAGAAAGACAGCCCTGCTGCCAAGGACTGGGAAGTTTTTTTCCCCTGCGGCTGTTTTCTGGCTGGATTATATCAAAGACACAAAACAATGTGCTTCCCTCTCGTCTGCAGATAGAGGCTGCAGCTCTGGGCAAACAGTTCAGATGTTTCTGCTCTTCTTGAAGGCAAAAAAAAGTCCCAAGCAGTTCCCTGGAGAGGTATCACATAATGTGAAGCAGACCCAGGGTGGGATTTTTAGGAGAAATTTGCAGGATTGTTTGAAAGGAAAACTTTCTCCCCAGCGCTTTTCTAATAAACCAGGGTTTAAACCGTGCCAGGACCAAACTGCTCCAGCCCTGAAGCAACTATTTGTTCTCAGCTCCGTCGCCTTCCCCTTAGATGGGAAGTGTCTCAGCTCTTCCCTTTTCTCTCCATCAACCCCAGTGCTTTTAGGCTAATTTGAGGATGCAGATGCCCACAGATCCACAGCAGTGCCCCACTGCTATCATTAAGCACATTAAGCATTTGACTTTGTCCGCAGACTTTTTATTGGAAACAACATTCTGCCTCCCCACCTACTTCACCCAGGAGTATTTTAACTCCTACCTGGAGCATTTTACCTCTGAACAACTCTTCTGCTTGAGAGAAACGTGTCCAGACTACCAGGCTCAACACGTGCCTAGGAAATACTCTCTCTCACAGAAAAAGGAATAAACAATCCAAGCCTCGTGCCCTGAGCTGGGTCTGTACAACATCCCAGCCCTGGAGTGTGTTGTCTGGACTGCCTGGACACACAAGGGAGTTCCTACCTGTCCACAAGGCTGTCTCAGGAACAATCTCTACGGAAAAATTAAACAAAAAAGGCAGGAAAAGCTCTAGAACAGCAGACACAATAAAGAGCACAAAAGCTCTTTGTGGAGTAAGTGATCCACCACCACTTATGTAGTCCATGCCCTTGAGAAGGCAGGGACCATCCCTGCCAGCTGCAACACAAATCCCTCGACATCGAGGGCTGTCCCTTGCACAGCAGGAGCTGGGGCAGGAACCCCACCTGGGACACGCCAGGGATGTCCTGGGAAGCAGGAGAACTCAGGGGCTGAGCTGGAGCATCTCATTAACACCTTGAGTTGAGGTGGACTGGCCTTGCCAGCAGCTCCAGGAGCTGCAGGAGGAGAGCACCACGTCCCAGGCCACCCCATTCACCTGGGCATCACTCGGGCTCTGCACCACCACCCACCAACCCTGCCATGCCCTGGGGGGCACAGATGCCACAGAGCCAGCCCCAGAGAGCAGCACTGCCATGGAAGGCCCCACTGGAGGGGCAAGGCTCGAGACACCCACCCCAAGGAGTCGTTACAAGCACGAAATGAGCTGCTTTGGGCTGGGGGGTTCAGGCACTGCTCCAGTTCTGGTCTTCATGTCAGTGCAGCACCAGAGCAAGCAGCTTGTTCCACCAGGAATTCTTCTTGCCCCTTTTCTAAAGAACTGCTGGGGGAGAGGGGAGGGAAAGAAGGAACCCCAGGGCAAAAGGAACAGAGAACTGCCCTGCCTGTGCCAGCCAGGAATGGCATGTCCAGGGGCCAACTGCAGGAGGAGCAGCTGGAGCAAGGTGAGGCCACGTAAGGGCACTGGCACTGACACTGTGAGAGCAGCAGAGCACTTTCCTTGCCATTTGGGGGGGTTTTAAACCATTCCCCCTCCCAGCCCAAGCATACACCACCTACTTAGTGTCCCAAATGAAGGTGGGGGGAGAAGGCAGAAGAAAGATGCTTCAACACTCCCAAAACCCAGGAGAAGCCACAGTCCTGCTGAACTGCAAAGCAAGAGGGACATGGAATGTTTTCCATCTCCAGCAGTGCCCCAAAGCCACTTGGTGTGGCCTGTGGCATTCCTGGTGGGATGGCTGCCTTGGCCACGAGTCAGTCCCCAGCACTCTGGCAGGAACAACAGACTTATCTGCTCCCACTGCTCTTCCCAAAGCACCTAAAGGGGAAGGGGACAGAAGAAAGGGGAGAGAAAGTGCCTTTTTTTTTGGTTAAAATGCAGAGACACCACACAGCCAGCCTGTCCTCTCCATGCCCACCCAGGCACAAGGCAGCATCTTAGTCAGGCCTTAAGACGAGTCAGGAGCTTAGGCTGGTCCTGCCACACAGGAACTGGAAGCAGAAGAGGGCAGAGGGAACTGAGAAGGCTCAACAGGAATTAAGGGCACAAGAGGGCAAGCAGGTCATTTTAGAGCAAGTGGGAAGGGGGTTCTGTTCCAGGGGATGGCAGAGAATAGAAGAGAGGGGGATAGTGCAGCACCACTGAGGGTTTTCCCTGCCAGGTCAGGAAGGGGCAGAGGGACACGGAGCCCCAAGGCTCCAGTTCCTTCTTCTGGCAACCTGAAGTTCACCAACACAAACACTTTCAGTGCCACTGGCCTGAATTCATGGGTTGGATTACTTGGGTCACAACAGAGACAGCAAGACAAGCCTAAACATAGCAGTATTTGATGTCTGGAGTGGCTTTGGGAGCACTTCAGCCCTGTGGAGAGAGGACAAACCTCCAAGAAACACCTGAGAAAGGCACACATGAGGAAGTGCTGATCTCTGCCACTGCTGCAGATGCCCCTTTGCTTCAGCTCAAAGCTGTGGTTTCAGCCAGACTTCAGCTCAAAGCTGGGGTCAGCTGGTGGGTATCACCATGCAGCAGTAATTGGCACACTCCTAGCAATAAAAAAATGGGATTTTACCCCCTTTGAAGAGAATTTTGGCTTCAGAAGACTTGAAGAATGAGGAAAAAGTAGTGCCACTGTCACTGGGCAAAATCCTAGGAAGAAATTCTTCCCAGAGGAATGAAGAAATGAAACCAGACTTATTAAGCTTATTTAGGACCCCCCAAGTTCCCCTCACATTTATGGCTGCCCACAACCTTTCCAAGAATATAAAGCATCACAGGTTTTATGGAGAGGTGAGACAGAAGTTTCAGGGGGATTCATCCTCCCAGAATTTAAGTTTGAGGCCCTCCAAGCTTCCTCTTGCAAGACTTCTGATCCTTCTTGGGCATCTTAAGGCAGCAAAACAAGGGTTCAATACAGTTATGCTGGTTATAGAACAACTGTTCTCCACCAAACTTTGTAATTATCTATATTAAAAGCCACCAAACATTGTTTTTCTGATAGTCTCACACACACCCACTCCACTGAACACACTCCCCTCCTATATCCACACTCTGCATGTATTTTAACTCTTATTCCATAGATATTTGCATAACTGAACACAGGGGCTGGCCTGGAAGTGGACCAGCCAGGATTAAAAAAGAGCAGAACAGTTCCCAGGCAGTTCCTGACCCCTCCTTTGCACCATCTACTCCTTTCCTGCCCTTCTCCTCCCCAAGCTGATGAATTTGCTTTGGAATCTCATTTCCAGCACCAACACTTGCACCAGAGCTCCCCCAGTGCAGGTCCCTCACTTCCATCTTCCCATGTTTGCTTCCCAGCTTTCCTGTTCCACATCCACGTAATTCATTCTATTTTGCACTTCTCTCCTTGCTTTTATTTCCTCTCCCTTTCACTTTATCAGCTCATCCACAGAATGGACACTGGAGAACAGCTTGGGTTGGAAGGGACCCCAAAGCCCACCCAGTGTCAACCCCTGCCATGGGTAGGGACACCTTCCACCAGCCCAGGGTGTCCAACCTGGCCTTGGACACTTCCAGGGATCCAGGGGCAGCCACAGCTTCTCTGGGCAGAGATTAAAAAAAGCAAGGTAAGTCAATTGATCAATAATCAACAACTGCCAAGGAAGCAATTTTTGAGGTGGAAATTGCCAATGTTACGGCTCTGGAACAAGGGAACTGGAGAAATCAGGAAATGTGAAGAAAGCAAGAAGTTCCAACCCTACAAAATGCACCTGAAAGACTAGAAAAAAGAAAACACAAGCACCCATAAGCTGAATTAACAGCTGCTTCTCAGTGATGCCATGGGCATTTTTTAAAGGACTCGGTCACTTTTGAGAGGTTTCTCAACAGTGGACAGCAATGATGCTATTCCAGCACAGCTCTGCTTTTTCAGGAGGGGAAGGACAGACAGTCTGCTCCAGGCTGAGGTTTGTGAGCATCTCCCACTTCCCACACCCCACAAACCCACATGTACACACACAGTGAACACAGCAGGAACTAAACACAACCCAGAGGGACAAGTACATCCCTGAGGCTCTAGGGGCACAGAGAAGCTGTACCTGAAAGGTTAAGCCACCACTCCTGTCCCCTGAAAAGGGACTAACTAATGCCACTGAACCCTGCCAGATGCACCAGAGGCCTGCCCAAAACCCTGCCTCAGTGCCCAGGGTGGGGAACCAGAGAACCCTATTTCATACCCTCACATTGCAGGCTGTAAACCAAGAGGGTTTTGAGTCCCTTATTCTGGCCATAAACTCAGTACTCACCTTGCACAACTTTCCCAACTCCCTCAGTGCCAACTCTCTGCTATAAACTTAATCTGAGCTTAAATTATTCTGGAGAAGAGATTGATCCTCCCCCTCCTCCCACACCCACGCCAGGCACGTATCCCACCCCTGGCAAAACCTTCAGACTGGAACATGGTCCTTTTTTAAGGCTGAAAATGGCAAACATCAGGCCAGAGGGCACCGTGCTCCACTGCTGCCTGCATCCCATGATCCACATCCAGTTCTTCTTATGGAATGCTTAAGGCAAAAAACAAAAAGCTGACTCTTCCAGGAGAGTAAACACCAAATCTTGTGGTTTTCCCGTCTTCTCTCTCAGTCCCAAGTTTTTGGTCTTCTTCCCAGCACCACTGGACCCTCCCCTGCCAGTGAAGAGCCTGTTACAGCCTCTAAAAATGTCAGAGGAATTAGAGGAAAACTTCAGTGTAATTTTAACCTGCTCAGCAGGAAGGGGGTGGGGAAAATGCACAATTCCACTGTAACAACAGGTGGGTTCGCCAGAAAGGAAAGAAAATAAACCCAGTATCTTCCTGCTTCATTCTCCCCCCTCCTTCCTGGCAACTAAGACATCAAAAGCCCAATTGCTGCTGCTGCCTACACAGCAATTAAGGGTAATAGTCAGGATGTCAAGCAACACCACTGCCCATTTACTCTGGCTTTCCTAAAATAGCTGCCAATCTCCACGGGGCAGGTAGGGAATTTCTGAGACGTGGCAACCCACTCCAAAGGCAACAAACAGATGCTGAGGGCAAGTTCTGTTGGGGGAGCAGGTCTGTAAAAACCAGAGCCCACATTCAGTGCAGAACTACTATTAATAGGTTATTTGGAGGTGTCCAAGGCCAGGTTGGACAGGGCTTGGAGCAACCTGGGCTAGTGGAAGGTGCCCCTGCCCATGGCAGAGGATGGAACAGGACAGGCTTTAAGGCTCCTTCCAACCCAAACCACTCTGGGACTGCAGAGGAGGGTGGATGTGTCTCCTAGTCCAGGTACTTGCTGAAACAAGGTAATTTAATTAGGTTTTAGACTCTGACACATATTATGTATTTGTCCTTTGTTCCAGGTGAAGTGAGATATATATATATATATATATATATATATAAAAAACAGTGCTAATAAAATATTGATAAGCTTCCTCCTTTTTAGTGAGATGCTCTAAAATGTGACTTATTTGCCAACTGTTCCTTCCCTCCAGTTCCATTCCCAAAGCAGATCCGAGGACGGGTGTCCCTGTGCTCTGCTCTGCTTGACCAAAGGCTGCACCTGATGATCCTGGAGAGCTTTTCCAGCCTCACCCAGGATTCTGGGCTTCCCAGCCCAGCAGAGATGGGAAGGCCAGCCGTGCTGTGCCTGTGCTGGGGCCCGGGGGATGCCCAAGGAATCCATCCCCTCGGAGGGTCTGGCATTGCCGCCCTGCGGTCACTCAGCCAAACAGCACCAGGGAGCCATTTCCAGCTCTTCCCTCCTTCCTTCCTTCCTTGCTTGCCTTTCCCTGCACTTCCCTGCCCTGGCTCTCAAGGCAGTCCCAGCAGGAAGGGGAAGCCTCCTCTCCCCAGCAAGCCACAGCTCCTGCTCCTTCACCAGTGGGTCACTGCCCTTCCCTGCTCAGGGTCCTGCTCTGCCAACGATGACTCCCCTGGGACAAAGGCGGGAATAATTAGAAACTCATCTCGTGGGACGAGCAGGGAAAGTTCGGGCCACGAAGAGCTGTGTCCTCCCCACACCTGCAGCCCCTGGCTCAGGCAGCGTGGTGTTTGCAGACACCTGGCCATGACCCACGAGCACTGCATGATGCTCGTGGGTCCCTCCCAGCTCGGGGTTCTGTGGCTGCTAACAGCAGAAACCAGGAGTAAAACCTGCCCTCCAACTCCCCAAGCTCACCCTGTCGTCGTTGGCACCCTCAAGTGGAGGAAACACCCCGGGTGGGTAAAATTCACCCTTTCCACCCTAAGTTCCTGTCGCTTCACTGACCTCAAACCTTCCTTTTCCCAAAGCATCTCCTCCACATCCTCAGACACAACACAAGCCCCTCACTCTTCCAATACAGCCATGCCACAGAGTAGTGGGGTTGTTATTTATACTGGGGGTGCTTTTAGGGTTTCTTTATTGTTGTGTTCCCAAGAACCACTCACTGAGGTCTCCACTAATGGAAGGGTCTGCCTGTGTTTACAAACACGTGCAAGTCCATTACCTCTGAAACCAGGACAGAGAGTGACTTTGAACTCAAAATAAAGTCCTGGGGGTTTGTGGGAAGTCCACGCAGCCAGCCAGTGACAAAGCTGGAAAGTGGAAGTTTTCCCTTTTGTCCCCCAGCCCTGCAAAGTGTCACATTTTTAAGGCCCAAAAGGAAAGCGAAGAGGCTCGGAGGAGTCAAGACACGAGGAGACATGGGAGCATCAGGCAGGACCAAGGGCTTGTGCTGGTGCACAACAGGGTTTAAAGCAACCAAAAGGAACTGGAGGGATTTTTTTCTGCCCAGATCTACGAGAATGCCAAGGTAACTATTAAAAAAATGCTGTTGAGGGTGGGGAAAAGCCCACAGAAGCACCGAGTTTGCCACTGAAAAGAGCCAGGAAGGTCCACAAGGCTGAGGTGTGCGCTCAGAGAAGTTAAGGACAAGACAAGAAAGACAAGGGGCAAGGGTTTGCTGGTTTTTTGGAAGGCAGGGGAGCTGTCCCAGGTGAGGGAGGGCATCACAGACACCAAGAGAAGAAAGAGGCAGCACTTGCTCACACCAAAGGAGCACCAGGACACGCAGCACTGACAGAGCAGGGCAGGGAACACCTGCCCAGGTGTTTCACCAGCAAGGGGTGAAAAAGCACTGCATTGTTCAGGACTGTGTGTGGTCCCTCCAGCTTCTCCAGGAAGGAATGCTTCAGTCAATCCACTCTCTCAGACTGGTTTATTGGTCCTGTGTTTTGGCTAATTTCAGTCAGTACTACAGTGAGGATCACGGGGGGCATTAGAGTAACCCTCCGGCCAGGACTCCACAGCACCATGTGGCAGAAAACCACAGGAGAAATGTTTTTCCGAGTGTCCTCCTGCCACAAGAAAGGCGGGAGCAGCAAAACACTGGAACACAAAAAAAATCCCCCAGGTCTGGTGTGCTGTCAACAGCACCAAAACAGCAGCACCTAGAGACAGACTCTACTACTGCCAGCAAGGGGAGCTTAAAAACAGCACACCTGAACCAGAACTGACGGATTTTGACGTATCACAGAGCTGAAAAAAAACCACCTGGAGGTGCATCTATCTGGAAAGAATCTGCTGGAGAGTCAAACTTCAAAGAGGCAAAGGTTGCAGATGTTAAATCCCTGGTGCATCGATGCCCATTAGAAGCGTCTTAGAGCTAAAAGCTTGCCTTGCATCTCCGTGGCCAGATCCTGGAGACCGAAGGTCCTTTCCAGCAGAGAGCTCTCCACGGCATCCCTGGCGAGGAGTCAGCTCCTTTCTGCCTCCCTATTATGTCACATTTGCTACGCTTTCTGCCCCGCGCTCCGAGAGCCTGCACGGCTTTAGAGCACCTCCCGCATCACCAGCGCGGCTCCGAAAGCATCTCTGCCTCATCCAGCGATGGGGAGGGGGGGAGAAAAATAAAATAAAAATCCAAATCACGGCCAAAACCCCCAAACGGCAGGCTGGGGAGGGAGCCGAAGCGCAGCGAGGGAAGGCGGCGCAGCAATGTCACTGCTGCTGCCTTTCTCCGCTAGAGGACCCAGGTGAGATGTTTCTACTACGGGTTCCGCAGCCGAAGCGCGGGGTAAAAAGCGGCGGCCCCGCCGAGGCTGACATGTGGCTGGGCCCTGCAAATGAATGGAAATGTACCAGCACGGTGCGGGGCTGGAGCGGGGCAGGGATAACCCGACCCGCCGGCCCTGCAGCCCATCCAGGGCGCCGCATCCCCGACGGCAGCGCTTGCACGTTCAGCTGGGAAGGAGCCGATAAACAAAGGCTGCAGAAGGTGCTAGAGAAGGGCCAGCACCGGCTCGGGTTGCCAAACAACCCCCCCCTCCCCGCGGCGTGCGCGGAGATGCCCCTGTTTGATTGGCGTTATTATCATTGTAATTGTAATCGGTTCCACGCAGCCTCCCGCGGTGACTGAGCGCGGGTGGAAGGGCCAGAGCATCCTCAGCCCCGGCCCAGCCCTGCTCATCGCTCGGAGCCCAGGGCAGGGACCCTGCCCGGCTGCACGGAGCCCCCCGACGGGGGGGACGGCAGTAGGGGCCCGGGGACGGAGGGGCTGCTGCTGCACAGGGAGAGCGACAGCGACAGGGACAGGGACAGGGACAGGGGATGGCTGTGCAGGGCAGGGGGAGGAGGGAGAGGCGAACCCACCCGTGCGGCTGGGCTGGGGATGTCCTTACCTGCGGGGGGACAGGGCAGAGACTCGGCACATCCCCCGGGGCAGAGCGGGGAATGGGGAGAGGGCACGGCAGGGCACGGGGGGACAGCGGGGACAGCGGGGGACAGCGGGGACAGGGGGGACAGGGGGGGATGGGGGGACACGGGCGACAGCGGGGACAGGGTGGGACACCGGGGAGAGGGGGGGATAGAGGGGACAGGGGGGACACGGAGGACACCGGGGACAGGGGGGACGCCAAGGGGACACCGGGGGTGTGGGGGAGCCTGCCAGGTGCCACCTGCCCCCCTCCCTCCCTCCCTCCCTCCCTCCGTGCCGGCCCCACTCACCCTCTGCATGGCTTTCAGGATCAAAGCCAGTTCGTAGCGGGGCATCTCAGCGCCGCTCCCGGCGGGCAGGAGGGGCTGCGGCGGGGCCGGGCGGAGGAGGAGGAGGAGGAGGAGGAGGGCGGCAGGGGAGGAGGAACGAGGAGGAGGAGGAGGAGGAGGAGTGCGCGCTGCCGCCGCTCCTTCCCGCTCGGCACTGCACTGCACTGCTCGGCTCGGCTCGGCTGGGCCCGGTTCAGCACTGCACGGCACGGCTGGGCCCGGCTTGGCTCGGCACGGCTTGGCTTGGCTTGGCTCGGCACGGCACGGCTGGGCCCGGTTCAGCACTGCACAGCTCGGCACTGGACGGCTGGGCCCGGCTCGGCTCGGCTCGGCTCGGCTCGGCACGGCTCGGCTCGGCTCGGCTCGGCTCGGCTCGGCTCGGCTCGGCTCGGCTCGGCTCGGCTCGGCTCGGCTCGGCTCG
>JAWWTY010000001.1:117547775-117558311 GCA_035222235.1 Margarornis squamiger
GGTGCCCAAGGCAGGGCTGGCCGTGGCACTCAGAGCTCTGGGCTGGGGGACAAGGTGGGCATCGGGCACAGGGTGGGTTCCGGGGGCTGGCAGGGCTTTGCCAGCCTCAGGGATTTTGGGATTCTGGGATTCTGTGACCAAATGTCTATGTGAGAACCAGGTGCAATGAGGAGCTCTTGAAACCTGCAGATGAACAGGAGTCCTCCAGCCTGCAGGCAGGGATTTCAGTGCACTGTCAAGGCATGGACAGGACCCCAAAGGTCCTCAAGGGGAGTCAAGAATTCAGCAACAAATTTGAGCCTGTCTGTGCAACAGGGAGTGTGGGCGAGGAGTTGGAAACTTCTGCCCTCCTTCTGTCCTCCTGCCTGTCCCCCTTGTGTCCCCCAAACACCAGCAGTGACCAGAGTCTCAGGAGAGTGGCCCCTGTGTAAATTAAAGCATGGGTGAATTCCTCAAGCCCTTCTCCAGTTTTAGAGCAAGGCAGCTCCGACGGGTCTGATTCCCCCGTGATCTTCGTGGGGCATCTCAGCCCCGTGAGCCCCACGAGCTCAGGATCCAGCTCCCCCTTTCCCCTCCCTGGAAGGCGAGGAGAAGCCTGGACTGGAGACCGTGCTGAGGGATGTGGGGCTTGCTGGAGTCACAGTGACACGCTGGCAGGGCTCTGTGCTGGGCTTTGTCAGCGCCGGGCTCGCCTTACACCTGAGCACAAGGACAGGTGACAGCAGGGCTGGCTCTGCTTCCCCACCCCGACCGAGCCACCAGATTTGGGGGCAGTGAGGAGGGGCTGGGGCTGCTCTGCCTCAGCCCTGAGCGGCACAGGAGCCTTTCCGGGGCTGCTTTGCCATCACTGGGCTCTCCTCTCTCCCAGCCACAGCCTGGGTCTGTCACGGCAAGGTGAGCTGGGGACAAAGCAAAGGGCCCCCACGGCTCCACTCCAGCCAGAAGGGCTGGAAAAACATCCCGGAGGGTGTTGCTGTCGCCAGTCCAGGGCAAAAAAATGCGGGCTTAGATATTTCTGTCATGCATGTGCATCTTCCAAACCAGATTGGTGGCACTCTGGTATTAAAACTGACTGAACAAAGGAAGGACTTTGACTATTTTTGTTTTAATTTTCCCTTCATTTAAGGGAAAAAAAAATAAAAAAAAAAAAAAAGGAAGGACATCTTGAAATGTCTCCATTTACCCAAAAAAAACCGCCTGATTTCTTTTTCTTCCCTGCTCAGGAGTGTTCCTTCAAGCAAACACACCAAAAAATGAACCCATAAATTTATGTTCATTTGTCAGTTCGTTGCAAATATAGTCATAAATAGATGTCTCAATTGAATTAAAAATAAACACAAATAACATAAATAGGGCCCTCAATAACCTGATCTAGGGAATGCCCTGCCCATGGCAGGGGCCTGGAGCTGGATGAGCTTTAAGGTCCCCTCCTACCCAAACCATTCTGGGATTCTAAATATGTTAAATTATTCTAACTATATTAGATAAATATATTAAATCAGACATAATTACATTAAATAAATTAAATAAGTATATTAAATATGTTTTAAATCCATTATAACTGTGAGATTTCTCCTAGCAGTATTTAAAATACAACTTTGCTGCCCCTTATCCACCCAGACTGGACAGACACAAAGAAGAGGGAAACATGCAAGGGGTTCTGGGGGGAGAAGAGCAGTGGATTCCGTTCCCGTGGGTTTATCTGTGACAAGTTTGTTCTGTTTGAGTTGTTTTTTCAGATTACATTGACCCTGAGTCATTTGGAGCGAAAGAAGACGGTGACATCACTGGCAGCACGAAGCAAACAAACCCTATTTCTTGCAAGGGAAAACCGAAGCTGTGATGATCACTGGAAGGAAGCAGAAATGTTGTCTCTTCTTTCAAAATCTAATTAGTTTTCCTTTAGCTACAGGAGTCTGGAGTGGCCCCCTCCCTCCCTCCTCACAGTAGATGCCTACCAAAGGGGATTAATGGATGCTCTCCTGGAGCCAGGTGGTAATGAAATAATGATGGGGTATTTCCAGCTCCCAGCACAACCTCCAGCTGGGGAAATGCTGAGGCGTGCCCCGAAAACAGACAAAAGTGGGTGGAGCCACTGCTTAATAGGAGTCATAATAATCAGATATTAATGATACTGAGGACGGAGTGGTATTTACCGTGAAACTCAGAGAGGAAAAGTCCTCGGGGTATTTTTTTTCCCAGCATAACTTTAATTTCCCTTCTGTGCTGTATCTGGCACCGTTTGGGTAGGGTAAGGTGTGAGTTATCCTGAAATTCTCTTGGGATGAGTCTCAGCCCTCGGGAAAGGCTGAGGTGGGTCATTGTGTTAATCACAGAATCAGGGAATGGTTTGGCTTGGGAGGGACCTCAAAGCCCACCCAGTGCCAGGGTGGGACACCTTCCACCAGCTCAGGGTGCTCCAAGCCCCGTCCAACCTGGCCTGGGACACTTCCAGGGATCCAGGGGCAGCCACAGCTTCTCTGCCCAACCTGTGCCAGGGCCTGCCCACCCTCCCAGCTCCATCCATTGCCAAGTGCTGGTGCTGAGAGAACTGACAGCAAGGTTTGGTGGAATTCTGCACCTTTTCTGCACCCCTCACATTTTACCCTCAATGTTTGTTGGAGCCTTTTATGGAAGACATATCTTACTAAAAATCTAACACTAAAGCTGGGCAATCATTCCAGTTTAAGTCCTTCATGGTAAAAAAGAAAAGACAGATTATATTCCTTCATTCTTTTTTTATCTCACCTGACAGAAATGGCTGCAAAAGCAGGACTTGTAGAAGACGCTTGTGCCCGAAGGACGGGGACAAGAAGGGTGCTATTTTATGTGTCCTTTATGTGGAGCTTTCCCTGCAAAGGGTCTGGTGCACACACTACACCCGGTGCAAATCCTGAACCCCTTCCCATGGGATGAAAGTGACCCTATGGACAAAGGCAATCGAGGAGCCTGATGGAGGGGCTGAGCCCTGAGCACAGAATTTGCTTCAATCTGACGCAATTTGGTGAAAAATGGAAGTTCTGTCGCTGCCTTTGTTCAGCTCTTGGCCAAATGCCACCGAAACGCCACGAGAACAGTTCCTGTCTCGAGCTGCAGTGGCTGAGCTGCTCCAGAAGCTGTGCTGGGAGGGCTCTGCTGGAGGAAATCCGACCTACCTGGCTCCACCACGGCCCCCAGGCACAGGCAACAGGGTGGGCTCAGCCACAGCTGAATCCCTGCCCTCTGCCAAGCGGGCAAGCCCCTGCCCTGCTGGCCCCAGGTGCCAGGGGGTGCCAGGGCAGCACCACTCGTGACCCAGGCCGTTGGGGATGGCGACAGCGTGGGTTTCCTCTCCTGCTTCCCCCTTTGTCTGTCCACGACGGGCAGAGTTAAAACACAGCACTCGAGCCGGGAGCTGCCTGCTGCCTTCCAGCAGCTCCTCTGCCTTCCAGCAGCTCCTCTGCCTTCCAGCAGCTCCTCTGCATCCCCCTTCTTGCCACCTGCTGACAGGAGCAGCGGTGAGCTGCCCAAAAATGAACATCTTAGGAGTGGGGATTTCACAATTATCCACCCCTGGCCTTTGCAGAGGGCTCTTTTGCCCTGGGACGAGACACCTACAGTGGGATGCAGGTGCCACCTCCTCTGTGGCTCTGGGGACCCGGCTCCCTGTTGTTTTCTCTCTGTAACAACCCTCCAGCTTCCTCCAGAATAGGATTGGTTTTCTTTTCTCTGCGTGTGTGCAACAGCTGCTTGTTGAACACTTTGAGGAAGGGGGCTTGGCAGGCAGAATCCCCCAAAATCCCACTCACCAGTTCAAAAGCCCACCCTGCTTTGTGATGAGAGCTCCCATCCAATGACCCCCTGGGGTTGAGGGGCCTCAAAAGTACCCCAGAGTGTCCAGTGAATGTCCCTGTCTTTGTGTACGCCTCAGGAGGAATTTCTTCATGGGCACGTGGTGGAGTGCCCAGGGCTGGAGGTGCAGGACTGGCCGTGGCACTCAGAGCTCTGGGCTGGGGGACAAGGTGGGCATCGGGCACAGGGGGGGCTCCGGGGGCTGGCAGGGCTTTGCCAGCCACGATGATCCCATGATAGAACACATTATAGTGGGTCCATATTACATGCATTATTCTGTTTGTCACATCCCATCAGTGCCTCGCTGTTTATTCATGTTCAAGCCAACGCTTGTCCCACCTCGGGCATGGCAGGTGTTTGTATCCTGACCACCCTTCCCACACCCAGGGCTCGGGCTGCCCGTGGCTCCCAGCCCAGCCCACAGAGTGGGAGCTGCACGTGTCCGTGCAGGGGACAGCACCCCTCACCCTGCTGGGGAGCAGACAGTCCCCGTTCCACGGCAGCGAAGGACCGCTGGAAGCGGCGCGGCTGCCCCACGGTCGCGGGGCTGTGCGTGATGCAGAGATGCTGCCTGGCAATGTTGCTTAGCAACACAGCAGCATCCAAGAGAACCCTGCCTTGTGGTGGCTGCTGCCGTGGGACAGACGTGACTCTGGGCGCACAGAGGGGTCCCTGCTCCAGGCTCTCCCACCCTCTCCCGTTGCCCATACGGTCCCTGTTGTTCTGTGGGAGCCGATGAGCCACATCGCGATGCATCGATAATTTTCCACTGAAGAAAAAAACACACCTCCCCCCAACCCCCCCCACGCTTCCTGTTTCTTAATGCTCTTCAAACCTGATTTAGAGAGTAGCGAGTAGTGGAATTTTACAGCTCCTGCATCCCATGATGCTCCTGCTCGCTCGCAGTCCCATGGCCTGGCTCATACCTCAAACTAACCGTAAAGTCACATCACAATGATGTGACTCACATCAGAACTAAAGATAGACCCTGGCAGAGCAGGCAGCAGCCCGGGGTGCAGCAGGTTGGTTATTCAGAGGTGTGTTTGGGGCTGGGGGTTTTCCCCCCACTCTCTCCTGACGTTCAGAGAGATCTACCCGTGTTATTGGCAAATCTGGGTGAGCAGGTGTGGGACACGCTCTGGGACCTGGAGGAGACCATGGATGAGAGGCACACGAGTGTGGCTGAGCTGTGAGTTTGGCCTCACACAGGTCTGAGGGCAGCACTTCACAGCAGCACACTCAGGGGACTCCCAAGAAACACCACGTGGGCAGGACAGCTACAGGAAGGAGGAAGAAACATTTTTAAGAGGGCTTTCTTCTACGCCTTACAACCTTTTTCTGTAGTGTTTACCTCCCAGCTCCTTTACACCCACACAGCACAAGGCAGAGCTGGTGCAGGAGACAGAGAGACCAACCAGGACCCCAAACGAGACAAGAGGGGCTCTCAGCCCGGGACCAGCACCTCCTGATCAGGCCATAGAGTGTCTCAGCATTTTAGAGGAGCAGATAAGTGGCAGGACAGGCAAGAGCTGCTCTGTTTGCCGCCCTGGTCACCCCCTGGGGCAGCAGGACATGGGGAACACAGACCCTGCTGAAGCTCCATGGGCACGAGAGCTCTGCACACCTGAGACCTGGGCAGGTCCTGAAGGACACAGGGCAATTCCCCAGGGAAAGGAGGATTGACTTTGATCACGCCATAAACACAGATATGGAAAGTGGCAGGTGAGGGACTTGGAGGGAGTCCTTTCGACGTGTTGGATCCATTTCAGCCCTGTACAATTCCACTGGTGTCAAAGGCATGACATCAGGGCCCAAAGCAAGCCATTATTTTTCCCCTGGCCATTTCCTTTTATGCCCTTCGTGCAGGAAATCCCCGTGCAAGTGCATGGCTGCAGTCATGTGGATGTTCTCACTGGAGGGAGTGTGACTGCCCATGCCCTTGGAGTTAAACACAAGCACACACACACGAGGCACGGGGGCCCAAAGCAGGGAGGGAGGCACGGTGGGGACACCTGAACAACAACCTGCTGGGAGGGCTCCCAGAGGTGTCTTGGCCAGCTCTGCTTCCCCTTTGCAGCCTGGCAGTTCCTCTAAAACCAGCGGCATCTGTAGGACAGCAGTTGAAGGTCTGCCTCCTGGAAAGGGCAGGAGAACAAATACCCAAAATGTTCCGAAAGTATTGGAAAAAAAATTTAACAAAGCAGCTTGTTATGCAAAAGTCCTTTGGGGACTGCAATCCATGTCTGTGACTTTCCCAACCTTGCCCTGATTCCCTCTTCTCATTTGCAGGGAACACCCTCAGGGTCTTCCTAGCAAACCTCAGCATAAGTGGGGTTTCTGTGTTGCTCCTGGCTCCCCATTTCTGCCATTCCTCAAAAAAATCACATCCAAACACCAAGAACTGGATCCCAAACCAGTGTCATGTGTGAGCACTCCCAGAGTCAAGGCTGGCAGAGACCTCCAGGACCATCCAGTCCCACCAGGATCCCCATAATCCATGTCCCCAAGGGCCACATCCAGACACCTCTGGGAAACCTGAATAGTGACTCTCATACCTTTGTATCTCAAAACAATGTAGAAAACAGGCCAGGAAAAGATCCACTAAAGAAACATGGTGGGTGAATCCCTGTTCCATTTCTGTGTTACACCCAGATTATTTAAAAATCACTTCTTCCACCACTTTATCCAGACCTTTTTATAATTATTATGATGTCTGGCTGCAAATTGAAATGGAACAGCAAATCTTGACCCAGCAGGTTTGCACCTTCAGCATGTGATCTGAGCAGGGGTGGCTTTCCCAGGTACCTTGCCCAGAGAGAAATGGCTCCATGAAGGTCCCAAAATCAGGGGTTTGCAGCAGAGTAAATGAGATGAGGTTTGCCATGATAAACAAACCCAGAGAGAAGGTGCTCACACACTTTGTAAACCAGGCTGAGAGTCAGAAGACCCGCTGAATTAATTTGCCATTACTGTGGGGTAAGAGCCACTAAAACCAGTTCCTAGAATGGTCTTTAATGTCTCCCCCAAATGAGGGAAAACACCACCTCTGTTTTTTCAAGCACCATGTCCACCAAACTTCCCCTTTCCTTGTACATGGGCTGTTCAAATTCACTAAGAAAACAACCAGCTTAGTTTTGTCCAAACTTTCTGTTTCAGGTTTATGGATTTGCCATTCAAAGAGGCAGATCCATGAAATTCATTTCACAGGGCATTGAGCAAATGGAATGTGGAATAATGTTCTTCAGGTTTTGACATTTGAGCAAATGCAGGTTTGCTACAGGGAAAGAGAAGAAGACAAGCAACAGCCTTGAAATGGATAAAACCCTCCACAACAACCATAGTTAATGCACAAATAAAGTTATTTTATTAGTATTGGCTTCCCTCTTGTGGCAATGAAGTCCTAATATGTAACCAGACATGATGCTCCTCCTCTGCTTTATTTCCCCCACAGCCACTTGCTCATTACCACGATTTGACTGACATCTGTGAATTTACAGTTATTTTTTTAATGGCAGAAGTGAGAAGGTACCATTGCTATTAATAAACTGTGCTTCATCAACAGAATTTACAGCTATTTATAAAGGATAAATTGCTTTTTTACAGATGGGGGAACTGAGGTGCAGAATAATTAGAAGCCAATCAGCAGGTCCAATGTGGAGCTGAAAATAGATCCCAAATCTCCTGAGTGTCAGTGCCACATTCTCAGTGCTCTGCCAAGGTGGGGAATGGTGAAGCTCAGCTCTTGGGGCCACCTCCCCCAGCTCTGTTAGTCCATGTTTTCCCAAAGCAGTCCTTTTCACCTTTGAGATTTCAGGGACAACCTCTTAAGACAGTCAAAGCAGTCAGACAGTTCAAAGAAGGCAAATAAATCAAGGAAGTCAAATGAGCTCTAAGACAGCCCCAAGTGGGCCCACACCACCTTTTCTCATATAAACATTGCAGATCGGTGGTTAATTCACCAAACTACAAAGATCATATCCTAGCTCACCCTTAAATTAAAATCATATCCTAGCTCACCCTTACATTAATTTTTCAGGCTTTCTAGGGTACCTTAAAAGAATTTAGATTATTTTTTTTTACATCTACAAGCACCTAGTCATGGGTTTCTTCCCCTTTCACAGCAGCTTTTTATGGTTGCATGGAAAATAAACTAAAGCACCACGAGCACCCCACAAGTATCACATGCACAATAAAACCCGAACGATTAATCATTCTCCTGCATGACAATAGCAGGTTGAAACCTCCCTTGGAGGGCAGGAAAATGTAGGTGGGGGCGCATGATTTTGGAGATATTCCTACAAAGAGCTTTCAGCTGAGTGTTGTGATGCTGAGGGCAGGGAGTTCAGTCACCCAGCTTGGTTCAAACTGCTCCTGTTCGGAATTCCCCGGACCGTTTTTGTGGTTTTCCGATCGTCTTTTCCGGTTTGGAGGGGGGAAAAAAATATCTGCTTTCTGTCCCCTGCAACTGGGTGAAACCCCCTTTTCTTACTGGGAAACTGAGTCAGGTCGTGCCTGGGCAGGGAGGGTTTGGTGGGTGGTACAGGCTCCGACCCCTGAACGGAGGTGCCCAGGTGGAACCTGGAGCAGAGGAGTGGAAAACAACCCCCTGGACTGGATTCAGCCAGGGCACCGACTGTTCCTGTGGGAGGCAAAGGGCAACCCTGTGAGAGAGGAGGGGAATCCCAACAAAGCCACAACAAACAGCTGCCCAAGAGCCCCCACCCTGGGGAAGGGAGCTGGGGGAGCTGGGTCACGGCTCTTTGGGCTTCTCTGGGATGGGGTGGACTCGAGCACTGGGGGAGGAAAACTCCTCCACTTGCTGCAAACAGCGACTTTCTCACAGAGGAACTCCTCAGGAACTCGTTTCCAGCTACACCCTGGCTCCTCTGGGACTCTCCGAGCCCCGTTCCGGGCTCGGCCGAAGGGAAACAGATGGGTGCACTTATGGAATAACAGGTGGGAACAACAGCCCCAAGGGGCCAAAGGCTCAGCTTGCACCTGAGTTGCAGGGCGAGGGAGAAAAGCAGCCAATTCTTAAAATCCTGGGCTTATTAATAGAATTATTGAAGGGGTTTGAGTGGTTTTTCCTTTAAAAGACGTGGTGGAGGGTAAGTCTGGCATGTTTTGTGGCACTGACCTGCCACACTGTCCTCCTGTGAGGACCTTGACAAGCCTCGTGTCCCTTTTGCCTCTCCAGGTTATCTGTGGAGTGGTCTAAGCTCACTACAAGTTTTAGGACACCTCACACAGCTGGGCCCCAGTGGAAACAACCCCAGCACTGCTGTGGCTGGAAAATCAGCACCTTCTTTCTAGAGACTTCTCAGTGAAAGGAAACTTTGCTTGGTTTCAGTTCTGACGCAACGAGGCAAAAAAGGGATGTTTTTTTATGTCCTCACGTGACTAAGAGCAAGCATCTTAAGGTCACAATCCTACAGGTGGCAGACCCACAAGGGAATGATCTTCCAGGTGTTTCTCCTGAGCTTGTGAATGTCCAAGTGCTCCTTAAGTGACCAAACTGAAACGGGGGACACAGGGCAAGTGGTGAGGGATGGACAGTGTGGGGAATTTAATTGCTTTGGGGAGGAAAAATCCCCCCAAAATTCCCATACATAATGAAGGACTCCATTATTGTGACACTCCCAGGGATCCAGGGGCAGCCACAGCTTCTCTGCCCAACCTGTGCCAGGGCCTGCCCACCCTCCCAGCCACCAATTCCTTCCCAATATCCCATCTATCCCTGCCCTCTGGCAGTGGGAAGCCATTCCCTGTGTCCTGTCCCTCCATGCCTTGTCCCCAGCCCCTCTCCAGCTCTCCTGGAGCCCCTTTAGGCACTGGAAGGGGCTCTCAGGTCTCCCTGGATCCTTCTGTCCTCCAGGTGGACAATCCCAGCTCTCCCAGCCTTAGTGCAGCCAGGCTCAGACCCGCCAGGGGCTGTGTTTGTGCCTGTGCCATCTCCCCGGGCACTGCAGCCAGGGAAGGGAGGAGGGAGCTAAATGCCAGCAGCCAAAACCAAGCGGGTTGGTGACTCTGCCCCGCCCCTGGTGGGACGGTGGATGGTGTGTCCTGAAGAGCCCTATCCCAATTCTCTCCTGTCGCCACCTCCTCGCTCTCCGTGTGTAGCAAGAGCAGCACCTAGCGCTGGGACCGTGCGGGTGTCCTGGCTCTCTCCATCAGCATCCCGTCGCCATGGCAGCGCCCACCTGAGCCGCGCCCCGTGGGTACCACGCGTGGTGCCAGCGCTGCGGGCAATGCAGGGAGGGTGGCACCTTAGCAGAAGAGGACATGAACCATTCCAGGTGGCCGAGCAAGGTCACCCAGGCAGGGCAACACGCAGAGCTGCCCACCGTGTGTTTCCCCTGGGATTCTCTGCCTCGGGAGATGTTTGGAGCTGGTGGATGTGAGGGGAGGACACGGCTTGGGGTGTTCTGGAGGGTTCCCCGTGTCAGAGCACAGCAGAGCCTGCCGGGGAGGAGCAGCTGGTGCTGAGACTTCTAAACGACTGTGGGATGCTCCAGTCGCTCTGCTGAATGGAGGGATGGGGAGGTGAGGCAGGTGTAGCCCATGGAGATCCATGGGGAGCAGAGATCCATCCACAGCCCATGGAGATCCATGGGGAGCAGAGATCCACCCACAGCCCATGGAGATCCATGGGGAGCAGAGATCCACCCACAGCCCATGGAGATCCATGGGGAGCAGAGATCCACC
>JAWWTY010000001.1:117581430-117595102 GCA_035222235.1 Margarornis squamiger
CTGTTTGCCCCCCTCCCCTGGTTTCTGTCCCACACACGCGGCTCTTGGCGGGAGGAAAAAAGATGAAAGCATCTTGAAGATGGAATCGTTTCTTTTCCTGGCACCTCAGAGAAGTCACAGAAGCAAAGGCACAGCCAGACTGACACGTGAAGCGCTGCAAGGTTCTAAGCAGTACCTAAAGTCTGCTCCCCGGAGACGCCGACCACAGAGGAGAAGTCCAAGGAGGACTTCTCCACGATCTTCCTCACGAGGCTGTAGCCGTTGCTGTGGACCCCCGAGGACGCCACGCCAATGACCACATCCCCCTCGCAGATCCTGTCCAGCTGGGGCAGCATCTGCCCCCGTTCCACGGCGCCCACGGCGAAGCCGGCCAGGTCGTACTCGCCGGGCGGGTACATCCCCGGCATCTCGGCCGTCTCTCCTCCTGGGGGCCACAAACACAGGCAGGAGGCGTTGGAGGAGCATGGGCATGCCGTTTCCCCAAGTTTTAAGCTCAGAAGGCATTCACAGACTGCTGGTTTTAATTAGAGAATCCCAGAATCCCAGACTGGTTTGGGTTGGGAGAGACCTGAAAGCTCATCTTGTTCTATGGACAGGGACACCTTCCACTAACCTTCCACTAACCAGGTTGTTCCAAGACCCGTCCAACACTTAAATCCACATTTAATGATGTTTGTGCAAATCCAAGCACGAGAGAAACCCTCAGCCCCTCTGAGCTCAGGGCTGTTGAGGTGAATATTCAGCTTTTGCAGAAAGGCCTTTAAAGCCTCCAACTGAAAATCCAACCTTGACATCCCAGTGATCTCATCCCAGGCTCTCCCAGAAGAGGCTGTTGCTGCAGCATGAAAGGTTTGGTTGTGTTTGAGGAACAGAGAGAACACCTCAAAACCAACACAAGGCTGAGCAGCAGCTCCTGCAGGCAGAAAGTAAACCAGGGCATAAAGAGCCTCCTGTTCGAGGCTGGGAAATGGCCCCAGAACGCCACACTGCCAGAGAAAGGACTTCTGTTCCCACCTGCTGCAGGAAAAGGACAGAATTGCTGTATTACCAACCAGAAAGTAGTACCTAAGGACATCTGAACTGCCATTTTTTTGTCTCAAAGGTCTGGTTTTGAAACATCCTGGTAATTCTACATGCCTGATTTTATTAAAAAAAAGAAAAGAAGAAGGAAGGAAAAGCAAAAAAAATCATGAGGAAGCAGAACTTTCTGTTTCACTGCTTTAAAATTTACCCTTGTATTGAACTCCTTTTACAGGAATTATACAAAACAATGTGGTTTTCACTGACCTAGGAATACTCTGAGCTGAACAGTGATCAAGCTGTACTTCTAATGACTCAAGAAGGGAAATATTGCCTGGCTTTCCTGGCTGACTGGGTTATTGTACAGCAGAGCACACACAGAGCTGGCTGGTAAAGTCTGGGACGTGCTGGCATTACAGGGCTGAAAAGGGAAATGTTTGCATTTGAGCCTGTTGGAACATGCTCATGTTGGGGAAATCAGCTTGGCTGGAAGTTGATCAGAGGGCTGGAGGAAAGGCTGGGAGAGCTGGGGGCGCTCACCTGGGGAAGAGAAGGCTCCAGGGAGACCTGTGCCTAAAGGGGCTCCAGGAATGCTGGAGAGAGACCTTGGACAAGGGATGGAGTGACAAGACAAGGGAATGCCTTCCCATTGCCAGGGGGCAGGGATAGGTGGGATATTGGGAGGGAATTGCTGGCTGGGAGGGTGGGCAGGCCCTGGCACAGGTTGGGCAGAGAAGCTGAGGCTGCCCCTGGATCCCTGGAAGTGTCCAAGGCCAGGTTGGACAGGACTTGGAGCACCCTGGGCTGGTGGAAGGTGTCCCTGCCCATGGCAGGGGTGGGAATGGATGGGCTTTAATTTCCCTTCCCACCCAAACCTTTTGGGATTCTTTCTTTTGCTCCCCTAAGATTCTTCCACAGGTAAGGAGAAGCAGGACCTGAAGAGCAGCCCTGTGGCCCTTCCAGAGGGTGGTCCCCACCCCGAGGAGGCTGTCCCTACCCAGCAGAGCACAGCCAGCCTTCCTGCAGGCGTCGGCCACCCCCGCGATGACCCCGCGGGCCACCTCGACGTCCAGCTTGCCGCAGGCGAAGTAGTCGAGGAAGAAGAGGGGCTCTGCCCCCTGGGCCAGGATGTCATTGACACACATGGCCACCAGGTCCTGCCCGATGGTGTCGTGCTTGTGACACTCCTGTGCGATCTGCAAGACACGGGGAGAGCCTTTTGTTGGGCTGGGCACCCGAACCCGAGCGAGGGGCTCCGGTCCCACCCCAGCCCCTGGGGCTGCCCCAGGAGCAGCTCCCTTTGCCACCACCCCCTGGGCCTCCCCCAGCCCTCCTCAGGAGTTACTCCTGTCTCCACTGGCAAGGGCAGCGGGCACCAAGGAGGGCACTGGGCTGGGAAGGGTTTCCTCACAACCAGCCCAAACTCGGCACCACCGCGGGGTGAATGTTCTTCCTCAGGAGTGGATTTTTGAGGGTGGAGATTCTGCTTTCATGAACAGAGCTCCTGATTACATCCTAAATACCTTAAAAGCTTTTAAATACTTTAAAAGTTATTTCCTGCATCATACCAGCTTCTGGCTACCTCCACGCCAGAAGTGAAACACTTATTCAGTTCTTTTGCCTGAAAAAGGGCAGTTTCAGTTTGCATCTCCTTTTTTACAAGGACAAATAGGTATTTTTACCAGACAACTGATACTTTCTGCTAAAACATTTTCCCTCCTGTGCTGCTTTTCCTTCTTTCACGTGGATGTTCACCTTACCTTGAGTTTTGTGCCAACCCCATCAGTTCCAGACACCAGGATGGGGTCTCTGTAACCAGCTGCTTTCAGGTCGAAGAGCCCAGCAAAGCCCCCCAGCTCTGCATTGCAGCCTGTGAGGAACAGGGAACAGCCACTGTCACCTCCAGGCCTTTCTCCAGGATCTCCAGTGCAAATTCTCTCCAAGTGTTGCCAACACAACTCGGCTTTGTCACCAGGAAACTGTTCTCTGGCATTTAGAGCCCCCTCCCAGAGGCACAGGAGCTCCTAATCTGCTTAGGCTGGCTTTGTCTTTTTAATTAATCTTAAATTAATCCCAAAGTCAGTGATGGAACAGTCAGTGATTACTGTGATTGACTCACATCACCCTCGCACCCAGTGCTTTTTGGAAAGTAGAGGAGGAGTTGTGGTAACAGATTGTCACTGGTTGTACTGATGTGTGACTCTGTTTTTCTCTCTATCTGACTGTATTAGAAGGTTCTCAGCTAATTTGAAGTAAAAGGCCTTTTTTACATATTTTATATATTTTAAATCTATCCAAAGAGTTACAAGGACTTGCTGGAGGGAGAGATGCCTGAATCCCACCAAAAAAAGGATGAATCAAGGCTGTTTAACCAAGCAAAAGATGTGTTGTCCCCATTTCCCTGAGGAATTGTAACCTTTCTACACAGTCATCCCCCAAAACTATATATTTCACTGTGCAAGGAAGAATAACCCATGTACTCAAAGCCAGCAGTAAATGGTGGGAGCTTTGCTTGCTCTCTAACACTCCTGGCATTCAGGAGATGGAGTTTAGAGTCACTTGGGGATGCAAATCTGCCTGTTTGGAGGAAATCACAGGCATTGGCTTCCCACTGACATTTCTCCTGTCATCTGGAAACAGGCAGGAGACACAGAGGGGAGGTCTGGATCCACATCAATAGATAACCCCATGCCACAAGGCAGGAGCAGGAGGCCCATGTCTTACCTGACCTGGACGTGGCTGCAGCCAAGGGCTTGATTTTCTGGACCAGGGTGTTGCCAGCTGCGATGTCCACCCCGCTGTTCTTGTACGTCAGGCCTCTGGAAAAGGGGCAAAGTGGGGTGGGAATTGTGGGTGAACGCACAAGCACCTGTCCCAAACAGCATTCCCCTGTTCCCATGGCTGAGGGGAGCCCATCCTGCTGCAAACACCAGTGTGCCCCCTTGGGCAGTGACTCTGCTCCTACAGGACGATCCCTGAGCGCTCCCCCAGCAGCTGCAGCAGCTCAAAGCTGAGTCTTTGCTGTGTGGAGCCTGAGCTGGGCACACCAGAGACAAAACACTGAGAGGTTGCACCACAGAGACTCTGCCAGAGGCAGGACTCGAATATTCCGGAGTTCAAAATGGCATCAGGATCATACAGGGAAATCCCAGGATAAAACCAACAACAGAAAACCCCGACAAGAAGGGAGAACAGGCAGAAACAAATCCATAACCTCAACAACTCCAGAGTTTCACAGCTGTACCTTAAAGGTGGCCTTTCCTTCTCACCACAAAACCAGCCTTTTTCACTTAAATGGATGCTCTGTTAACGAACATATTTGAAATTTACTTGAAAGAGACCCAGGTTCCCAAGGTGGGTTTTAGGACTCCAGAAGGCAATGTCTGTCAGCTCTGCCTGGGGTTTATGGACAGGCCAACACAGCCAGCCTGGTGCAAACTGGTGCTCATGTCACCTGTGTCCCCACAGCTCCCTGGGACACACAGCACCACCTCATGTCTCCAGCCTGGACACAGAGGTTTCAGTGACCCTGAATTCCCACCAAGCTCATCTCACTCCCCTCCAGCAGCTCTTAGTCCCAGTGACAGGAACCAGGTACATCCCTAGTTTAGGTCCAGCCCTGTTTTCTCTCTCTTATAGAGGGGATTCAGTGTGAAGGTTAAATTCTAAGGGTGAAACACACTGTTCATTAACAAGGACAAACACAACCAACCAACTGAAACTCATTTAAAATTGACTCAGCTGAAAAAAAAAAAAATACGGTTAATCCCCAAAACCCATCATGGGAACCAGGTCAAGAACTTATTAAATACTGAGAAGCAGTAAGAGACAGACACAAATGCGTAGAATTGCATAAAATGGGGTAAATATTTTTGTACTCTGACTATTAAATCTTATTTTAAGATGTGGGATGTTTTTTTTAATGTTTAGGACACTGTTTCTGCTGTGAAGATCATTGCTGGGAGATCTGGCCCTGACCAGACAGATTAAAATCCCAGAGTAAGTGCTCCAAGAGTGGTGCTGCCAGGAGAACACCGAGGTGTCTGCACTCCCAGCACATCCCTGCTCAGAAACTGGCAGGAGGGAAAGAATTATCAGAAACAGCTTTCAGGCTCTGAGACTCAAGGAAATATTGGCTGCAACAAGTAGAGATCAAAGGCAGGCCCTTTCGTGATAAACATTCACCAGATTTTCACCTTTCGCCTTTAAAAAGTATTTTTAATTTTTTTTAATTTAAAGGTATCTACTTTGATCCTTTAAATGAGTCTCTAATTCTTTAGATCTTCTGAAATATTAAGTAAATATTCTGGCTATTTTCCTGAAGTGAAATGCCTTAGGACGGAAGCCTCCTGAGGAGTTCCCAGATTTCCAGAGCCAGCCTTCCCCCCTCCTTCACTGTGGGCAGCAGAATTCCACATGGGCAGGGCTTGGAGCACCCTGGGCTGGTGGAAGGTGCTCCTGCCCAGGGCAGAGGCTGACACTGGATGGGCTTTAAGGTCCCTCCCAACCCAAACCAGTCTGGGATTGTGGGATTGACACATTCCCGGCTGTTCTGCTGGTTTAGGAGCAGAAGGTGGAGCAGAGTCCAGGGCAGTGAACCAGGCACCGACTGTGAACAGCTCCCAGGAGCTTCCTTGCTAAGCCAGGGCTCCTCCCAGGCAGGCACTGCAGGCAGGACACCTGCTGGCTGTGGCCCAGGAACTCAGTGCTCCTCCTGCCTCACACCTGACCTGGTCCTCTCCCACCACAGCCCAGGCCCCTGGCCCACACTGCCACAGCCACTCCTCAAGGCATGCAGAGCCCTGTGGAGTGGAAAGACTAAATACCAACACCCTGGTTCACTTAGCAAGTTTATTGATGATCATTTTACAATCAGGCCACGCTGGCAGAGCAATGGAACCCACTGATGTGCTTCCCAGGCTGCAAAATAACCCCTTAGCAAAAGGCATGTGAGGAGCTACTGGAGGCAGGCAGAGCTGCTTCATGTCAGGGGAAAAGGAGTCTAAAAACCTGCAAAGAGCTTCCAGTAACATCAAAGACACAACAGGACTCACTGCCACAAACTAAAAACCTGCACCCATGTGATCTCCACGCTGTTAGAACCAAACACTGTGAAAATTAAAGGAACAAGAATGAAAGGGGATGATAAATCCTGCCATGTCGTTGGCCAGCTGTTCCAGTACAATGTGTATCCCAACAAGGTGGAGGTTTCAAGATAATTCTAACCATTTCTAAAAACTCTAAAACAGACCTGTAGATCAGCTCAAATTTTGTTCATATATAGAATCATGGAGCATCCTCAGTTGGAAGGACCCCCAAGGACCATCCAGTGCCACCTCAGCCCTGCCCAGGACACCCCAACAATCCCCCCTGCCCCTGTCCCAGTGTCCAAAGGCTCCTGGAGCTCTGGCAGCCTTGGGGCCATGCCCACATTTCCTGGTATTAATTCTAATATTAACATTAGACCTCTGGGCAACACAAGTCCAGAGCAAAAGCTGTGATTTCAAGCCCGAGAAACAGAAGTTCACCTTCCCCAAAACAGCCCTAAGAGCCACAAACAGCACAAATGACTCCTGTGTGCTTGCCCCTGCAGCTGAGCTGAGATTTGGGAACACAAACATGCATGAGAGCCACCCACAAGGCTGGTCCTGCCTGCCTGGCCTTGCTGAGGTTGAATACAAGGCCGGTGGTTAAAACTTGCCAAGAGCTACACGGAATATGCAGTCAGTGGTTAACGTGGGCTGGGGAGGGTATTGTCACTGCGAGCAGGGGTGTCATTTTCATTGGAAGCATCTGGAATATCTACCTGGATTGCCTGAGGAAGGCTATGGCCCGGTGGCCAATGTCCTTCCTGTAAATGGCCCCCTGGAAGTGGATGGAGGCCACCCCCTTGTTGGCCTCGTGCAGCGCCGAGGACAGGTCCTCCCCGACGGCCGTGACCGCCAGCACTCGGCCTCCACTGGTCACCACCCTGCCCTCCTTCAGGGCTGTGCCTGCGTGGAACACCTCCAGCCCCAGCTGCCTGGCCTTGGCAAGCCCTGGGAGAGAGGGGTGGGGGAAGAAAGGCAGAAAAATGGGTTCATTAGAATGTTCTCGATGAGCGGATATCCAGCACCTTGTGCCCAGACACCACAGGGTCACTGGGCCCGTGGTGGGAAACAGGAAAGCGTTTGGCAAAACTACATTTGGAGGAGAGGCAAGTCCATTTGTGTGCTCAGGGAAGAGGAATTAACTGACACAGCTCATCCAACACCCAATTCCAGCAGGGTTCTGTGCCCCAGTGACACACAGACCACAAACAGCAGCCTAAGCATGAGAGATCAGAACCCCTTGACTGGAGCAGACAGTAAATAACAACACTGTGCCAATATCAAACAAACACGGAGACTTGAAAATACAACAAAATAAACGGAGAGGGCTGAAAACTCAGCTGTTTCTTGCTGACCCATAACCACAATGCATGTGAGTCCCAGCTCTAGGGATTCCCCTTCCTTCAACAACAGAGAGACCAGGAGAGGAGAGAGCTCTCTGTGGCTCTCCTGCCCCACTCACCTGTGATTTCCAAGCCCTTGGGATAGGCCCCTGGATAGCCCTGGCTGGCCATGACCACGGTCACAGCTGCACTGTCCTCCAGCCACACTGGCAGGCAGCTGGAGAGCCTCTTGTTGACAACAGCCTGCATGACCTCATACAGATCACTCTTCAGCAGGGGCAGAATCACCTGAAACACAGCCAGAGCAGCAAATCAGCCCAGGCACTGCTCCCCCTTCCTTCCCTGGCCTTTACACAGCACTGATGCAGCTGTGAAAATAACTTCTCTCCACGGGGTGTATTTGCAACATACTGCCCATCATGTGTGCCCACAGAAATGCCCTTCCCTGAAGACAAGTGCTGTGGGGAACAGAAATTGTACATGGCGAGGAGAAAAGGTACAGGACAAAGAGCCCTATTTTTTTCTGGAGAATAGAAACCAAGAGGGGTTTTTTTCCACTCTTCAATGGGCAGTGGGGAAAAGAAGTGTTGGCTGCTTTAATAAATCAAAAGAAATCCAACTCCATTCCAGAAAAGACAGGGAAGTGCTGAATCCCACTGAAGCTGGCCCTTGTAAGGCCCAGAGTGGAGTCCAACCTGCTGAAATCTTCCCTGGAATGGACCAATTTCCTAACAGATCTTCTGCCTTGAATAAATAACCCAAATATTTTAAGTCTTAGTGCAATTAGCTAATTATTCCCCCAAAAGCTGGTTAACAACAGCGGTTGATGGTCACAGATTTCTCCCCCCTAATGCCAAACTGTATCTACTCCAAAATATCTCACCTGACACTCTGGGTCACCAAATCTGCAGTTAAACTCCAGAATTTTAGGCCCATCTTTGGTGAGCATTAATCCAGCATAAAGCACACCTGGAACAACAAATGACAGGACAAACTCCCTCAGCAACTGCCCAGCTCATTTGCTTGGAGTCTGTGGACAACAGGGTTTAAAAGGATGCCCACTGTGGCCACTGAACACGGGACATGTTAGCAAGAAATCAGGCACAAACAGTTGTGGCTGCTATTTTGCTGTCCCTTTCTGTTCTTCCTCACTTGACAATTATCCCTAATAATGAAATGACATTTATTGATTCCCATGGACTCTAAATCAGGCCACTGACACCAAACCCAGCTGCCAAACAAATCAAAGCCATCTCCCTTAACTTCCAGTTAGGCCTATGAAGAGGAAAGAGCAAAATAAAAGGTCTTTCTTTCTCCTTGTGATTAAAAATCCCAAACTTCTGTACCCACCCAAATAGGGGACACCTTCTTTCCTCATGCCATCCACAGTCCTCTGAAGAACAGTATCTCTTATTTGCTGCAGCAGGTCTTTAGAGATCTAATAAAACAGAATCAGCAAGCAGTGTTAATGAAAAGGGGAGGGTGTGATTTTGTGTTTGTAAGAGCTGAGCAGAACTCTTGGATAGTCCCCTGCCCACTCCAACACATTTCATCCAATGGAAAACTAATCATTTTTCCTCTCTGTCTTGGCAGAGAGAAGTTCCTTGTCAAACAGACACCAAACCACCTTAAGGCACAGCAAAAATTCAGCAGCAGCTTGGTTGGCACAAGGTAGAACTGTGGGTTAGAAGCACTTGGTTCTAATGGTGAACATTTCAAAGCACTTAAACCCCCAGATATAAGGCTGCAGAGACAACACTTCCACCTTTGTAACTAAGAGCAGTTCAGCAGAAATACCCCACTCTTTAGGGAGACTCCAGGGATGGATTTTACTTGGCCGTGTCTGTTCCAGGGAGCTCTTTCCACACATGGGAGCCCATTCCCTCCTGCTCCTCCTGGTGGAACTGCCCCCAGTAGAGTTGTGGTGACCCACGTGCTCAGCCCTCCCTCTCCCCCTGCCCCTGAGCCCATTTCACCTGGGGAGCTGGGCAATAAGCTCCCATCCCTCCCGTGTTGGGCCCTTCATCCCCATCCCTCAGCCTCTTGTGGTCCTGGGCCGGGGGCATCGGAGCGACGGTGACGCCGTCAGTGAAACACAAGCACTGCAAAACAAGGCAAAGGTGCACTCCAAGGCTGAAATCGCAGAGCAGACATGGCAAACACAGCTGATTCTCAGATTTAGGAGGATAAACTCTGCCTCCCTCAGTGAAGCTGGGATGCTGAAGAGCTGCCTTCCCTCAGGAGGACCTGCCTCCAGAAATCACCTTCAATAAAGTATAGAAAAGCTGTACCCTCAGCAGCTGCCCTGAAAAGAAACACCCCAAAGGTTAAAAACAAATAAATTCAATACTGCAGCATGGGAACTGCTTCTTCCCTCCCCTCTCTCCCCCTGCCCTGGAAGGAAGGCAGTACATTCCTTTTGAGACTTCCTTTTCCTCATTAAGAAAATTATTTACTTGTGAATTATTTATAAATTATTTATACAGCAGTGGCTTTTATCCTCAATATCTTCCTAATTACCAGCCTGCTGGCAGCCTCTGCAGCTGCATGATATTCACTGTCTGGACTAATGTGAGCAGCACTCAAACCCATTTCATAATCACAATTAGCAATCAGATAAGGATTTTGCTCACCAAATTTAAAGCCAATAATATATTAAAAAATAAGTAACTTGGCAGGGAGGAATTATCTTGCTGGGCCAGGCAAGCAGTGCATTTTCTTCACTTTTGCCAGCCAGCACAGGAAAAAAACTAACCTTAAACTGGATTTGGTTTTATTGAGTTGTATTAAGTAAGTCTGCTTGGCATTCCAAGTTCTAGATTTTAAATGAAGGAGCTGAATCAGCTTAAAATGAAGGAAAGGTTGTCTCTCCCTCTGCAGAATAAATCACCACTGTCACAACAAGGTTTGTTTGTTTGCCATGTGGCAGCAGCTGTTTGAGTTACTCTCATTGAATGTGATTTACTTTAACAGACCACTTGGTTCTTAACACAGCTGCCTTAAATTAACACCATTTCGTTTAGCCCGGGTAACTGGGCTTAAGGTAAACAACCAATAATTGAAATAATGAGGTCCCCCACTTTGCAGGGGGAGGCACTGGCACAGTGTGTCCCAAGCAGTTTAGAACAGGTGGAACCAAAGTGTTACAGGGAGAGGCACTTACAGAAATTTCTTCTCCTTCAAGCAGTTCTTCAACAACAACGGTTTCCCCAGCTGTGCCAAAGCTCTTATCCTGCAGGACAACAAAATCTCTTCAGTTCTGTTTCAGTCATTTTAAACTACTGCAAATGCAACAAGAAATGAGCCTTTTTAATACAGCCAAAAGACACAGCACAGGTTTGGGACTGTGAATCCATTCTGCACCCAGGGGGTGTCAGCAGTGGGAAATTCCTTCTCCTCTTTCTGTTCATTCTGAAATAAATGCAGGTTTTCCTACTGAACATCTTCAAATGGCAGAGGGCATTTATGATTCCTCAAGCTGAGTTTTGCCCCCATGACAGAGACCAAAGCAACGACTGTCAAGTCTCCAATCTGAAGTTTTACTTGATAGGAAAGTGCAATTTTATACAACATACAGGAAAAGGGCAGGATTTTCATATCCCAGTGCAATGTTTGAACAGTGGCTGCATATTCTGGGTAATTAAGGAATTAAGAACAACCAGCCCACACTGACAAGGGAATTTTGGGGGTCTGTAAGACTCCCTAACATAACGTTTTTGTGCAAGACATTGGGCCACATGTTAAGACCTGTATTGTCCAACAGCCATTCACACCCCCAAAATGTGAGTGCAGAGCCCCTGTTCTGACCCTGGAAATACAGGTTTGTCAGATCTCATCTCCTGTGGAGCAGCAGAGCACCAGGGAATTTTAGGATGCTGTGCTGCCAACACTAGCTGAGGGCCTGACCTGGGAGCCTCAGCTCCGTGCTCCTCACTGATAAAGTCACTTCTCTTTGCCACACTTCTGATCTTGATGCTCCAAATATATTTGTGGAATATCCTACCTCACTTGGAATAATTCCACTAGAGTTTTGCTACATATTTGAGTGCTGTGTGATGAGTCCTAAAGCTCCTGGTGCTTGTAAAGCTGCACCTCAATCCCAGAGTTGGTGTTCCTGCACTGCACCGGTTTCAAGTGGTACAATAACAAAGGAAATCCACGTACAAATAAGTAATAAGGGAGGGTTTTCATGAAGAATGGCTTTATTTGAGCCTACAGAAACTATGTCTCAAGCAATAAATACGACAGAGCTCCAGAGCTGCCCAAAAAATGGGTGAAAGGTTTGATGTCTTGCAGCCAGGCTGCTGTTACACAGAGACAAGGGATACCTTGGGGCTCTGGGATGGGTCAGAGCTTGCTCTGTGCACCCAGGTGGGTGTGTGACACCCCTGCTCACCTGCATGATTTCAGTGACAGCTTTGCAGGCCTCTGCCTTGGTTGAGGCCACGATGACTCCTTTGCCAGCTGCCAGGCCACTGGCTTTCACCACCAGAGCAGGGAAGCTGGCACTGAAAAGGCACAGGACATACATTCAACACTAAATAATCTTTGCAAAGACATTTTGAACATCTCAGGAGTTGAAAGATAAAACACTGATGTGTTTTCATAGCAACCTTATTGAATAAGGCACAAACCAAACCAGGCTCCTCCTGTCATGCTCTGTCTGTGAAGGGTTTGTGCTTCTTTCCCCCACCACTGAATTTCCTGCTTTCCACTTAATAACTCACTCTTGTATCACCTGGGGTCACCTGGGTTGCATCCTGAGGAGTGAGTTGCAGAGTAAGTCTCCAAATATACTCGTGGAGAAGAGGCCAAGGAGCCAGAACAGATGGTTCTCAGGCTGCTTGCTGGCTCTCCCCAGCAGGAGTTGGAAAAGGAATAAAAGCTTGTCCTACATTCTCCTGCAAACTGAACACCGAACTCCAATCTCACTTCAGAGCAGGGAGTGAGGACCATTTTTATCACCTGCTGTCCTTTGACAGGGGTAGGTGAGCCTTTAAAACCTGCTGCCCCGAAGGCATTGGTCCCTCAGCAGTCACTTGAGTGGGATGATGCCTGGCACAGTGCCCACGGCCAGGGCTGTACCTGTTAATGAAGCTGCAGGCTGCCCTGGCATCAGTGAACGCCTTCCACCGCGCCGTGGGGATGCCGTGCCGATCAAAGAAGGCCTTGGAGAAGCTCTTGCTGGACTCCAGCTGAGCTGCCTTTGCCGTGGGGCCGAAACACCTTATCCCAGCTGCTGTCAGGTCATCCACAACCCCTGGGAATGACAGCACCAGACACGTTAGAGATCCCCAGGGGATTTGTGGCACTCAGGCAGGCCCAGTCTCCACGTGCATTGATTCCCTGGGTGCATTCCCCACTGGAATCAGGAGCCTGTAGCACCTGAGGCTCCGAGGATTTGCTAAGGGGTGACAATCCCCCTCTGGTTTATTTTATCTTTTAGCTAAAAAGTCAACATTAGTCTTTTGTGAAGGTGCCAATGATTGAACAGATAAAAGGTTTCAACAGAAAAATTATCAGCATGCTTCTATTTTTTTTTTTTTTACCAAGACTCAAATGATAATTATTTCAAAACATGAAAACACCACGGGAAAATCCAAACTGACTCTACTGCTCACACAATACCCTTCAGAAATTCATTTTCACATCAGCACAACCCTGAATTTCAGGGAAACTGCCCCAGAGGATGTGTCCATTCCAACTGGAGACACTCAGTGCTGAGGGATAACAGGTGAGGACTAAAAGTTCCCTTTCTTCCTAAATGCTGAAGGCTGAGACTTTTAGCTTGTTTCTCTTACCAGCAGCAAGAGGAACCTCTGGGCCAACCACCACCAGCCTGATGTCTTGATCTCTGCAGAACTGGGCAAGGGCAGCATGATCACTGACTGGAACAGCTGTTGGAGACACAAAGGGGATAAAACCCCAACCCGGAGTGTTGCTGAGCACTGATTTACCCCAGCACATCATCACCAGGCTCACCCTGACTGCCAGGTCACTGGGAGTATGGAGAGTGATGCCCAAAACACATCCCAGACCCCCAGGCAAAGGCTCTGGTTGGACATCCAGTGTCATAGAGTCACAAATCACAGAATCATGGAATAAATATCCTGAGCTGGGAGGACCCCCAAGGACACCCCAACTGTCCCGGTGTCCAAAGGCTCCTGGAGCTCTGGCAGCCTTGGGGCCGTGCCCACTGCCCTGGGCAGCCTGGGCAGT
>JAWWTY010000001.1:117616855-117635130 GCA_035222235.1 Margarornis squamiger
GGGTCTCACCTGGGGGGCAGAGGGGCACAATCCCCCTGCCCAACCTGCTGCCCACGCTGTGGGACCAGCCCAGGGCAGGAGAGTTCTGGGCTGGGCCATGTCCAGCCTCTCCCCCAGCTCCTCCCAGGGCTGCTCCATCTGCCCATCCCAGCCTGGGGTGATCCCAGGGATGCCCCAGCCCAGGTGCAGCCCCAGCCCTTGGCCTTGTTAAACCCCAGGAGATTCCCAGGGGCCACTTCTCCAGCCTGTCCAGGTCCCTCTGGATGGCCCTGTCCTTCAGGTGTGTCCCTGCAGCCTCAGCTTTGGGGTCACCTGCAGACCTGCCCAGGGTGCCCTCGGCCCCTCCCTCTGTCTGTCCCTGCTGGAGATACAGAATCACAGTGGTCCCAGCAGGGACTCCTGGGGAACATCCCTGGTCACTGGTGGCCCTGGGGACTCTGAGCCTTTGAGCACTACCCTCTAGGTAGGTGAGGCCATCCCCCTAATTCCTAATCCACTGAACAGACCACCCGTCCAACCCATCGCTCTCTAGTTTGGAGAGAGGGATGCTGGGAGGGGGACTGTGCCAAAGGCTCTACAGAAGCCCACGTAAATGGCAGGTGTAGCTCTTCCCTTATCGCTGATGTGGTAACTCCATCACAGAAGGCCACTGGGTTGGTCAGACAGGATTTTCCCTTTGTGAAGCCGTGGTGCCTGTCCCAAATCACCTCCTGGTTTTCCATGTGGCTCAGGAGAGCTTCTGGGAGGGTCTGTTTTATGATCTTCCCAGACACAGGGATGAGGCTGACACAGCACTGTTCTCAGGGCCATCCTTCCTTCCATTTTTAAAGGGACTGGCTTCACATGGAGAGGGGGCAGGGTTAGATGGGATATTGGGAAGGAATCCTTCCCTGGGAGGGTGGTCACGCCCTGGCACAGATTGGGCAGAGAAGCTGTGGCTGCCCCTGGATCCCTGGAAGTGTCCCAGGCCAGACTGGACGGGGCTTGGAGCACCCTGGGCTGGTGGAAGGTGTCCCTGCCCATGGCAGGGGGTGGAACCAGAGGAGCTCGGGTCCTTCCAGCCCAAACCATTCTGGGATTGTATGATGATACCCCTTGGAAAGAGCCGTGTTCCCACTGGACCTGTGGTGTTGAGCAAGAAGATTTGGGGAGTTTTTTGAAGGAGGATCTAATTGTATTTGCTTTAAGTAATTCCTGAGAGGGAGGAAAGAGAGCTGGAAAAGAGGTGTGTGCTGCTGGTGTGGGGTAGCTCAGCAGATCAGGCAGGGTTTGCAAGTTTGTTTTGTGCCTGTTCATGCACTTCATTACTGCTCTAAAAGAATTTTTTAAATGCAATCTTAAAAGCGTTTACAAGGAAAATATCATTTTTTCTAGATGTAGACAAAAGTACTGTGAAAAATAGTACTCAGTCTACAAAAAGGAGCTCCACTGGTGAAGATGAAATCCCTAGGAAAAAAGCAAAGAAGAACAAGAAGCACAAAAGCAAGAAGAAGAAGAAAAAGAAGAAGAAAAGGAAGAAAGAGAAGAAGCATAAAAAGCAGCCAAAGGAATCCAAGCTGAGTGCACGTCCCGGAGAAGCTGCAGATGTGCCGCCGGCTCCTCCCTTGCTGCCGGAGAAATCCAGCTCCCAATTGAATGTACAGCATGGAGGGCTTGGAGACCCAACCCTGGCTGGCGGCGTGCAGCCAGGACTGTGCCCAACAGCGGGCGAGGGGCTTGATAATCAAGCTTTAGGACTTGTTTCTCAGTCAGTAACTGATTCCCAGCAATCTGTGGAAAACCTTGGAAGTGGGGAGGGGACTTTGTATGCAACAAATCCTCCATTTAATTTAGAAAGCAGCCAGTCTAATATCCCAGAAAATACCAGTATAGCTCAAAGTACAATTTGCACTAGTGAAGAACAAATCCAACAGTCCCATGGAAATATTTATCCTGTAGCTATTAATGCCAGTGTTGTTGATACTGGAAACGATACTTGGTCCAGCATCCCATCTGGAATTGCCAGTGAATCTGAGTTTCAGAAAGATTCCTTAGAAGCACCAGGAGGTTCAGAAGTTATTCTGAAATCTCAAGGCACTGGGGAAGTAAAAGCTTTGGACACTTCTCTTGAGCCTGAGACCATGGAGGTGTTGACTTACTCAGAAGGATCTCTGCAATCTGTGTCTCAGAGGGGAGCACAAGAGTTAGGAACAGCTTCTGAGTCCATGTCCTTGGCAAGCGGTGGGACAGTAATTCCTGCATCTGCAAACTGGGCAGATCCAAGTGCTGCCACAGTAGCTCACATGGCTGTGGCTGGGCAAGAAATGAAAATTCCAGAAGCAACTGAAAAATCTCTGCATGTGGGAAATGTGCAGAGTGTGCAGAGATCTTTGGAAGTGGGGGATGGGAGCAGAACTTTGGAGCCCGTCCTGCAGCCCTCCGTTGTAGCTGGGAATTTGGGCATGACGCTCCCCGTGGAGGGTTCAAGTGTCTTGAAAGCAAACGTACCTTCGCAGCATCCTTTCCAAATATCTGCAGCCACCCCTGTGACCCAGGTGGAAATGAAAAGTGCCAAAACACCCCCGGGACCAGGAGCTGTTCCGAAAATGAAGGATATTGAACCAGCTATGGAAAATGTGAAAGCTTTGGAAACAACCCTGGAACCCATGCGTGTTACAGCCTGTGGAAGTGTGCAAGACAAAAATGTGGAAGGTACTACAGCTCCTGCAACAGTGCTGGGTGCAGCAGCACCGTTCCTACAGCATGGAGTCTTCATGGAAACAAGGGGTGTGGACAGAACCCAGGGATCTGCTCTTGCAGCAGGACTGACAGGTGCAAATGTGATTGCAGAGGCAAAAGGTTTCAGAGCACCCTCAGAACCTGCAGCTGTTTTACAGACCTTCAGCCAACAAACAGCTCCAGAAGTCCAGGGGACAGAGGGGTTCAGAAGTCCCCAAGCAAAAGGTTCAGATGGTACTTCATTGCTGAGAGAATCGAGACCTGAGGGTGAATCAAATGTGAGAGGTCTGGCACCTTCCCTGCCTTTCCAGAAGGAAGATGCGCAAGGTCCAGGACAAATCCTGAGACCAGTGGCTCCGACAGCAGCTTCCCTGTCCTTGCAAGTGGAGGGTGTGACGGCTTCAGAGGAAGCTGTGCACGGTGGGACTGTTGCAAGTCCAGGACTTCTTGCCTCAGAAAGGACTCCCGAACCTGTGGTTGCACAGGAGGGCGTGGAACCAGTTAGAGAGGCATTGTCAGGAGTGCTGCCCTGGCAAACCACAGCAGAGACAGAACCTCTCGGTGCAAGCCAAACACAGACTGAGGTCATGACACACACGAGAGCCTCACACGCTGAGGTGGTGGGGGAGAGAAAGGAGTCTGACCTTGCTCCAGAAGATCCAAGCAAAGCAGAGGCAAGGAGCAGAGAAACAATCCTAGAAGCTGTGCAAACCTTAGGAACCAGTTCAGAGTGTGTTCAGGAACAAACCGGACGTCATTCAGCAGCAGTACTGGAGTCTTTGCCCAGAGTGGAAGAAAACAATGTGACAGAATTGACAGATGTCAAAACTCAGGGACCTGCTATAGAATATCTGATTGGAGCAAGGACCAGCACACTAAGAAATGAGCCCTCAGAAACCGAGAGAGCAAAATATTTGGAACCAGCATCAGAAGCTGGAGAAGTGAGTTGGTTGGAGAACATGAGAGAGTCTGCAACAGCAGAGGTGCAAGGTTCTGGAAGAGCTGAAGAGCTTGAGGTACCCGTGGCAGATGTTTCAGCAGCTGTTCCAGAATCTCTGCATACGGAAAAGCCAGAGGAGCTGCAAGTAGTTCTAGAAGCAACACCTGCAGAATGGAGTTCAGAAGAGGCTCCAGAAATATTGGATTCTGCTGAAATGAAATCTTCTGAAGCAGTTCCAGAACCAGGGGACGTGGAAGGTCTGCAAACAACACTGGAACACGTAGTAACAGCAGAGGTACAATGTGCAGAAGGAGTGCAGGGTCAGCAGGTGGAGGATATGCTGATTGAGAAGGAAGATGCAGAGCAGACTCGACCATCTGAGCTTCCTACAGAAACAGTTTTTAGTTCTTCACATGCAGCAGAGGAAAAAGATTCAGCAGTGACTCCTGTGGCAGAAACACAAGATTTGGAAGCAACTCCTCAGACTGATGTAGAGCTGAAAGATGCAGCAGCTGTAGTGTTGGAGGCAGAGACTAAAGATTTGGAAGCAGCTCCAGTACCTGAGACTGATGCAGCAGCAGTTCCAGGACTTGTGGCAGAGGCAGCCCAGTCAGAAGTCATTCCAGAGGCTGAGGATGTCAAAGAAACAACTCCAGAAGAAGACTCAGAGAAAAGAGACTCAGAAACATCTGATGTGCAACCTGATGTGGCAGCACGAATGAAGGAGACTCTCATGAGACTGGAGAATGTAGTTGAGAAAAGCAGCCATAGAAGCAGTGAGAAAAAGCATGATTCAAAGAAACAGAAAAGGAGCCGCTCCAAGTCTCAGTCCAGGTCTAGGAAGCGGAAGAAAAAATCAAGGTCACGCTCTACTTCCAGACGTTTGACCTCTAAAAGAGCCCGTTCGAGGAGCAGAAACTATTCGGTTTCCAGAAAAAAGCATTCCAAATCCAGATCCCGGTCTGTGGAGAAGAGAGAGAGAAGAGTGTCTTCCCGGAGGTCCCGCCGCAGACGTTCCAGGTCATCTGATCGTTACAGGTCTAAATCCAGATCACCAGAAAAGAGATTGTCCTCTGGGAGGTCCAGGAGGAGACGTTCCAGGTCATCTGACCACTATAGGTCTAAATCCAGGTCCGTGGAGAAGCGACTGTCCTCCCGAAGGTCCAGACGCAGACGTTCCAGGTCCTCCGACCGCTACAGATCCAAGTCCAGGTCAGTGGAAAAGAGACTGTCCTCCCGAAGATCCGGGCGCAGGCGTTCCAGGTCCTCTGACCGCTACAGATCCAAGTCCAGGTCCGTGGAGAAGCGCTTGTCCTCTCGGAGATCTGGGCGCAGACGTTCCAGATCTTCTGACCGCTACAGATCCAAGTCTAGGTCCGTGGACAAGCGACTGTCTTCTCGAAGGTCCAGGCGTGGACGTTCCAGGTCTTCTGACCGCTACAGATCCAAGTCTAGGTCAGTGGAAAAGAGACTGTCCTCTCGCAGGTCTGGCCGCAGACGCTCCAGGTCTTCTGACCGCTACAGGTCTAAATCGCGGTCAGTGGAGAAGAGGTTGTCATCCTGGAGATCCCGCGGCAGGCGTTCCAGGTCCTCTGACCGCTCAAAGTCTAGATCCAGGTCTTCAGAAAAGGGAGGTGGCAAAGAATACTCCTGGAGGTTCAGGCATCGGTCTGGTTCCTCTGATCAGTCGAAATCCAGGTCACGCTCTGTTGAGAAGAGAGGTCGGAAGGCATCTGTGCGGAGGTCGAAACGTCAGCGCTCCAAGTCCTCGGACCGCTACAAGTCCAGATCCAGGTCAGTAGAGAAAAGGGACCGGAAGCAATCATCGCGGAAGTCAAAACGTCAGCGCTCCAAGTCCTCGGACCGCTACAAGTCCAGATCCAAATCAGTGGAGAAAAAGAAAGAGTCCTCAAGGAAATCCAAGCGTCGCCGCTCAAAATCTTCCGAGCGCTATAAGTCTAGGTCTAGATCCGTTGAAAAAAAGCGCAAGGAATCTTCAAAAAAATCCAAACGGAAACGTTCCAAGTCCTCTGACAGTGTTAAGTCAAGGTCCAAGTCTGTAGAAAAAGGAGACAGTAAATTATCATCAGCAAAGGCCAGTAGCAAACATGCAGAGTCGTCTGAACTTCAGGAGTCAGCCAAAGGTCTTGAAAAAGTAGACGTTCCTGAGCCTTCTGTTGGAAGTGAAAACAGGTCTTCCAATGGTCCCACGTCAGTATCTTTGTCTGATCAAGGAATAAATGGCCCGGAACTGCCACCGTCATATGGGAGTGGATTTTCCAAAACCTCTGATAGTCTTGAGAGAAGCTCATCTGTTGAAAAAACAGCAGATCTGCAGTCCTCTGCCATGTCTGAATTGGATAGCTCCAAAAGCCCGGATGACCAGGAACTGAGGTCCATGTCTGTGGAAAAGACACAGGACTCAGAGCTTTCTATGACATCTGAAAATGGATCAGCTGAAAAAGCAGAGGCTCTGGAGTCTTCACCCCTACCTGAACTTCCATACTCCAAGTCAAGGTCCTCTTCTGTTGAAAAAAAGGGAGATTCAGCAGCAGAATTCCATCCCTCTGCATCCCATGGAGATGTGTCCAGAACTGCTCCTCTCAAAGAAGTAGAAGGTCCAGAGCTTCCTCCCTCCCTTGTCAGTGACTACCAGGCTATCTCCTCATCCTCTGGAAGAGAGGAAGTCCAGGGCTCTTCTCTGGTGTCCAAAGGCATGCTCTCCAACTTGTCTGATGGTCCTGAGTCTCAGCATATCTCTGGTGAACAAACAGAGCTCCCACAGTTTTTGCAAGTACCTCAACATGAACCTTCTGCCAGCCCTGGAGCAGTGGAGATTCAGAGGCCTTCCCTGGCACCTGAAGTGACCCACCCTGTGATTCCTGATGGCTGTGAGTTGGGCCAGATCCAGGAGCCTTCTCTGGCTTCTGACAGCGTGCACTTCCCGTCTCCTGATGGACGTGGACCAGGATCCATCTTTGCTGCACCAGTAGACCAGCCCCCCTTGTCTGTGGAAAAGTCCTTCAAATCATCAGATGGAAATGAGCAAAGATACTTGTCAGTTGAAAAAGTCAAGGCTCCAGATGTTTCCCTCAAATCTGTATGTGGTCACGTTGAGATCTCTGATGACCTCGTTTCAGTGTCCTCCTTTGAAGTTCATGAGTCCAGATCTGTTGACAAAGGTTTAGATGGTCCAACACTTCCCCAAGTCCTTGAGGTTGACTGCTCTGGATCTTCAGAAGTGCACGAGTCGAGATACCTGTCTGCTGGAACAATAGACGGCACAGGATCTTTGGTGATGTCCAAAAGTGGGATTCCTGTGTGCCACGATGGCCACAAAGCAAAGTACAATTCCTTTGAGAACGCAGAAGGTGCAGAACTGTCGGTGGCATCTGAGCTCAGGTGTTCTGTGTTCCCTGAAGGCTATAAATTGGCATCTGCTGCACTGGAAAAAGGGGAGATCCAGAAGTCTCCTCTCCCATTGGAAAGTGGGTTCTCCGTATCTGCTGGTGGTTGTGAATCAGTGGGCACAGCTGAAAAGCTGCAGCCCCCAGGGACTGCTCTGACATCAGAAGGGGGGATTCTCCTGTTGCCTGACAGTCATGAACAGAGACCTGTCTGTGCTGAAAAAGTGGAGGTGCTGAATTCATCTGAAGTGAAAGTCCTTGCCTCCCCTGATGGCTACAACCTGAGATCTGCCTACGATGAAATACAGGTGCAGGAGCCCCCGGTGCTTCTGGAAAGCAGATGTTCTGTTGCCTCCGATGGCCATGAGGTGCCACCCACCCCTTTTGAAAGAACTGAGGTAGAGGAGCCTTCTCAAGTGTCTGAAAATGAATACACAATAGGGCTTGATGGCCCGGAGTTGACATCAACCCCTGCTGGAAAAACAGAGCTGCAGGAGCTTTACCAGGTGTCTGAGGAAAGATGTTCGGTGTCCGTCGAGAGCCAGGAGCTGCACTCACCCTCTGCAGGAAAGACCCACCTGCAGGAGCCTGGCCTGGTGTCTGACAGTGAATACGCCGTGTCCTGGGTGCAGCAGGAGCTGAGGTCCAGCTCTCCTGAGAGGGCAGAGGGGCAGGAGGTACCCGACAGTGGCTATGCTGAACATCACACGCTGCCGTCTCCCCTGGCTGCGAAACCAGAGGGGCAGGAGCATTCTGTGCTGCCTGACAGTGAATATGGTGTGTCCCCTGAGGGCCACGAGGTGGGAGCCAGCCCTGCTGAAAGGGAGGCACAGGAGCCTTCTGTGGCATCTGGCAGTGAATATTCCATCTTCCCTCAGGGCCAGCAGGTACAGCCTGGCCTCGCTGAGAACACGGCAGTGCAGGGGCCCTTGCTGATCCCACACAGCCAATACGCTGCATCTCCTGAGGGGCAGGACCTGCTCTCAGCTTACCCTGAGAAACCAGAGGTGCAGGAGTGCTCTCTGCTGTCTGAAAACGAGTACGACGTGTCCCCCGAAAGGCGAGATTTAAGATCCAGTCCTGCTGAGAAAGAAGAATTGGAAGAACCTTCTGAAGCATCTGAAAGTGAAAGTTCGATATCCACCGACAGCCGGGAGGTTCAGTCCACAGCTATTGGAAAAACAGAGGTGCAGGAGTTGTCCTTGTCTGAGGGTGAGTGTCCCATGTCCCCTGAAGTTCAGGAGCTGCAGTCCAGCCCTGCTGGAAGAGTAGAGGCCAGGGAATCTTCTCTGACATCAGAAAATGAACACGCTCTGTCCCCCGAGGAGTATGAACTGAGAGGAACTCATGCTGAGAAAGCAGAGGGGGCGGAGTCTGCCTTGACGTCGGCACGTGACCATCTGTTTTTCGAGAGCCAGGAGGTGAGATTCCCCCCTCTTCAGAAAGCAGGTGGGCAGGAGCTCTCTCCAACACCTGGAAATGAACATGGAGCATCCCCTGATGGGCAGGAGTTAAGATTCACCAGTACTGGAAAAGTGGACGGTCTGGAACCTTTGGCACTGAACAATAGAGCCTCCATGTCCCCTGATGACAGTGACTTGAAATCCATCCCTGTTGAACAAATGGATCATGCAATGCCTTCTTTAATGCCTGAAGGCGAGCGCTGCGTGTCTCCTGACGGCTACAGTGTGAGGTCAGGCCCTGGGGAAGAAACAGGAGATCTGGAGCCGTCTTTGAGATCTGAACGTAGGTATTCCACATCCTCCTATCAGGAGGGCCACGAGCTGAAATCTCCCATGGAGGAAGAAGGTCAAGAGTCCTCTTTGACTTCTGAACATAGACGGTCTGTGTCCCCTGAGGGCCATGACCAGAAATCTACTATAGATGAAGAAATGGATGATGTGGAGAGACGTTCCACCTCCCCTGAAGAGCATGAGTCGAGATCTAGCGCTGGCGAAGAAGCAGAGGATCTGGAGCAGACTTTGACAACAGATCGTAGATGCTCTGTGTCTTCTGATGAGCGTGAGTCAAGGTCAACCACTGGGGAAGAGGTAGAGGATGCTGAACCCTCCTTGGCAGCTGAACGAAGAGATTCCATATCCTCTGATGAGCACGAGTCGAGGTCCACTGCTGGGGAGGATGGAGAAGATGGGGAGGCCTCTGTGACGGCCGAATGTAGACACTCCACATCTTCTGATGACCGTGAGTCTACAGCTGGTGAAGAAGCAGAGGATTTGATAGCTGAACAGAGACGCTCTGTGTCTCCTGATGGACGTGAGTCAAGGTCAACTGTTGGTGAAGAAGCAGAGGACCAGGAGCTCTCTTTGACAGCTGAGCGTAGACACTCCACATCTTCAGACGAACATGAGTCAAGATCTACTGCTGGTGAAGATGCGGAGGATGTGGAACCCTCCTCGGCGGCTGAACGAAGAGATTCCACATCATCAGATGAGCAAGAGTCCAGGTCTGATGCTGGTGAAGAAGCAGAGGATGTGGAGCCCTCTGTGACAGCTGAGCACAGACGTTCTGCATCCCCCGATGGGGCTGAATCGAGGTCTACTACTGGGGAGGAAGAAGGAGACGATGTGGAGCCCTCCTTGACCGCTGAACAAAGAGACTCCACATCGTCGGAGGAGCACGAGTCAGAATCTTCCAGCGGGGAAGAGGAGGGTGAGGACGTGGAGCCCTCTTTGGCAGATGAAGATAAGCAGGATTCCATGCCTCTTGAGCAGTCTGAGGAACAGGACTCTTCCTTTGTCCCTGAAAGCAGACATTCTGAGTCTTCTGAACGTGAAAAATCCAGATCCAAATCCGTTGATAAAGCGTCTGATAAAGAATCCCCGCAAAGATCTGTCGGCAGACGCTCAAAGTCTCCTGCTCACCAGAAGAGCCGATCCACTTCTGTTGAAAAAGCAGCAGACAAAGAGTCCACGCGGAGGTACCGACGGAGACGCTCCAGGTCCACCGCGCGCCAGAGGAGCCAGTCCACCTCTGTGGAGAAGACAGCAGACAAGGAGTCCACCCGGAGGTCTCGGCGTAGACGCTCCCGGTCCACAGCTCGCCAGAGGAGTCAGTCCAAGTCCGTGGAGAAGGCAGCAGACAAGGACTCTTCACGGAGGTCCAGAAGCAGGCGCTCCAGGTCCTCTCAGCGCAGGTCCAAGAGATACGACACAGACTCTCGCTCCAGGCGCAATCGCTCCAGGTCAGCGACGCGGAGAAGAGCTTCGAGGTCCAAATCCAACCGCCGCTCTCGGTCCAGCTCCTTGTCACGGTCAAGGCACAGGAGAAGGAGCAGGTCGCGGTCAGCATCCCGAAGGCGACGCTCCTTGTCCAGGGACAGGCGTAAGAGGTCCCAGAGAAATCGATCCAGATCTGCTGAGAGAAGGAGGAGGAGATCGGATTCCAGAGATCGTAGAATATCGCTCCGATTACGGAGCAGGAGTCGGACGCCTCTTCGCCAAAGGCGATCGAGATCCAGAGGGAGGAGACGGAGCACCAGCAGGTCCCCGATCCGACTGCGACGGTCGCGATCTTCGGGGAGGAGGCGATACAGCAGGTCACCCGACCGCCGCAGGTCCAGGTCGTCCGAGTTCTCCAGCAGGTCACCGAAGCGTCTTACGGACCTGGGTGAGTGATGGTTTCACTTTCAGTACTTCCATGGTCACTTGGGAGGGGGTTGGTTTGCACAGTCTGGTTCTGACAAGGAATTGTACATGAGAAACTTTAGCATTTCTGCTTCTCCTGAGAACAAGTTGGGCCTGGCAGGTCATTTAGGTGCCAGTTGGAGAGTCCCAGGCTCTGCTGTCACCCATTTATTTCCAGGACTCTGTCTTGCCTCTTTGTTTGAAGTTAAGGGAAAGGGAGACTTGTTTCTGAAAATATTCCCAGGCTCAATAGATTGGAAAATGAAATAAAAAGTCCTAATGAGCTGGGTCCTTTCTCTGTGCCTGGAGGAAGAGAGGCTGTGCTTTTCCTGAGGTAGGGATTTACGGAAGGAGAAAGAAGGGTGGAACCTGAAGCTGAGCTCTTGCACAGTGTGTGAGGAGGCCTTCTGTGCTGGGCTTGAGGTTCTGAACCTCCAGGTCCTGCCTCAGAGTTGCCATGGGAGCCTTCAGTACCTGAAGGTGGTAACTCAGTGATTTGTAAACTGGCAGGAGGCTTAATTTATTTCCACTCCCTGTTTCTGTGCTAAGGCCACGAGACTTTTTTCCCCTTAATAAAGGAAAACACTGTTTCATTAACAGTTTTGCATGGAATTGTATTTTCCACAGGGGCACACTTTACTCAGAGCTTCTGATTTACTCTTTGTTGGTTGTAAGTAGGTTTTGGGGGACTGGGCTTCCTTGAGAGCTCAGAGTGCTCTTCAGAGAGAGTGAGTAAGGAAATTTTGGAATTGATGCAGAGTAGGAATGACTCAGTATTTCCAAAATTGGAATGAATCAGTGAAGTGAAAGAGCCATCAGAAGTTTTGGGGTTGGGAGGATGTTGGGTGCTGTGGTTGGGACTGCTGTGCTTTGTGTTCCATTTGCAATTTCCCTGCTCTTGGGCAAACAAGTACAGAGCAACTCAGTACAATTTAGTGAATTTAACAGGACACAGAGCACAGCGTGGGTAGAATGTTGTTTAGTTTGCCAGGAACGTTTCTTGGTTATTAAAACAAACACCTGGAAAACCCCCCTTTTGTCTGTACCAAAATGCCTCCCTCCAGACAAGGCCCAGCTCCTGGAGATCGCCAAGGCCAACGCAGCCGCCATGTGTGCGAAGTCGGGCGTGCCCCTGCCCCCCAGCCTGATGCCACTGCTGTCCCAGAAGAAGGACGACAAAGCCAACCAAAAATCCTCGAGGGACACCTTGAAGGAGCTCACGGAGGTGAGGGAGAGCAGCAGCAGCAAACCTGAGCTTAACCAAGCTGGGCTTTGGTGACCTGCGGGCTGATTGGCACTGGGTGTGAGCTGGTTTGGGTTTGGGGCCACAGTCCCTGAGGCTGGCAAAGCCCTGCCAGCCCCAGAGCCCACCCTGTGCCCGATGCCCACCTTGTCCCCCAGCCCAGAGCACTGAGTGCCACGGCCAGTCCTGCCTTGGGCACCTCCAGCCCTGGGCACTCCAACCCTCCCTGGGCAGCCCCTGCCAAGGCCTGACCACCCTTTTGAGCCCTCATTCTCTTCAGAGGTTTTTTAAAGTTATTGAAACTGATTTTTTAATTCCACGAAAATGCATGAAATTTGCTTATTCTGGTTTTTTGTTTCTGTTGTGATTCCATTCTCATTCTGTACAGATTGGTGTCTCTCCCTGCACTCTGTGAATGAAACCCAAAACTTTCACTTCTAGTTTTTCTTCTGGTGTTGTTACGGAATTACAGGATAGTTTGGGTTGAAAGGGACCTTAAATGTCATCCACTGCCATCCCCTGCCACCAGCAGGGACACCTTCCACTACCCTAGGTTACTCCAAGCCCCATCCAGCGTTGCCTTGGACACTTCCCTCAGAAATTTGAGAAAATTTGGAGTAGAAAAGTGCCTTTATTGTTTTTTTTAAATTGCATCATCGATGTGACAGTTCTGGAAATAACATCTGAGAGGAAGCAGTGGCCAAGGGCTGAGAAATCACATCCCAGTTGTCCCTGGGCTGGGGGAGCAGAGGGGCCTTCCAAGAGCTGAGGTGGTGCTGGTACCCTGTGCTCACCTCACGTGGTTGTTCACATACCCTGAGCAGGATCCAGAGTAGTTTGTGCTAATCTGGAACCCCCAGACCTGCTTCTCCTTTCCCCTTCCAGCTCTGGGAGTCTCTTGGATGTTGTTTCTATTCTGTTGAGTCAAAACTGGCCTCAGAAGCAGACCAGGTGGTAGGGCATCAGCAAAGACTTAACCAGCAAATCCTGGCTTCTCTAGGAAGTCTTTTTGTCTTTTGTCCTTTTTTTCTCTCTTTTTTGTTTCCCCCCGTGGAGGTTTTTGCTGACTGGAGTGTGGGATGCCCACAGCCCCTCAGTGTTTGTATCAGTGAATGGGGGTCTCCTGCATCATGGGCTGACCCCACAGTACTGCAGAGGGAATCTGAGCTCCTTCAGAGCCGTGGCTTCTGACAGGGTCCAGAGTTAGTGCCCAGGGAGTGCCTGCCAGAGCCAGGCTGGTGTTGGATAACCTGTGTGGAATAGCCAAAGCCCATCTGTTGGTCCATTGCTAAAAGCTTTTCTACCTCCTGGTTTTGAAAAGAAAGCCCCTTTTTTGGGTGGAGATGTCTGTGTGTGTTTGGGTGGGAAGTCCAGGTTTGCTCAGGGCTGACATTTCCCCCTTTTATTTTATTTTTCAGAAATGCAAGAAGATTGCCCAGAGCACAGATGATGTGATAGTGAACAAACCCCACGTTTCTGATGAGGAGGAGGAAGAGCGTCCCTTCTATAACCACCCTTTTAAGCTCAGTGAACCCAAACCTATTTTCTTCAATTTAAGTGTGAGTACCACTTGAATTTTCAATGCTTTAAACCACGGTTCTTTTGAAAGAATGCAAGTTATTTTACAGAGAGACAGCAGGGCTTGATAATCTTGGTGAAATTTGTAGTGTTTCTCTGTCAATTAAAAAAAATCCTTCCAGTTTCAGCCAGGTTAAATTGCTGATCTTGGTGAAATTGGGAGTGTTTGTTTAAATGCATCTGGGAATCAAGTGCTTTGAAGCATCGATTAGAATTAGGCTCATTTTTGTTGGTTTCTTGATTTTGGGGGGGGTTGGGGCTATATTTTTCTTCCAGTTTTAGTTTTGGAGAGGTTTTGTGCCCATGAAGGTATGCTCTGCTTTTGCAGGGTGCAAAGCACTAGAAAAGTATTAAATGTGCTTAGTGAAAATAGAAACGTTATTCTATTAGAAATAACATTTCTGATTTTGTGTATGAATATCAATCAAGAGCCTGTGGTGTGCACCAAATAAGCAGTAATACATATTTACATAAGGTGTAAGATAGAAAGAGGTTTTATATTTTGTTAGAAAGGGGAACAATGAAACTCAAGAAATCTTGGAGTTCTGCCAGGCTCCAGAGAGGAATGCTCTGGGGTGGTGATGGGCTGCTCTGCCTGTGGGCCTCATCTTTGACCCTTGGAGTGTTGTCCTTCCTCTGTTGCAGCCATTCCCATCCATATTCCTGAGAGTTTGCCTCTTGGAAGGGAACCTGGCAGAGATCTGTGCAGGTTCTTCCTGTATTACCCACACTGGCTGAGGAAAACAGTGTAGACACGTAGGTGGAATGTGCAGAAAATTCCTGCTGCTGGAAAAAATAACCCACAGTGGGAAATGCAGATGTTGAGAACTGCTCGGTCTGCTCATGCAGAGCTTTTGATCACAGCCACTCTTTGGGCTGCCCAGGGTTTCTCCCTGGGAGCTTTCCCTACAAAATGCCTGTGGGGCACATGGGGATTGTTCTCTTCGTGCTGGGGTCAGCTGGGAGAGGGAGGGTTGGGGGATTTGGGGCTGCTGGGGTTGATTTCAAGGGTTTTTCATCTTCTCTTGCAGTGCAAGGTGTTGCTCACTTGTGGATTTTTAGGGCTGTGCCAAAATGATTTATTACAATTATTGTAACGTTAGTACATAGTAAGAAGGATGAGTGTTCTATGGAAACTGAATCCCAAGTGTTTGCAACAAATCACCTCGTGAGTCTGGTGTGTTTTCCAGTCTTAACCCTCTGCCATTTTCTTTCTTTCAGACTCCCAGCATAAAACCAGCACCACCACCCCAACCAAAAAATCAGGTCAGCCTGTCAAAAGAATTCCCTGTTTCCTCTGGGTCCCAGCACAGGAAGAAGGAGGCAGACAGTGTCTATGGAGAGTGGGTTCCTGTGGACAAGGGAGGCAAAGACGACGGCAAGGATGATGTTTTCCCCAAGCCAGCCATTGAGGTAAGGAAGGCAAGGAAAGCCTATCATGTAAGAAAGCCAAAACCCTTACCTGGGCAGTCTGGGCCCAAACTGCAGTCTGGGGGGAAAAAAAAAGCACTTAAAAAGGTAGTGCCTAAGAGCTGAGAGAGCTGGGAGTCTGAGCTCTGCAGACAGGGCTGCCCCCACGGGCAGGGATGGGACCAGCCTGTCCCACCCCAGGGGCTTTGGGGATTCCCTGGCCTGGGGACAGTTGAAACTTTTGCTGGAAGATGAAAAAAATGTTCCTTGTTCAGTTTCTTGCAGAGGTTAATTAATACCTTGAGCCTTTGACAACAATGTATGTAATGCTAATTAAATTGTCCCACCAATCTTAGAGCAGTAACATCACATTGGAATGTAATTCGTTAAGAATTGTAAGTAGTTTCTACAACTACCATTTCCTCTGGATGTATTGATTGATCTTTTAGCTTTCCAGTCAGGTTTTCTCACATGGCTGTTTTGCACGTGGCCTTCCAAAGGACAATCTAATTGTGTGGGTAATAAAGTAAAAAGCAAAGCAAATGTTTTTCCCCTTGAAGTTTCTGTCGAAGAACATTTTGGGGGGGAGGGGGTGTTGTAATTATGTAAATTAAATATTTAAGACAGATGTTAATTTCTTCAAGTTGCTGTTACCTCACTGCACCTGAGGCCTTGTTGTCACACCTTCCAAAGCCAAAACCAAAACCCTTCCATCAATTTCTGACAAAACCATCTTGCCACTTGGTGTGTTTTGTTTCTCAAGAACTTTCTGATACTGTACAACAGAAGCACAGAAGGAATTTTCTTCTGGGTCTTTCATAGTACCAAAAGCACAGAGAGTACAGTTTCCCCAGCATTTTCATGGCATAGCTCAGAATTTGATGGTTGGGCACCCAGTTCCCCGTGCCCTCAGTGCAGGTGGGAGCTCAGCTGGCGCTCTCGGGCACCACTAGTGAAACACACAGCAAGCTGTTTGTGCAGAAGTTCATTCCCAGTTTCACTGGAGTAAATATGTGAAACAGAACTTTCCTTTCTGTCCTGTGTATGTTTATAAATGCCTGTAACTGTTGTCTGCTTTTATATTTTGTAAATAAATATTTTTATTTGCATTTACCTTAACTTGGTTTGTGTTAAGGGTGATTTCAGGGGGTGTTAGCTCAGTGTCCCATCCCTTGGGTTTGGCAAGGTTTAAGTGGGAGATAGTAGCAGAATTCCTGTGTGTTCCTCCAGGGAGTCTGATAGGTAACAGAGTTGCTTCTCTGCTTCATTTTTTAACTGTTTAGCAGGACTCTGAGATGGAAATGGCTCCCTTTGAGCAATGTGAGGCAGATGAGCTCCCTTGCCTGGGGAGTGTGCTTGGATCCTTCAGAAGTTTCACTTATAATTTCCCTCCATTTGTTGTTGCTAATTCTGAAATATTGTGATAGTTCTGATACAAGTCTGGACTGACATTAAAAACCACACAATTGGTTTCATTGGTTTGTTTTTATTCACATATTGGTTACTGCATTGGTCTGAAATGATCCTGCTAATGCATCACAGCTTGTTTTAATAACACCTTATGCTCTTAACATAGTTGGTGGTGGTAGTAGGAGATGGAGGAAAAGGTCTGCAGTACTGTGGAGGCTCAGCATGTCTGTGGAAGGCAGAGAAACCTGGGAGGAAGGAGCTGTGTTGGAAAGTTGAGTGTTGGATTTCAGGGTTGGAGCATCCCCGGTGGCTTGGGCAGAGGTGCTGAAGTGATGTGAAAATACAGTCAATGCAGTCAGTGACCCTGCAGAGCAGGTAAAGCACCTGCTGCTGTCCCCTGCCAGCCAGTCCTTGGTGCTGCAGTGGCTGTGGGCAGCTGTGCCAGGTGCCAGGGGAGCTGAGCCAGTCCTTGGTGCTGCAGTGGCTGTGGGCAGCTGTGCCAGGTGCCAGGGGAGCTGAGCCAGGCAGAGCCCTGGCGGAGCAGGGACGCTGCGCTCCAGCCCTTGGCCTGGACTCCCTGGTAACAACTTGCCACACTCCCAGCAGAGATTCCTCTCTCTTTGCTCGAGATGCCAAGCTGCCATGGAGTGTGGTGGCAGAACCCAGAGCCCTCGTGGTCTCCACAGTGGTGCCTGGCCATGTGAGATGTGTTTGGGAGTTAAGTGACCAGGGAATGTGCTGAGAGCCCAGTCCTGTAAAGCACTGGCACACGTTTGGCATGGCAGTGGTGCCAGGGTGCTGTCATGGGCTGCTCCCATGCCTTGGTGTATTGCTGGGCTGGAGCTTTGGGTGAGTAGAACTCTTATTTATCTCCTGGACCACTTTCATAAACAGAAAATTAAAGGATTATTTGAAGTAGGGGAGGGAAATTTATTAACTCAGCCAGTGTGTGTTTTAAACAGGCACTTTTACCTACATGTGAGGGGATTTTAGGTAAGATTGTAATTCTTCTTGTGCCTTGTTCATGCTCTGTGTGACAGTAAATAAGCACTGAAGTCAGTCCACAGACACCTGGGATTGGGGGATTTAACTGTGTTGGTCAGTGCCAGATAATCCAGCAGTGATCTTCACAGCAGAAACACCTCTTGTCCTGAACTCTTAACAAAACACCTCACATCTTCAAGTCAGAGTTAACAGAGCACAAAAACAGTGCCTGTGTTTGCTGCAGTTGTAGAAATTTGTGTCTGTCTCAGAATGCTTTTCAGTATTTACTAAATTCTTGACCTGGTTCCTGGGACAGGGGGTTGTGCATTAACTTGTTTGTTTTGTTCAGCTGAGTCGATCCTAATGAGTCTTAGTTTCTCCTCCTGGCCCTTTGGCACAAGGTGTGAGAGGCTGTGAGACAGTGACTAAGAAAAAGCTTTTATGAAGCCAATGAAAATGAAATTAAACTGACCCGTCACCTTGAGGTGTGTGTGCCAGCTGTGCTCTGATGCCTGGCTTCCTTCTGAACCTCAAACAGTGCCAGCCCTGCCAGTCTGTCACAGCTCCAGGGAAATTCCATGGGTTCGTAAAGTCCCATCCTCTGAGGAAGAAGGCACAAGGGTTTTAGCAAGGAGCTGTACCCAGCCGCAGTTTGTTAGATTTGTATCCCACAGAGTGGAGGTTTGCAATGAGCTCCCACATATATTCCATGTTCTCACCCGAGGATTCTGCAGGATAGTTTTAAATTTATTTTTCTTTAAATGTTATTGTAGTTCAGCATCACAGATGTAAATAATTCCTTCCAGAATAGTGAATTCTACGAGTTCCCAGCCTGGTTGTACAGAATCCCAGGATCCCTGAGGGTGGCAAAGCCCTGCCAGCCCCCAGAGCCCACCCTGTGCCCGATGCCCACCTTGTCCCCCAGCCCAGAGCTCTGAGTG
>JAWWTY010000001.1:117663133-117673406 GCA_035222235.1 Margarornis squamiger
CTTCCAGGGATCCAGGGGCAGCCACAGCTTCTCTGCCCAACCTGTGCCAGGGCCTGCCCACCCTCCCAGGGAAGAATGTCCCATGTGAACCTCCTCTCCTGCAGGTTGAAGCCATTAATAATGTTATAACAAGGGCAGTGAAGGTGCAGCTGCAGGTTTTACTTCTGTTTCATCACTATGAGGTAGAAGAAACATTTAGAAAGTAAAGAGGCCAAAGACTTCTAAGCAAAAGATACTGGGAACAGCACTAAAGGAATGTGGGGGCACTTCTCCAGAGTGTGATGGCCTGACCTGTGATCTGCACTCCTGCAATGTGAGCACAGGGGAGGGGAGGGAGGAGAGAAGAAAAACTGCAAGGAACTGGTCAGCAAGAATAAACAAATACCCAGATAATGCTTTGGGGTTTGGTTCTTTTTGCCCCTTCAAATCCCCAAGCAAATCACAGGATGTATTCAAATCCTTAGGCCGTTCATTCTGGTTTTTCACAGAAGTCAAATGATGCAGCTAATGTAACAAAGATGGCATATTAATTAATAAATGATTGTCACATTTCCCAAATGCAAATAAAACCCTATCATACTTTTGTCAGTTTCTTAGAAGGTTTTTCTTAACAGGGCAATTTGACATGGCATAAAGTTTCTGGAAACAGTTTCCCTTTTTGAGAATAATTTTCATTTTGCAGACTCAAAGCCTGACTAGCACAAAGAAAGGCCAGAGTCTCCCCAGTCTCACCATGTTCTGATTTCTCTTTAGCTTTGTTCCTTAACTCAGTGCAAGAGTTCAAATGGTACTGATCAAAATCCTGGTCAGCTTCCTTTCTAAAAAAAGCTGGAAAATTTTCACTGCACTTTGAAAAGGCTGAGAACAAACTGTAACATAATTTTCCATAATCCTTTGTAATTTATAAATTTCTCACAATGCATTTGAAAATGTGTTCAGTTTCTTGTTCTGTGGCTTGCACAATTTCCAAGGTCACGTTACTCTGACTGGCAAAACTGCAGTTTCTCTCTTCCTTCCCCCCTGGGAGAAGAGAAAGCCCAGGATTTTGCAGCTTGCTCCCAGAGTTTGCTGTCCCCAGGAAGTTCAGCTGCAAAGTTTACAGGCTGTCACCCAGAGGATGTGCTGGTGGTTTACTGACCGTGCTCAGGAGAGCCAGAACGGCATCCCCTGACTGCTCAGTGTGGTGGCACAGGCAAAAATCACAGCAGCCAAACTGCAAACCAAGAATGGGGTCCCCCAGGGAGCAGAAGAAATATCTGTGTATGTGGAGAGTCTTGTTTCCTTGTGTTCTCTAACAGAAACTCATCACATTATTTATGGAATAGTCTCTCTCGCGTCCCAAACATGAGCATTAAAATGTCAAAATGTGTTACAATCCCCTCCTTCATCCTATTGTTATATTTACTCCAGAGATTAGTGAAGACATGAAAAGCCCTGTCCTCTTGGTCCAAATACAAATCCTTAAACACTACCAGGAACTTCTGGTTCAGGCACTGGAATCAGATTTATTAAAAACAAACCCCAGAAGCCCAAACACAGACCCTGTGGCTTTTTGCTTTCACACTCAGTTTTTCTCTTTAAGGCTCTACCCAAGTTTTATTTCTTTATTTGAAGTTGCAATTATAATTTTTGGCCCCCCAACCATTCCAGGAAGCAGCTTGTTATGCCCAACACTGATAACACAAACTGCTGCTCACTCTTGCTAAAAACTCACCAAAACCCCACTAAATGAGCACAAAAAGCCTCCACCCACAGACACGAGAAGCCAATTAAAGCTTGTGTTACTCAGAGCTTTTACTGGATGTTAACATTAAAACTTAAAACTGCTGAACTTCAACTGAACTTAAAACTGCTCTAAGAAGGAGCTATGCCAGAGTCAGACTGGAATGTGCTGGCAGGGCTGGGAGAATGAAATTGCCAAGTCCTTCCTTAGCTCATGAATTTTTCATATAATGAGCAAAATATATCCAAAAAACATTGCAAAGAGAAGTTTCAGGTATTTGTATTTCCCCTTTGCCCCTGTAACAGCTGGTGTAACAAAGCTCTGCACTTCAACCATTCCCCAAAACCCTTCAGTTCCGACGTCTGTCATGGCTATGAGGACAGCAGAAGAGGCTTCTGGAATAAGGAAGAACAGGGTTTTTTTTTGTCAAGTTGCAAAAGAAATAGAGGTAATAGAAATATAAATACAAACTGCAGAGAAATGAGTCAGCCAGGTCTTGCATTCCCCCCAAGAAGCTTTGCATTCCCTGTGGAGGATCACTGAGGTCAGGCAGCAGAGATCTTGTGTGGACCAGCCAGGCTCTGCTCCCTGCAGCACTGGGAACCACAGCAAGGTGGGAAAGCTGCTCCAGTTCTCCACTTGGGAAGCCAGGATTGCTGACAGCAACAGAGGGAGAGCAGGGACAGGGGCAGCCACCACTGACCTCCCCCTTCCATCAGACTTCCTCCCAGCCTGGATATTTGCAGTGAGGCATGTTGCATAACTGGCTGCACAAGGCATCTTTTACAGCTGCTTTTATGCAAACTTCTGTGAAAGACAACAGAAATCTTACCCTGAAAAATTCACTTGGTGATTAAAGTGCAGCACCTTGTCTTGTGAGGAGGGAATGGACACCAGTTCTAACCTCTGTTCACTGCACTGTAGTCCAGCCAGATGGGCAGTGCCATCCTTTAAAACTGTCTGAATAAAGAAATACTCCACTTTCTTCCACCATGCAACATCAAAATTAGAACAAGTTTGACCAGAAGAGACTCCAGGAGCTCCTACATGGAGTATTTTCCCCTAGTTCAAGTGGCACCATTACTTATCAGGGATAAAAAACCCTCAAACTGAAGTATGAAAGAGAAGAAGTCAGGGATAACACAGGGATTGTGTGTAAGGCCAAGCTCACCCAGCAAAGAGGAAAAAGCAGAGGCTGTGGGTGCCCAGCTACAAGTGTGACAGCAGCTGGGACTGAGCTCAGCACAGCTGGCTAAGACACTGCTGAGGCTGGGCAGCCCTGGGTGCCAGGTATGTGACCACAGCTGAGCTCTGGCTGGATCACACACTGCCACCCTGCTGAGTGAGTGACCCTTCCTTGTGCTCACAGCAACCACTTCATCCAATGAAAAAAATGAGCATTAGGCCAAAACCCAGCACTCGAGCACTACTGGAAAGCACTCACACTCATTACCATTTAAATGGAGAATAAAAATGCCATGAAATGCACCTAAACCAGAAATTAAACACCTACAGAGTACAGAATTAACTCAAGAACTATTGAATGAGACTATTTCCCACTTTGTATTTCAGTTTTCAGCTACTGAAATAAGTCTGTAGACTAGACAGAAAAAATACTTTGAGACATTCTTTGGGATAAAGTGAAGGATGCAGCTTACCCACGGGAGGCCTGAGCCTCTCCAGGAACTGCTTGTCCTCTAGGCTGTGGGCAGTGGAGATGACCTTGGCCCCTCTGTGCTGGGCCAGCTGGATGGCGATGGTCCCGAATGGCTGCACAAGGCAAAAGCAGATTAGTTAATTAATTAATTTATCTACAGCAACAATTTGATGCCCTTTAAAAACAACTGTATGCCACAGGCCATTCAGGAGAAATCAGGGGAGTACCCAGAAATGAACTCACTCCTGCAATAAAACACAGCTGAACCAAGAACTGAATATTCAGGGATCTGCTTCTGTCCCGAGTGAGGCCAAGAAAGGTCTTTTCAGTGACTGGGAAGCTCTGAACAAACTTTTATCATTAACTGGTTCTCCTCTTCAATAAAATGGCTCAGATTCTACTTTAATTACCACAACCACCTCCCCTACAATTGGAACTCGGAGCTTGGGACTTGCTGAAAGAAGAAATGCTCCAAGGGGAAGCCCCAGCCATGTTTCCATTACAGAACCTTGGCTGAGGCACATCCACGTCTCCATCAGCAATAAGGGTCGCAGGGATGCAAATCACATTATTTACACCCAAGAAAAGTTAAAAGGCAGAGGTGGGAAAGGAATAAAAAAAATCAGGGATTTTCCCTGAAGGCTCAGGGCAAAACTGTGACATTGTACCCCACCAGGAAGCCCTCCCTCTCTCCCCTGCCCACCCAGCATGCAGGATGGTACTCCTGACCCGCCGTGAGAAGGCCTTTCTGAGGAACCCATCACGCTCCGGGCGCTGCCAGCAGTAGCACAGAAGCCTGGCAAGGCTCGATCCCCGGTGCCCAGCGAGCTGTTGGTGGCAGGGGGCTGGGCTGCCCCTGCCCAGGTGGTACCTACCCTGGCTGCATCCAGCACGAGCACGGTGCTCCCGGGGCAGGCGTGGGACAGGTAGTGCAGGGCCGTGTACGCGCGGAGCCCGTCGCGCAGCGTGGCCGCGGCCTCGGCCCAGCACACCTTCTGCGGCTTCCGCACTGCGGGGACACACAGCCTGCTCAGCGCTGCCACCACACCCTGGGGCAAGCACACACAGCCACCCACAGCCCCAGCAGGGGATGGGTGGGACCCCAAAGCCCACCCGGAGCCACCCCTGCCGTGGGCAGGGACACCTTCCATCAGCCCAGGTTGCTCCAAGTGCCATCCAACCTGGCCTGGGACAGTTCCTGGGATCCAGGGGCAGCCACAGCTGCTCTGGGCAGGATAAAATTTGAGCAGAGGAGTAGCCTGCTCAATAGCAAAGCACAGAGACTCCCAAGTTAGGATTTTGCTCATTAAAGGAAGAAATGCCCAAACCACCCAAACCATGCCCAGAAAGGGAAAACTGGGAATTCACAGTAATTGAAGAGGACCTTTCAATACTGGGCTTTGCCTGATCCTCATTCCCTGAAAAATCCTTTCTCCAGTTTCTAAACTGCTCATTTCATCCCATCTGTTAATCTGTGATATTCCTGGATTGAGTCAAAGTGAGAAAAAAAGCAAATTTCTCCCCAGTAAATTTTGTGACACACAAGGTGAGGAAAAAGTGTTAACAATGGCGAAGCACAAAATGGAAAATTAAAGGGGGGGAAAAAAGAAAACAGAAAAAAATAAACTCAACTTGTGTGATTTGGGCCACACATGAACCTGTTAAACAGCAAAGAAAAGGCCCTTGGGAGCACGGAGAGTTCAAACTCCTGTGGGCAGGTGGAGCAGCCAGAGTGTTGGAATGTTGGAATGGAAGGAGTGTGCCCAGAGGTCCAAGGTAACGAGCTCCCTGTTAGAAAAGCTAAGCCAGAGTCTAAAGACAGAGTAAATACAAATATTAGCAAAACATCCGACCTACATACCCAAATAATGCTCGTGAACCAGGATAACTTCACAGAGACCAGACTCCTCAGAATCCAGGGGCAGAATCCCTGCAAACACATGGAACACAGACCCTGAGTTTCACAGAAGCACACGCTGTAAGCAAGCCAGGCCCCTGGGGAAAGCCCAGGGCCCTCCTGCTGTGGGTTTAGTCACCTCTTGGCACATTTAGGACAGGCACGGAAACTTGGTCCCTGTGGTGTCCACAGGCACAAGGCAGTTCCAGAGGTGCCTCCAACAGCATTTTGGGATTGGGGGAGAAGGAACAGGGCACTAATGAGTGGGGTTTGCTACGGGCACACTCAGCTCCTGTCAGGTAGAGTCTGAACTCATGTCACACTGAGTGTTCCCAGGGCCACTCCAGGCTGGGGCTCCCAGAGGTGCACACAGCCCCAGAGCAGCCCCAACACAGCCCTCACTCCTGCACGTGTGTGCTTTGCAAAGGCAGCACAGGAGGCACAGAGAGAGGCACAGGAAGAACACACAGGAATGTGGGAGCGTGTTAAAAAGCTGGAAGAGAGGAGAGGAACTGAAGGGCAGAGAAGGCACCGAGAGAAGCCAGGGAAAGCAAACACAGAGCAGGCAGAACTAAAAAGAGCCCCATCCTGGTCACAGCAGAGCTTTTCCCCTCCTCTGGCCACAGAAGGAGGCTCCTCAACAGGAGTTCTGGCACCCATTTAGTCTCCTCAATGAATGTCCCCTCCACCCCAGGGAAAACCATTATTTTCTTCCCTCTCCCACCCAAATCTTACACCCCATTGAGACTAAAGGGCTTTGCCTTAAAATCTTCAGGAAATTTGGGTGCTTCTTCCAGTCTTTCCCAATTCCCAGTAAAAATTGCTACCCTACAGTGCTTGTAGACACCTGTGGCTCTCTCAGGGTTTATCCATGGAATAACCAGTCTATTGGAGCTGCCTACAGCAGTTCCTGTGCAGTGAGGAGATAATGCAGGAAGGGCCACAATCTCCAAACCCTTACATCACTATCCATTGTGTCCTACCTTCAGAGCTTCAGCCATCCTCTAACCCTTTAACTTAGCACACAAAGGATAACCAGGGGTGAAAGAATGTCCCTAAGAAACATCTCTCCTAAAGCTTCATTCACATTTTGGTGGTTAATACAATGTCCTGTTTCAAATCCTAAGAGAGCACTTTTAGAAAAAATTCTCATTTATGAGAGTTTATTCACGTGACACCAGTTGAACCTTTGAAAAATATGTCAAATTTAGCTCTAACAATCCTTACAGCCTCAGTCACTCATTATACAAAGATCTGTGGATGTGTCAGTTATGAGGTAAACAGACATTGACTTACCCACCACTTCATCATCCGGCTGGAAAAAGGTCACCTTGCTTCCAACTCCCCGGGAAGGAGGAAAGGAGGGAAGAAGAGAAATGTTTATATGAAATGGAACGTGCATTTGAAAGCACTGCTTTGCTCTAAACTAGAAATAAACATTGCTAGGGAAAAAAAGATAGTCTCTTAATTACACACATCCCAAAGCCAAAGGTTGAATTCCCTAAACTTGGGCACCTCATACCCCAACCCTTCCCTGCAGGCACAGCAGGGTGTGTCTAAGGGAGCCAGGCTGGACTCCCGACGGCAGCAGATGCACTGTGGGAGCAACTGAGGAAGGGAACAGTGCCTGCTACACCCAGGATTTATCTGTTCTGGATGGGCAGACCTGATTCCTGACCCCCTCCCCAGACAGGGAGACTGACTCACCTTCCAGCACAACCCCCGAGATCTCTCGCCCGACAGGTACAAGTTCCTTCTTCAGTTTAACTTCTGACAGAAGCTAAATCAAAACAGTGGTTACAACACTCTTACTAAGGCTCTAAGTGTGCACATTTATATCATCTTACAGTGTCTGATTATCCCAGAAAGGAGGTTGGGCCATTCCCAGAACGTTATTGAGGGGGAAAAGTACACAAGTTCCCCAGTTCATTTAAACCCCTTAGCACTGACATTCTGTATTTCAATTTAGAAGCATTTAAAACATCAAAACAGGGAGTTACCACCAGGCAAGGCAACCTGGACTTAAGAGTGCAGAGGAAGATAAAAGGGATTTACTGCAGGACAACTCCCACATGGCAACTGGTCTGTCTTCATTAATCAGGAACCAAATTACAGGAACCCATGAGTGCTGTGCCTTCCTCAGCAGTGAAGCCACAGCCTCAGGGGGCACAAATGGAACTGTGCCAGTGACAGCCAAGCACCCCCGGGTTTGGGAAACACCAGGGCAATACCTTTGTGTCCACGCAGCTCAGGGCACAGGCCCTCACATGCACCTTCACCTCGTGGCCCCTGGTGGGAGGGGGGTGTTCCTAGGACAGATGGGCAGATGTTACATTGTGCAGTGAACATGAAGGTGCTCCCAGAGCCTGCCCAGGCCTTTCCACAGCCTGCTGGGCTTGTTTTGTAGGCAGAATGAGAATGTTTTTTCAATGAAAAGGGATTTACCACCCCACTCTGAGTACATGTGCATTGCTGTTATTGCTACATTACTGCAGTTACCACTCTGACATCACCATTATATCACTGCTATTGTTGCAAACTGCTCACCAGGCCTCACAAAACCTCAACACACACAGACATTATTCTTATTCTTCTGTTTTTTTCACCCTTCTCTGAGACACGAATCCTGACAAACCCACTGAGGTCAATATTCCCACAGTCCAAATGATGCCAAGGAAACAGCCCTGGGGAGAACTGGGGCTCAGTCCCACAAGTGGTGGCTTCCCCCACAGGAAAATGTTCAGCTAATGAAGCCTCCCCTTCCTATTTCACCTCTTGGGGTTGGGGTTGATATCAGGAATGATCTGAAGGAGCTGAGTGCTGCTACTTTAAAGCCTGTAATGGGCCACATTGAATTCTGTGACTCCAGAATCCTGCACTTCCACGGTGGGTCTGTGCTGGAATTGTGATCTCAGGCTCCACTGAGAGCAAAGAACTTGCAGGAGGAAAGAGAATAACAGCACAAACTCTCCAAAAAGAGACATTTCTCAAGCTCTATTTCCACTTTCTCAGTGACCAGAACACCCAAACAGGAGATGTGGGACCCAGAGTTCATTTTTCATGCCTGCAAAGCTTGTTTGAAAAGTTTGGACACCAAAGCTGCAGGGAAAGCCAGCACGGGAAGTGCTGCAGGGTGACAGAACACCTCTCCCACCTTCAATGACCTGCCTGTGCAGTGACTGAACCAGTCCTTTTCCAAGCCTGCAGAGATGCAGGTGCTCCAGTCCCCCCGGGGCATTCAGCCAGGCTCCCTCCCCCTGCCTGCCCCCGCTGCTGCTGGGATGGGAACTCACTCTCTCCTGGAACACAAAAGTCATTTCCCCTCCAGGTGAGCTCTGCTGCCCATACAAGGCCTTCATGGCGACCTGGACAAACACACAGAAACCACAGTGAGGTCTGAGCGTCCAGAGAGCAAACAGGGCATGAGAGCCTCGGTAAATTCAACTAAATCAGACCACTGTGTGAGAAATCCAGCACTTTGTGCAGGCAGTTTGGGCCCTTGTGACTCAGAAGCTCCAGAGCCACCAAGAGGCCAGGCAGTCGGTGTCCCCTGCTCCAGGATGGCTGGGCACCACCAGCTGATCCTCAGGGCTAAGGATCACAGCGTGGCAGACTGGTTTGGGTGGGGAGGGACCCCAAAGCCCATCCAGTGCCACCCCTGCCATGGGCAGGGACACCTCCCACCAGCCCAGGGTGCTCCAAGCCCTGTCCAACCTGGCCTTGGACACTTCCAGGGATCCAGGGGCAGCCACAGCTTCTCTGCCCAGTCTGTGCCAGGGCCTGCCCACCCTCACAGTCAGCAATTCCTGCCCAATATCCCATCTAGCCCTGCCCTCTGGCAGTGGGAAGCCACTCCCTTGTCCTGTCCCTCCATGCCTTGTCCCAGGTCCCTCTACAGCTCTCCCGGAGCCCCTTTGGGCACTCCTGTACCGCAGCAGAGGCGCCGTCTGTCACACGGGATCGCCGCAGGGCGCCCCGGGCGGTGCCAGCCCGGGCAGGAACCAGCGAAAGGGAACGTGCCGTGTGCCTGTCCCGCGGAGCGCCGCGCCGGGCGCTGTGCCGGTTCCGCAGCCCGGCGTGTGCGCTGGAGGGAGCCGGGCCCTGCGGGAGGGGAGAACCGAGCGAGGCCGAGGGGGCTCGGGGGGAGCAGCGCGCCAGGCCCCGCCGCACCCGCCGTTCCCATGGCAACCGTCACTTCCGCTGCGCGGGCACCGCCCCCCGACCAATCACAGCCCCCGACGGCCCCGCGGGCGGCCTCGATTGGCTGCCGCGGCCGCCGCTCGGCGAGGAAGGCGCGGCGCGATTGGCCAGCGCGGCTGTCACTTACCCCAAAGGAGGAGAGGGGGCCTGCGCGGCCTCCGGGGCAGCGCCGGGGCGAGGGGGGAGGCGCCGCCCAGGACCGCCTCAGGAGCCACCGCCCGGTGCAAGATAAAGGCCCCCCCGCAGCCGGCGAGACGGGCCCGGCCGCGCCCGCCCCGAGCGCTGACCCGCTCAGCCTGGCCGAGCCGCGATTGGCCGGGGGAGGCGGGGTCCCGCCGCTCTCTCGGCTCTGATTGGTCACTGCCCCTGCCCGTCACGCGAGGGGGCGGGGACAATCCATGTCAGCGCCCCACAGGGGCAGGGCCACGCCGCTGTTCCGCTCTCTGATTGGCCACTGCGCCTGCCCGTCACGCGATGGGGCGGGCCGAAGGCCGCGCGTCAGCGCCTGCCTATCAGAGCAGCGATCGGGCGTGGATGGGCGGGGTTGCGGCGTTCCCCGCCCTCTGATTGGCTCCGGTGCCTGCCCGTCAGGCGGCGCCGCGTCAGTACGGCGGCCGCGCGGGGCCGCGCCGCGCTCAGACGGGGCGAGGGCGGCGATGGCGGGGGCGGCTCCGGGTGCCGCTCCGGCCCCTCCGGCCCCGCCACGGGGCCGCGCCCGCCTGTAGCGCCCGCAGACATGAGGTACGGCCGGCGAGGCGGGCACCGAGGGGCGGGGGGCGGCGCCGCCCCGGGCCCG
>JAWWTY010000001.1:117673506-117684537 GCA_035222235.1 Margarornis squamiger
GGGCAGGCCCTGGCCCAGGTTGGGCAGAGAAGCTGTGGCTGCCCCTGGATCCCTGGAAGTGTCCCAGGCCAGGTTGGGCTTGGAGCACCCTGGGCTGGTGGAAGGTGTCCCTGCCCATGGCAGGGGGTGGCACTGGGTGGGCTTTGAGGACCTTTCCAAACCATTCCATGATTCAATGTATTCATTGTCCTGGTGCCAGATGGTGCTTGAGTGTTATTTACCACCTTTTCCTTTCCCCAAAGTGGGACAAGTTCATTTTGAGGCAAAAGTTCAGATTCTTTCCTCAGCAAGGAGCCAACTCTTCTTCGCAGTGAGTTCATTTTGGGTTTTGCCTTTCACTTCAAGTACCAAGAAACGCCTTGTGTATTTTTCAGGGGAGTCAAAAACCAAGCTGTTGAACTTGAGAAAGACTTCTTTGCTTTCTGAAGGTTGGATTGTAAGTGCTTCAGCATAGGGGGGTTTAAGTAGCTCAAATACTGACAACTAAATTTTCCCTGTAAAGTATCTTTAGGCTGCACTGCTGCAGCCAAGTGACTGCCATAAAATCCTGCTGTTTCAGGAGGCAGCCACTGGTGAAGGGCCGAATTCATCATCACAAGGCCAGCCTTCATTTTCAGGTCTTAACTCCGAAGGTAAATAATCAGAAGAGTATTTTTAGAATGCAGAGTTTATTTCTGAGCTGCTGGCAGTTGGCAGCTCGCAGAGTATGCTGGGCTGTGCTGGGGCCAGGCCTGTGAGCTACAGAATTCCTGCTGACTGTGCTGCCAGGCAGGAGAGCCTCACTGCACACACTGCCTGCCCAGCTGGGCTCTGCTGAGGGTTGTGCTGCTGCAAGTGGCCCTCGAGCCACGTCCTGGTGGAGTCACGAGACTCCACTGCCAGGGGAAATGGCCCCTGTTTTTAACAAGCTGGATGGAGAAGGAAAGGAATCCTGACTCAGGAGTGAAAGTACCTTCCAAGGGGCAGCAGCTTCTGAAGGCACCTGGATGAATGGGGAGTGTGGGGCTTTAACCCTCTGCTGGAGGCAGGAGCTGTAAATTGTGGAACTTGTGTTCCTCCTGTGCTGTGCATTGGCCAGACGTGCCATGTGTATCGTTCTTAGGCTGTGATCTCTGCTCAGTGTGACAGGGACAGCACCCAGGAAGGGCTGGGGCTGTGCCAGGGCAGGCTCAGGGGGCATCTCAGCCAAAGGCTCTTCTTCCCCCAGAGGGTGGTGGGCACTGCCCAGGCTGCCCAGGGCAGTGGGCACGGCCCCAAGGCTGCCAGAGCTCCAGGAGCCTTTGGACACTGGGACAGGGACAGGGGGAGTGTTGGGGTGTGCTGGGCAGGAGTTGGACTGGATGATCCTCGGGGGTCCCTTCTGACTCAGGATATTCCATGAATCCATGATTTTCACATGGAGACACATTAGCATAGTTGTAACAGAAAATAGGTGTCATTTGTAGCCTTAAACTACTCTCTTTGCTATTTCTTCCCCCATGTGTAAATGTATGTGCACCCCCCACCCCAAAGCTCTCTCATGACCTGGAGGTGTGATCCTGACAGCCAGGTGAGGTATGTTCCTGTTCTTCCAAAAAAAGAGGTTCTTGTTCTCCAGGCAAATTTTGGTCCCTCCCAATACTATTTTATTGCTGTATTAATGACCAAAAAGTGGGGAAGCTTGAAAAGCCAGTGAGAGGTCCTGCCTATGGTGTTTAAGTAGAAATGTGATTAGGGGACTGTTTGGGGTGGTCAGCAGTGGGCAGGGAGTTGGCAGTGACAGTGTGTGCCAGGGATGCTGCAGGCTGGGAAGCAGTGGCCGAGCAGAGCTGCTCAGTGCAGTTACACGAGCAGATTTGCAGCCACCTGAGCAGCTGGAAAAGTGACAGCCCTGGGGCTGAAGTCCAGTTTTATGATGAGCTCGAAACTGCTCAGCCAGGGTGAGAAAAACTACCTTAGAAAAAGGCAAAAGTGTCCTAAATTCACTTTTTGGGATTTGAGGAAGATCTAAACTATGATAAGAAGTGTCCTTTGCACCAGGAGAACTAAATTCCCTAAAACTTCTCTCCACTGTGGTGGCACACACAACATCCCTGCTGTTCCATGGACTCGGGTGGCTTCTGAAATCTTACTTCATGTGTCTACACATCTGCTTTGTGGCTGTTTCAGAATCTTTCAGCTTTGACAGTGGGCTTTTCCTGAGCTGGGAATCAGCACAGAAAAGAGGGAGCTGGCTAGAGGTTGAGCTTAAGGACTAGAGAGAGGTTTTCTGGTGTGGGAGACACATGAGGAAAGTGGCCACTCCTTGTGTGTCTCTGATCCTGTCAGTCTTGAAGCCATAAGGGACAGTCCTCTGCTGAAGATGCACAAGTTTAAGCAGCTTTTCAGGAGCTTGAGCTGGAATTGTTGGCAAAGCCTGGGAAATGACGTCCTGTGATTTCTCTTCCCTTGTTATTGATACAAGACCAAAACTGAGGAGGAGGAGAAGAACTTCCAGCCTGGGGACTGTGGAAATGGAACACTGTGGATTCTTTTCTCCAGTGCAGTCGTTTTCTCTTTTCAAAGAATGTGATTTTTAGCTGCAAAATTCTCGTTTGGGTGAAAATGGTGTAAAGTTCTTGCCCTGGCCCCAGCATTTCCCTCGGTAGCTGTGTAGGTGGATCCTGAGGTGGCAGCTCTGGGTGATTCCCTGCAGGTCCTGACTGTGTGTGGACAGACACCAAGTGTCAGTGAGCCAGAGTGATCTCGTGGGTAGCAAATGGACCAAGAGAAAACAGCCTGGGCGAGATGGAAGGCTGGTGATTCCACAGGAATGTAAAGGTCATGCGTTTAACAGGATGGCTGGACAACTGTCCTAGAAGAACCTTGCTCAGGGCTTGTGTTGTGAGGGAAGATGATGCTTGGAGAAAGAATTGTACTGGTGTGCAGGCCAGCCAGGTCCTAGAGCAAAGCTCTGCCTTCAGATGTTCTGTGGTGGTGCAGCAGCATTTCTGAGCAGATTTGCTCCCTGCTCAGGGATGTGAACCTCGGGAAGCCCAGTTTTCGGGGGATTTGCCTGAGTGCTGTGTGTTTGAGGGAGGGATGTGTTCTCTTGGAACCATGGTTTGCTGTCTCCTGCCCTTCCTGCACTCCCATCATTCACAGCTGTCCTGGCTTTCTTCTTCAGTCAGACTGGAAAGGTTTTTTACCTCTATTCTGTTGGGAAATCAGGGCATTGTGTTACAATTTCGCAAGGGGATTTTTTTCCTAGTCAAAGGCAGCCCCCCAACCATAATGGGGCTTGCAGTGAATGTTCCTGATTACAGGAGCTGCAAACTAGTTGGCTTTTGAAGCACCCACAGGGGAGAGTTTGTAAGCTACAGTAAACAAACCTCCCCCTGCTGCAGATTTGTGCCTCACAGTAAATAAACCATTAGCACCAACAATAACCTGAATGTTCTTTCCCTCTTGCAGGAAAGGAATTTTTATCCTGGAAAGAGGTATTAAAGCATTTCAGTACAGGGGAACTGCTCTGTGCAGTGTTTTTAAGTGTACAGACTTCTTGGGTCATTGACAGAAGGACCATAACAAAGTTTTCCAGATCCAGCGTGGAAAATGTCTGCACATGTGGTGTCTTCCCCTGTAACATCCCTCAGAGCAGCTCTAAGTATTTCTGCCCTGAGGATGAACCCCTTCCCTCACTGCCTGAGGGATCTTACAGTCCTGTTTTCCATATCCAGTCTTTTCCTCGGAGTTGGTTGGTTTGTGTCCATGTCCTGGTTCTCCCTTGCCCAGGCTTGCCATAATTCCCAACCGTTGGCAGAAATGCAGAGTCACCTGGGACTTGGGGACACTTTGATCCTGTTGCTCCTCAGCAATTCAGAAGTGCTCCCGTGGGATCCAGAACTGTCCTGGCTAAAGCTGGAATGTGGCTGTTCTCCCAGTAAGCTCTTGGTTTGACCTGTATCTGTTTGTGGAGACAAACCTGCACCCCACTCTGCTCTGGGGGGAGACTGTGTTCCATAAATCCTTGCACCTCAGCTCTGCTGGGATGCACGGGAAGTCGTCCCTGGGTTTGTGTGTCTGTTTTATTTTGTTATTGCCACTGTTCCTGGTCTTGTATCTTAACATTTGGAGAGGGCAGGGTTAGATGGGATATTGGGAAGGAATTGGTGGCTGGGAGGGTGGGCAGGCCCTGGCCCAGGTTGGGCAGAGAAGCTGTGGCTGCCCCTGGATCCCTGGAAGTGTCCCAGGCCAGGTTGGATGGGGCTTGGAGCACCCTGGGCTGGTGGAAGGTGTCCCTGCCCATGGCAGGGGTGGCATTGGGTGGGCTTTGAGGTCCCTCCCAACACAAACCATTCCAGAACTCCATGATTCCAACTGCATGAGAAATACAAACCGTATCAGAAGCACAACCAAGGCTTCCAGGCTCCCCATGGCAATAAACACCAGAGGAAAAGAATCCAACGTGCCAAGGAGCAACAGCAGATGAAATTGTTCAAATGGGATCACTGAGCAGCGTGAGGAGTCTGAAGAGTGTGAACAAACGACATGAACTACCATAGTTTGTGTTGGAGGGAGTTCTGCAGGCCTGGGATTGGGGCTACCCCAAGGTGACGACTGAAAACTAACAAAAAATCGACAGCACAGGGAATAAAAGGGAAAACACTGAGAGCAGAGCCCCCAGAGCCACACGTGGTGGGATCCCACAGAGGGGCACCTGCACTGCCATCCTGGTGGGAGCCCCCAGAGCCACACGTGGTGGGATCCCACAGAGGGGCACCTGTGCTGCCACGAGCAAGGGCACAGCAGGCTGTGGATCCCAAAGGGGCAGCTGAAGGGCTTTGTGAGGAAACACCTACCATCCTCTCCTGTGGCGCTCCATGTGCTTGGAGATCTTGTAGGGCAGGGCCCTCTCGCCCAGGTTCTCCAGGCTCCTCACCACGGCCCCTCTGTCCAGGAGCGCCTCCACGGTGCGCTTCAGCACCGCCGCCGTCTCGGGCTGCGGAGGGAGCCAAAACAGGGCACACGTCCATCAATCTGCTCAGTCATTTGGATGCCAAAGCAGCACGGAAAAACTGCTCAAAGACAGAATTTTATCCTTAAGCAGCAAAGGTATTTATTGGATACAAGGTTGGAGAGCCCCCGATTCGCATCGGACAAAGAAGCTCTGGAGTTCCAGTGTAAAGTTTGGGGTTTATACAGGTTTTCGAGGGGGGTTACAACATTTTACATACATACTCATTTAGGTCTAGATATCTAATTATAGTATTCATGATGGGGGGGTTTGGGCGGAGCCTGGGGTGAGGTCATCTTTTGGGGAGGTTTTTGGTGGTCGTTCCTGTTTCTTCAGCCTCAAAAGGGGTCGTTTCTCTCCTCTTCCTCAGCTGAACTTTTCACCTTTTCTCTACATGTCTGGGCTTGCAAAGAAAACCTCCTGACTCATCCTGACTTGGGGCCTCCTTATCTCTCTGGGTGCCCACTCTCTGTTATCTCTCTTGTAACACAATGGGAGGGATTCCTTTGGCCAGCTCATCTTTAGAAACTTGTTTTCCCAGTTTAAAGCAGCGTATCTCTTAGGGCAAGGTACTGAGTCTTCTTCTAAATTAGCTTTTTTTTTAAACCCTTGCCCTGTTTCACTCTGCTCTCACCTGCACTTGGCACAGCCCAGAGTGGGCAGAGATGGTCCTGCCACCTGGGAGGGCAAAGTGGGAGAAGCAGCTCCTCCCAGGGCAGACCATTCCCCCCTGAGTTATGGCAGCAGCCAAGTTTCCATTGCCCAGCAATTTCAATGAAAAGAAAGCAGGTACTGGGTGTAACTCACCTGGGGTCACTCTGGGGGAGCCCTGCATGGCTGGAAGGGAATGGATGTGGCAAAGAACAGTTTTAGAGGCCCTGGACTATCATTCTTATTAATATTAACTAACATCTAAAGGGAGCAGAGTGGGGAGAACGTGGACCTGGGGGTGACCCCGGAGAGCACCCTGCTCATCTGGTGTCAATACTTCAGCTGCACGTGGGTAACACTTGGAGAGCCACGGAATATCCTGAGCTGGGAGGGACCCCCAAGGACCACCCAGTGCCACCCCAGGACACCCCAACACTCCCCCTGTCCCTGTCCCACTGTCCAAAGGCTCCTGGAGCTCTGGCAGCCTTGGGGCCATGCCCACTGCCCTGGGCAGCCTGGGCAGTGCCCACCACCCTCTGGGGGAAGAAGAGCCTTTGGCTGAGATGCCCCCTGAGCCTGCCCTGGCACAGCCCCAGCCCTTCCTGGGTGCTGTCCCTGCTCACAGAGATCAGAGATGGAGCTGCCCCTGGGGAGGAGCTGCAGCCCCTGCTGAGCTCTGCCCTCAGTGCCCTCAGCTGCTCCTCAATGGCCTTTTCCCATCCCCATGTCCCTCCTTTGGACACCCTCCAACAGCTTTAGGTCTTTTTTATGTGCTGGGACCCAAAACACCCCCAGCCCTCGAGGTGAGGCTGCCCCCGAGCAGAGCAGAGCTGGACAATCCCCCCTCTCTGTGCTGTGCCTGATGCCCCCAGGGCACAGCCTGGCATTGCTGGCTCATGACCCTTGGCTAAATCCCTGCATGTCCTTCCTTTCTCAGAGCCAACATCCACACCTTTGGAAGGTTTAAGGAACCAGCAGGCAGTAATTAGTCCAAGGAATGGCAGAGATTGCACTCCTCAGAAAAGCAGGTTTGGTGGCCAGGCAGCCAAAAAGCACAAAGGGAAATAGATGCAACATTGTCCTGCCCACTGTGTGCCAGGGCTCGGCAGGGCACTCCTCTCTGGGGCAGTGCCACCCAACAGCAGCCACGAAAACGGGCACGGAAGGACAAGGGGCAAGTCTGGAAAACAACTGAGAGCTCACACACTGGGCAAAAAGGAGGGGGTTAAGGAACAGGTCTGTGCAGAGCAAGGAGGGTGGGTGGGTGGGTGGGTGGAGGGAGGGAGGGAGGGATGGAGGGATGGATGGATGGGTGGATGGGTGGATGGGCGGTTGGGTGGATGGGTGGGTGGATGGGTGGGTGGATGAGTGGATGGATGGAGGGAGGGATGGAGGGAGGGATGGATGGATGGGTGGATGGATGGATGGATGGATGGATGGATGGATGGGTGGATGGATGGATGGATGGATGGGTGGATGGATGGATGGACAGATGGTTGGATGGATGGGTGGATGGACGGATGTCCAGCTGAACCCAAGCACATGGTGTAGATGGATTCTGCATGCCCTGCACCATTCCACAGCCACGCACACTCGCAGTCTGCGTGGCCACTGAGGAGGCAGCAGCTGGGAATGGGAAAGGGAAGCAAGAGCTGATTTCCAGCTGTATTCAGGTTTTATTAAATCAGACAAACATCACAGACCCTTCTCAGCCCAAAGGAGATTTGGGTAAACCTTCAACCACCTTGTGAGGAACAACTGAGAGTTACTGTCCTAAGTGAGTTACTTTCCTAAGTGCAAGGTACAGACCATAGGACAGTGTGATCCAGAATTCTAAGGGTTGGAAGAGACCCTCAGGACCAGCCAGCGCCACCAGCACCACCAGGATCACCCCAAATCCATGTCCCCAAGGGCCACATCCAGGCACCTCTGGGACACTTCCAGAGACAGTGACTGCACCACCTCCCTGGGACACTCATTCCAACACCTGACGACTCTTCCATTGAAAATACTTTTTCTATCTAATTTGGACCTCCCCTGGTGCAATTTGAGGTGATTTCCTCTCATCCTTTCACTGGAGATGTGGCAGAAGAGACCCCTCACCTACAACCTCCTGTCAGGGACTTGTGGAGAGCCCCAAGGTCCCCCCGACAAACCCCCCTAACCCACTACGCAGGTTTAAATTAAGTGGTTTTGGGTGAACTCGGTCCCCTGCCCCCCTGAAACCCCAAAAGCCACAGGTTTCTGTGCCCCCTCTCCATACCCCACATCAGCACATTCCCCGAGTGGCTCCACATCCAACACGCCGTGCAGCTCCCAAGCCCAAAGGAGCCCAAGACTCCAATGCCATGGCCTTAAACACAAAGCCAAACAGGGACAACCAGCAAAGAAAGCCACAGATTTCTCCATCCAGGCCTGTAAAATGTTACACATTTTTGCAACCTTCCCCACTTGTGGACATGCTCAGAAAACATGAACTAATTGTTGGGTTGGAAAGCTTGTCGCTGCAATCCCTCTCATTGTCCCCCTCCAAAACCCAGCCTGGTTTCTCCCAGCTTGCCCAAAGCCACGAGCCCAGCTATAAATAGGTGTCTCCCAAGGCAATAGCCACAGACACAGGTTGCTTGGTTTGCCTCAGAGCCAGGCCAGGCTGGAGGAAAGGGCATTGCCTGGCTCCCAACCCACGAGCCACAACATTTTTTCCTGAAGAGCCAGCACTAATTCCAGCACCACAGACGTGGGGAGGCCAAGGTGGGGGAGAGAGAAGGACGAGCTGGGAGCTGGTGCCAGGAGAGTCATGTTGGAGAGCAGGAAGAGCCTGCAAGAAGAGCATGAAGGCTCTGGTTTGTAATTCGAGCTCTGGTTACCCCTCCTGCTGCCACGGTCAAACCAGAGCTCCTTCAACTGGTTTCACCCTTGGTGAACTTGGTGAACTCTGCCAGTGAACTGGGGTCACTTCAGAGGGCCACGAGTCATTACCTTGTTTTCAGAAAGGCACAGAATCCAGGGATGGGTCAGGCTGGACGGGACCACAGAGGGTCATCCCAGGGCACAGGGCACAGGGTTGTGTCCAGAGGGTCTGGACTATCCCCAGGGAGGAGACTCCAGCCCCTCTCTGGGCTCTGCTCAGGGCTGGGTCACTGCCCAGCCAAGAAGTTCTCCCTCCTGCCCAGGTGGGACTCGCTGGGCATCAGTTCCTGCCCGTGCCTCTTGTGCCAGGGCTGGGCCCCCCGAGCAGAGCCTGGTCCCTGCTCTGCCCCCTCCCTGCAGGCACTGATGGACAGGGATGGGCTCTCCTGGAAGAAATAACCAAAGGACTGTTGTCCACGGGTCAAATTTTCCCCACTGCTCCTACCCCCACATATTTTAAACTTCCAGCTGCCCAGAAGAAACCTGTTCACTCCACCATTCCCAGCACTCCCACCTGGCCCAGGTGTCACACCAAGCACAGGGGACTGCCAAGCCCTGGCACTTCTTCCACACCCCTGGCTGGCCCCTCCTCAGATCCTGGGGGCACTTCTGGGCCCCTCAGACAAGGGAGACCCTGAGGGGCTGGAGGGTGTGCAGGGAAGGGAACGGAGCTGGGGAAGGGGCTGGAGCAGCAGGAGGGGCTGAGGGAGCTGGGGGGGCTCAGCCTGGAGAAAAGGAGGCTCAGGGGGGACCTTCTGGCTCTGCAAGTCCCTGTCAGGAGAGGGAGTGGAGGGAGTTGGGCTCTTGTCCTTGTCCCAAGGGAAAAGATAAAAGGAAATGGCCTCAAGTTCCACCAAGAGCAGGTTCAGATCAGATATTAGAAACGATTTGTCCCTGCAGGAGTGGCCAGGCCTTGGAATGAGTGTCCCAGGGAGGTGGTGCAGTCACTGTCTGTGGAAGTGTCCCAGGGGTGTCTGGATGTGGCCCTTGGGGACATGGATTGGGGTGACTGGTGGTGCTGGTGGCACTGGATGGTCCTGAAGGTCTGATCAGAACTCACACGGCAACGAGTAAATGTATTAGAGACAGAGAACAGGGGAAAACCAGGAATACTCTGATGGCCAAGTGTCTTCAGGCATGAGCTCATCAGCCACAAACCTGCAAAGAACAGCTGGGAGACAACCCCGAAATGGGGCTGGAAATAAAGCTCTTGTGAGGCTGATGCCTCCTAAAAATCAAGGAGCCACCCAGCCAGAGCTGAGGGGAAGGCACCAGAGCCATGGGAGAGACTTGGCACCACTGCTCCAGTTTCCACCTCAGAGGGACAGGACAGCAAAGCCAAGCGATGGAAAAAACCCAGCTGGCCAAGAGAGAAGCTTTGTCTGGCCACCAAAGCTCCTCCAAGAAGTCTTGAGAGAGAGAAAAGGAAGGAGACACCAAACACTCCATTTCAGGGCTCAAATCCTTCTGGCCACTCACTCCATTCAAGAGGAAGCAGAAGGAAACCCATCCCAATTATCTTGGTTATCCCTTCAAGGCAGTAACAGTGGGATAAAATGGTGTCCTTTTTCTGTTGTTCCACAGTTACAAAAGGTTGTGCTGGGATTATTTACCAGGGTGGAAATCAGAGAACTCAAGGTCTACGTTGAGAAGAAAGGGCAACCTGAAAGCAGCAAAACTAGGGGGGAAAACCAAGTCCTTGCTGTCATTTACCACATACTAAACCATCAGCAACCTATTAGTGCAAATGATGAGAAATCCAAACACAGACTGGTGAGTGAGCCAAGCAAATCACTGGCACAAGAAAGAGCTTTGCCATGAGAAACAAGGGGAAGGTGGAATGAGTCACTGAATTGTCACACCCTGTTTTGGTACACAAGGAGACAGATAAAAACATGAGAGTGAAAGATGAAGAGTGGTCAGCAAAGAAGAAATCAGTGCTGAGATGAAAACCCCAAGCCAGGTAATCACTCAGCTAAAGGCAGGGCTGGGGTTTCATCTGCCTGGGGAACGAACCTGAGCTCAGCAATTCCAAACTGCAAAGCTGCAGTTACTCCAAAAGCAGAAAGAACCCACAAGAGCAGGGCTGGGGAGGGTCCAACCCTGCAGGGAGGCAGAAGAGATGCAGGAAAAGATGCAGATGGGAAAAGTGGTGTCTGGAGCCAGCAGAGGTGGGAGCCAAGATGTCCCCTGAGAAACACGGGCTGTGACGGACCAGGAATCTGAGCCACGGAAAGGTGAGGGCTCCCAACACCCACCTGAAACTCCAGACCTGGGCAGGGCTGGGCGGGATGGTTTGGGTTGGGAGGAACCTCAAAGCCCACCCAGTGCCACCCCCTACCATGGGGACACCTTCCACCAGCCCAGGTCTCTCCAAGCCCCATCCAACCTGGCCTGGGACACTTCCAGGGGATCCAGGGGCAGCCACAGCTTCTCTGGGAATTCCATCCCAGCCCCTGCCCACCCTCCCAGCCAGGAATTCCTTCCCAATATCC
>JAWWTY010000001.1:117701154-117712245 GCA_035222235.1 Margarornis squamiger
GGCTTGGAGCACCCTGGGCTGGTGGAAGGTGTCCCTGCCCATGGCAGGGGTGGCACTGGATGAGCTTTAAGGTCCCTCCCAGCCCAAAGCCCTGTGATTTCTGTGCTGTGCCCATGGCCCTGCTGGGATGCCATCCCATCCCACCCCTGTCCTGTGTGGTTCCAGCGCTCCCCCGGTGGCAGAGTGGGCTGTCCCTCAGTCCTCACGGCTCAAGTACCGGCAGCTCTTCAACAGCCACGACAAAACCATGAGTGGACACTTGACAGGTACTGAAACACTTCTTGTCTCCTTTTTTCAACCTGTGAAGGGCCAGTTTTAGTCACATTGAGGCTGCTGTTCACACAGTAAGAAAGTCATCAATATTTTTTTGTCTGAATTTCCCAAGTGCTTAATATTGTTGTTTAGAAGTGAATAGTCATTGTAGCTGGAATCATTTTATCAGCATCTTTCCCTTGTTTTCTGCAAATTAAATTGACACTGGGAAATTGTTCTGGAAAAGGGCCCAGTGTGCTCTGTGAACACTTTGTGCAGCCTTTTCCAGGGTTCAGTTCACCCAGTGTGAGAGCACCTCTATAGCTCCAGGAAGAGCCTACACTGGTTCCCTGGCTTAGTGCTACCAGTCCTGTGGTAGCAGGAGCTTTTGGGTTTTTAACCTGAATGACTGGGTTGCCCAGAGAAGCTGTGGCTGCCCCTGGATCCCTGGAAGTGTCCAAGGCCAGGTTGGACAGGGCTTGGAGCACCCTGGGCTGGTGGAAGGTGTCCCTGCCCATGGCAGGGGGTGGCACTGGGTGGGCTTTGAGGTCCCTCCCAGCCCAAACCAGTCTGGTGGTCCATGACTGTTGGGCAGAAGGGAAGGATGATGTATTTGTTACCTGGGGGAGTCCATTCACGCTGATCACATCTCTGCAGTGTTCCTGTTTGGTTGTTTATATTTGTTTCACTTTTAGGTCCCCAAGCAAGAACAATCCTCATGCAGTCCAGTTTACCCCAGGCTCAGCTGGCTACCATATGGTAAAATAAATCTATTTATTTCCATCAAAACACAAACTGTTCTTAAACCTCTGGGCTGGGTTCTGTGGGGTTTCCTCCATTTTCAGTCTCTGAGAAATCATGTTACTCTTTTTCATGTATAGCTTTATAAAACAAAACCTTCACTTCTGTGCCTGTATTAATATTACTTCTCAAGAGTAACAGGAGCATCTGTTGGGTGGTGTTTAGGCAGGTGGGGGTCAGGGCTGGGGTTTTTAGGCAGAGCAGATGTTCAGCACCCTGTGTCTCCCACCCCCCTGGCCCCACGTGAGGCAGCACCAGTGAAACAGTGACCTCTGCACAGGTTGCACAACAGGAGGCTTCCCCCAACCCACACTTGCTTTGAGCTTTCTCTGCCTTTTCCCTGAGTTTGGAAGGGCTCATTTCCCAGGAGCTGAAGTTACAGACATTTGCAATAATGGATTTTTAAAGGATGTGTCTCAGCTTCTCTTTTTCCTTTCAACTTGTTGTTTGCTGAACTTTATTGCACTCCTGTTGTCACACGGGATTTGTTCCTAGTTAACTTCTCTCCTCTGTGAGTCTTTGCTTGCCAACCATTGGAGCTATCCCACCTGAACTGCACTTGTTCTCTCTGCAAAGCTGACAGTTTTGTTATATATTACAAACCACTCTTCTCTTCTCTGTTTCCTAACAAAGGGATAAAAATAAATCAGCCCAATCATCTAGCAGATGATTTTCCAAAAGATACTCAGCTTGTTGCCAGCCCTGGAGCAGGCTGTGTGTGCAGGGGACAGCCATCAGTGTACTGTAGGAGTTCTACACAGGACTCCTTCCATTTTGGGCATAAAAACTACCAAGTCCATGGGGATAATGGATATTACAGCTCTTGTTGTCCCAAATGTGGTTCCCTTCCTGAGCCAGTGGAACCACAAGGGCTGTTCTCTGGACCAGGTTTGTCAGCCTGTGTTGGGGCTGAACTCCCTGGTTCAGACACACGAAGGGAAGTGCAGCCTCTCAGCTGTTCTGGGACTTCCTACCCAAATGTGGACCCAGACTGCTGCAATAGCTGATGAATTATTTCTTTGCATCCTGGATTTTCCTTCTCCAGGATTGTTCTTGTGCTCCAGCCTGAGGAATTCAGTGACACAAGCATGGATCAAATAAGGCTGGAATTGTCTTCCAAATTTAAATCCCAACAAAAAAGTCCTGTGCCTTGGGACATCAAAAGAATTTATCACTTGCTTCCCTTTGAATTTCCAGTACCATGGGAGATTGTCCTGCTTGATTAGAGTGCAGCAGGCTAGAGAAACAAATCCTGATTGGGAAAGGACCCCCAAGGATCAGAGTCCATCTCCTGCCCAGCACACCCCAACACTCCCCCTGTCCCTGTCCCGCTGTCCAAAGGCTCCTGGAGCTCTGGCAGCCTTGGGGCCGTGCCCACTGCCCTGGGCAGCCTGGGCAGTGCCCACCACCCTCTGGGGGAAGAAGAGCCTTTGGCTGAGATGCCCCCTGAGCCTGCCCTGGCACAGCCTTGCCTGGGTCTTGTCCCTGGCCAAAGTTCAGGATGTTATTTTTGTCCACCACCACCACCTTAACATGCAGAAGCATTTTGTGGTTGGATCCCTGTTTGGAGCCATCCAGAGCTATGAATCCATAATTTCTGGATATCCACTGGGTGCATAATGCCAGAGTGGTTTTGTGCTTGTCAGGACTAGAACATTAATGGCTTTGATTTCAATGCCAATGGGAGCTCTGGAATGTGAGGTAGGAGCCTCCAGGGGAGAGGGAGACCAAACCAACATGTTCTGCTAAATATCTGAGCTGGTTCTTTTCAGAATGTCACTGGGCAGTGGATGATCATGAGGTAGTCAGGAATACTCCCTTGGTTCATGTTCCTTCCCTAGCTCATGGTCCAGGCCTCACTCAGAACAGGTGAAGGAGAGGCCATGGCTACAAGACTGGTTTCAAAGCAGACATCCATGAGAAATGTGGGAAATAGGGAAGCATTTGGGTATTGCCTTTCATTTGTTTTGAAAAAAGAAAATAGTGGGGGAAAATAGTGAAAAAATGGAATTAATTTGTAACAGAATATGTTACAACTATGCTTTTGAACAGTGATTTTCCATATTTACTCATGTCCTTACTTTGCCCCTTGCCTTTGAAAGGAATCTTTCCGATATCGACCAGGATGGAAAGCTGACAGCTGAGGAGTTTATTCTGGCTATGCACCTCATTGATGTAGCTATGTCTGGGCAGCCACTGCCCCCTGCACTGCCTCCAGAGTATATCCCACCTTCCTTTAGGTAACACTGGGCATTCTCACTCCTCAATTGGTATTTCTTTGGGAAACTGTCCCGGGAGTGTAAAGCATAGGAGACTGAAGGGCAACCACTGTCCTTTTTGTCCTGTCCTGGCACAGTTTGGTGGGGGCTTTATGCTGACACACCTTCCAAGACCTGCTCAGTCTGGCCATGGAGGTCTAAGTTTAAAGTTCAAGCTTATTCTTCCTTAAAATGGAATGTATTGGAATTGCAGACATGTTACGGATTTGCACTGTACCACATTCAGCCCCCTGGGTACAGCTGGATCTGTGAGCAGTGGGGTCACTCATCACCTCTCTGTTTCACCTTTTCTTTGGGGAGAAGTGGGTGGGAGGACAGTCACAGCAATGGAAGTAAATGTTTGCATATCATGTTCTTCAGGTGTCCTCCTGAAGATCCCCATTGTTCTGTGTGTTCCATCTGGGATCTTGCTTTTAGGCTGACTATACTGAGCTCTTCCTCTGTCTCTGCTACTTTTGCTGTAGTTTCAGCCAGCATTTCCTCAACAACAGACTGGGCACTGGGGAGAGATTTGGGGGACAGGCTTGGACACATCTGGAAGTTTCATGGAGAACTTGGAGCTGGGTTTTTCTCGGGTCCCCAGGGAGAGCTGTTGGGGCTCTAGGGAGTGGTGTTCTCCTGAGGGAATGCCTGAGTTAAACCTTCTGACTGAACATTAAATATCATGAAACACGACACCATTGCATTCAGTTTGGTTTCCTCATTAATCCTAAGTAATTTGGGCAGGCATAGGAGGTTCTGAGCACCTGAAATCCCTTTTTTCTTGGCAGAAGAGTCCGCTCTGGCAGTGGGATATCTGCTGTCAGCTCAGTGTCTGTAGACCAAAGGTTACCAGAAGAACCAGCATTAGAGGAGGAACAGCAGCAACTGGAAAAGAAATTGCCAGGTGAGCAAGTGAAAATAGGGATGTTTAGTGTGCTGTTCCCAGAGGGATGTTCCCACCAGTGCCTGCTGGGGAGTTATGCAGCCCGGGTGGGGAATGTTGACTTTGCAGAGCAGTTTGTGACTTGTCAGAGGCATCATCAAGACACTGCTGGGTCCAGCTCATTCCTGATCCTTTGTGTTGGTGACACTGGAGATGGGAACAGCCTTGAGGCTGCTCACCTCCTGCACTCCCACACAGGCAGCAGCACTTTGCATCCCTGCTCTGGGGCTGCAAGGACAGCTCTTTGCTGCCTTCATGCTCTGGGAAAGCACCAGTATTCCCACAGAGCCCTGTCTCCTTGCAATCTGTGTAACAATGGGGAGGGTTATACAGGTTTCAGCACTTCTGGGAGGAGAACAAAAGGAAAAGAAAAGGGGATTGGCAACAGGAAAGGGGGACAAACTTGAAAAGACAAGAATTGAACTGGTTCAGCAGCTGTTTGGCCAATGTGTCCAACAGTGCCTGCACACCTGGAAGGAGATATGTGCTGTCTCTTGCCTTGCATCCCAAAAATGTCCATGTTGGGCATGCAGGGAGAGAAATCTGGACTGTGGGGTGTGGGAGTGGGACATAGGAGGTATGAAAAGGAAGAGAAGGTGAAGTGGAAAGAGTAATTTGGAGGGAGGACCATCCCTGACGCTGCAGAAGGATGTCAGGGAGCCTGTGCTGGAACTGAGGCCCTTTTTAGGATGTCCAGTGGTGAGGATGTGGATCTGCAGGAATGCAGAGCCCCTGGGCCCAGCTGCTCAAGGACTTCAGCCATTTCTTTCCTGGCAGTAAAGACTGATCTCAGGAGAACACAGAGTTTAAATTCATCCTGCCCTTTGCATAATGGCTTGTTGATGGTGTCACCAGCTGAAGGTTTGCCTGGCACTGGTGGCAGTGCTGGCCCTGGGACTGCTGCTGTTTCCCAGGATCAGCTGGAGAAGGGTTTGCCTAAATCAGCCCCACTTGCCTGAGTTCCAGAGCTGGCAGCGTGAGGAATGGGGATGGAACTGCACCCCTGGGTGTGTCAGGGCTGTGGATCTGAGGGCATGGGCAGTGTCAGTGCCAGTGGCACAGCCCAGGGAGAGCTGTGGAGCTCTGTCCTCCCTGGCAGGGACTGAGTGGCCTCTGCCCCTGGGGGAGGCTGTTCCCCTTGGGCTGGGCACACACGGTGTGGAGGTTTGGGTGGGCTCCCTGCCACACACAGATTGCCCCCCTCCCAAGAGAGAAGGAAAAAAGTACCCAAAGACAATTGTAGTAAAAGCATATATATATATGTTCACATATATTACAATTATATACAATCAAACACTATGAATATACAGAATAAGAACCCCAAACAACTCCAAAAGGGAAAGGAGGGGAAATGGGAAAGGGACAAGAGACAAAAATGGGTAAAACCAAAACAAAACAGATACAGACTCATAAACTCAGGGCAAAGCTCAGTAAGTAAGTAGCACAATAAAATGTCACCAAACTTCCCTCGAGAGAAGCAGTAGAAATCTCCACCTCTGTGCAGCTTTGGGACAACAGCCCTCAGACAGGGCTCAGCTCACATAGGTAAGACCCAAGGCAATAGAGGGACCTGCTGTCCTCCAAACACCCGAAAGGGAGAGAAGAGAGAGAGGGAGGGAGGAAACTTTCCTCCTGTCTTTATATACCCCTGATTACGTGAAGGAATGGTGTGGAATCCTTCCTTAGTTATGACCCTGTTAGCAGGGAAGGCCTAGACCAAACCCAAGGAAACGAAAGCACCACACAGGGGTTGCTCAGTGCCAGGCAGTGACCGTTCCCTTCCCCTCTTTGCCCCACACACAGTGACGTTTGAGGACAAGAAGAGGGAGAACTTCGAGCGGGGCAACCTGGAGCTGGAGAAGCGGCGGCAGGCCCTGCTGGAGCAGCAGCGCAAGGAGCAGGAGCGGCTGGCCCAGCTGGAGCGGCAGGAGCAGGAGAGGAAGGAGCGCGAGCGGCAGGAGCAGGAGCGCAAGAGGCAGCTGGAGCTGGAGAAGCAGCTCGAGAAACAGCGCGAACTGGAGCGGCAGAGGGAGGAGGAGAGGAGGAAGGAGATAGAGAGGAGAGAGGTAAGAACCAGGGCAGAGGGGGTGCCCCTGGTGCGGGGTTTGGGGTGGACCAGGTGCTGTGGGGGTGCTGGGAACTGGGCTGGCACTGGGAGTAGGCAGGGCTGAAAGCAGGAGCTCCCATCTGTGCGGTGCTGGAGCTGGGGGATGTTCAGGAGTCTCTGTGTTTCACATGGAATGAGTGGATGAGACATTGAGATCTAGAACAGTGTGCTCCTCACCTCTGACTTCTTTGAAAATACTCATGGTGGTGATGATGATGATGATGATGATGATAGATGAGACATTGAGATCTAGAACAACGTACTCCTCACCTCTGACTTCTTTATGATGATGATAATTTGATTTGATGTAAAGAGATGCTTGAATGAATGAATGAATGAATGAAAACTCATGGAATTGATGATTTTCTAGTGATGAGGTAATTTTATAAAATCCCAGAATGGTTTGGGTTGGAAGGGACCTCTAATATTACCCAGTCCCTCTCCCTGCCGTGGGTAGGGACACCTTCCACTAGCCCAGGTTGCTCCAAGCCCTGCCCAACCTGGCCTTTAATCTGGGCCAAGCCTTTAATTTGTTAAAGCAAACACATCCTGGGTAAGTTTTAAAAGCTCTTATTTTCTCCCACTGCCAAACAACAACAAGTTCAGCAGAGAAGCACTTGGCTGTTCTTTACAAAGCTGCAGCATGTCAGTGGTGGTGGTTGGAAAGGGGTTTGATCCTTTCCTGGAGGGTTCTCAGAGTGTTAATATGAAACAAGTTGGTAAAACAGAAAATGGGATCCTGGGAAACATGGAAATGGAGGGATTTTGTCTGTAGTCACCTCTGCTGTGCAGTGAGGGCCCATCTCAGGGAGCTTTTAAACCTCTGAGCAATGGGTGTGCTTAGAGGCCCAGAGCAGTCTAGCAGCGTGTCGATATTCCTGTTCTAATGGCTCCTTAGAATATGAATTACAACAGCAGGGATGAATTCCAGTAGCAATGAAATAGTGACTTTAAATCCATTTTCGGATTCTCTGCTGCACTGTCTGTGATGACACTGATGCCCCAGATTCCCAGCCCTGGTCTCTGTGTTTGCCTTTCCCTGGCGCAGGCGGCGAAGCGCGAGCTGGAGCGGCAGCGGCAGCTGGAGTGGGAGCGCAACCGCCGGCAGGAGCTGCTCAACCAGAGGAACAAGGAGCAGGAGGACATCGTTGTCCTCAAGGCAAAGAAGAAAACCTTGGAGTTTGAGCTGGAGGCTCTAGTAAGTGATGGCACCACACACCAAACACACAGGCACAGCGTGGCCCTGACTCTGCCATGGCCGGGTTTAGTTTTTAGAATTTCAGTGGTAAAATATGAAAGAATGGTATTGTTTGGGTTCTGACTTGGCCAACAAAACGTTTTGGTAAAGAGGAAAACAGATCCTTTGCTTTTCTTTTTGAGAATGATAAAAGGAACCAGCTGGAGGGGAAACTTCAGGATATCAGATGTCGGCTGTCGACCCAAAGACAAGAAATTGAAAGTACAAACAAATCCCGAGAACTCAGAATTGCAGAAATCACCCATTTGCAGCAGCAGCTACAGGTGAGAAAACCCTCTCTGGTTTTATGCTTAGCCTGGAGTTCTGACCTCCCCAGCTGCCCCGATGTCCTGAGCAAACCTGCCCCAGTAGGGGCCCTGCTGTTCCTTATCCTGAAAGAATCCCTGGAGAGAGAGTGCCATTCCTGCAAACTGATGTTCTTCAGACACGTCTAGGAATGGTCCCTACGCTGGGAGGTGTGTCTGGGTTATCCCTTCATCCTCCTGGGATCCTGCTCTGGGCAGCAGGGCAGGAATGGTTTGGCTGCAGATGTTTTTGGGGATGAGGAGAAGGGAATTCTGTGGCGTGGATTTTGGTGGCAGGGGTTGTAGTTTGTGTGCTGGGAGAAAGATTTCAGTGAAATGGCTTGTTGAGGATTGATTTTTGATAGTGAAATAATGAGCTTTCAAAGTTGCAGTTCCCAGTGAGACCAGTTGGTTCCTGGTCTAGCCCTGGCATGGTCCTTTCCTGGTGCCCTCTCTGAATTCTCTGTTAAATTGCAGTGGAACTGAGTGGGTGCCTGCTCTGGGGAGAGAATATTCTGTGCAGTTTGGAAAGGTTCTCAGTGGCTTGTAGTGTTTGATTGAGGCATTTTTCTCTCTATTAAATATTTCATATTGCTTCAAATTAATTCTTGGCCTGTCATGGGTGGGTTCTCTGTCTTTCTGCCTCTACAAAGAGAATCTCCCAGTTCTGGTAGGAGGGCTCAGGTGTAAAACCTCACTTAAACCTGAATCCTGCTGCTCCATTCCAGCCTCACTCTTGTCGTCCCTGGCACTTGCTCTGTTGGGTCTGGGCTCTGGGGTGATTTTGCAGTAGTAGCTGTGGCTCTGTGTTAATATCTTCTCTCATTGATCTCCACCACTGATATATCAGTCAGTGTCACATGAGGTGTTTTTATCCCAAAAATTGCTTAAGAGAAAAGGCCAGATTTTATCTGAGGAGATCCTAAAAGCTTTCTCCTGAAAAAAAACCCATTATTTTTTTCAAATATCCTGTGAATTTTACTGTCTCATCTGTGGAGGACAGACTAAATCAGTGGGTTTAGAAGGAGATTTTAATCCCCTAAACTCTCAAACAGGTTAAAAGGCAGCACTGTCATTGTCTGTGTAGGGTGATGTATCTTCCTTGGAAATCAGTTTAGTACATCTGACACTTCCTGTGGAAAGATGAGTCAATTCAAAGGTGTCATTATTCTTCAGCCTATTAATTAGTTTCAAGATGGAGTTTCATTAAACCTGTGATGGAAATTGAGCACCAGTTAGTCCTGGCTGATGGAAGTTTGTGCTGCTTACCTGGATCTGTGCTCTGCAGTGGAGTGGTATCTCCAGGGATGGTCAGAAGGGTCCTGCCTCCCAAACCCCTGACCTGTGACTGGCTAATTCCCTGCAGGGACCATTTGCCTCCTTGATGAATCCTTTGGCTCCCAAGGAATTGGAAGAGAACTTTCCCTCATTCAAGGGGCAGGAACTGGGATTTGATTTCACTGCCTTGTGGGACATTACTCAATTCTTGGACATTTCTTGTTGCATGAAACTTCAGAGTTAGCGGTGCCATTAATGTCTTTCATCTGTTTCTTCAGTACAAGGAAAGGATGTGGAAAACCATGTGGTGGATGTTCTTGGATAGGTTCTTACTGCATGGTTGTCTGTGATCTCAGGAAACAGAACTTGACCTTCATGATCCTTGGCATTCTCTGTCCTTACACACTCTCCAAACTATTCAGTGTATGGAGTCATCTGGAGTTTGGGAGGATTCTGGCCTTCACAAACAAACCAGCCCAGCTTGTGACCACGTTCCACCCTGAAATACTGTCCTGTGTTGCTCTTTGTGCTTGAAGAATGATTGTTTTTCCTGTCAGTCCTGTTCTGTTCTGACATCCATGCTGCTCTGTGCTTGGTGTGCAGGGTTCTCAGAATCACAGGAGCACAGGGTGCTTTGGGTTGGAAGGGACCCTGGAGATGCCATGGGCAGTGCAGCTGCTGGTCAGGGGCACATGTGGCTCCCAGTGGCCACCTCTGGCCTTGGGCTGAATTCTGCTGCTGTGTGAGTTCAGAAAGCCCTTGACTGCTGTGCTGTCTCAGTGTGTTTTCTGGAACAGAAGGAGATTACAGAGTCTGCAGGCATTGCATAATCATCAGATCCAAGCTGAGCACTGCAGAGCCCAGCCAAGGACTGATGAGAGGAAAGTGGGACAACACAGAGCCATGGCAGTGCAGCCCATGCCGTGTTCTTGGGACAGGAATGAAAACTTCCCATGGGACTCACGAAATCAGAATGGGCTAGGCTGGAAGGGGCCTTGAGGCTCATCCAGTGCCACCCCTGCCATGGGCAGGGACACCTTCCACCAGCCCAGGCTGCTCCAAGCCCCGTCCAACCTGGCCTTGGACACTTCCAGGGATCCAGGGGCAGCCACAGCTTCTCTGGGACTCGCTCTGGTCTTGAGTACTCAGGTGACATTTATTCTTAGGGTGGTGTGATGTCATTTGCAATCCTTCCTGACAGATGGAAGCTGGCAGCTGCTGATGCCTCAACAGCCTGCAATTCCAGACAGCTGCTCTGAGGAGCTGCTTGGTTTGTCCCAAGGATGGGCTGTCCATACTCAGGTGCATTGGTAGAATAGGCTGTCTCACCTCCTGCTGCTCTGATGTGTTTTGACAACTTGAAGCTGGAGGTTAAGGCTGCTGAAAGGTGTGTGAAGTAGCACTTCATCCTCCAGGAAGAGCAAGGATTCCATATGAAATACACATACAAACGTACAGACACGTGTATGAGACACCAAAGGAGGAATGTCTGCTCTGCAGGGGCCCCTGTGACACCTGAGCTCACACCTTGTGGTGTGTGTTCAGTGGGACAGAGATCATGAGCCTCTTCCCCAGCACCCAGGACAGGGATTGACCCCTCGGGGATTCTCCTCTCACAGAGCTGTGTTTCATGGCTTTTGGCCAGAATGCATTCCTTCAGAAGGAAGGTCTTTGTTTTCTCTTCTTCAGATAAACTGTAAATATTTGTCTTTCTATTCCTGATCAAAGTTAATATTCATTAACAATATTATTAACATAGTCATTAACAAACAGTATTGAAGCCAGGAAAGGGTCGGGCTCTGCTCCCAGGGAACAGGGACAGGAGCAGAAGGAACGGGCTCAGGCTGGGCCAGGGCAGGGCCAGGGGGGACAGCAGGAGGAATTTGTGCCTGCAAAGGGTGGTCAGG